>JAVLUX010000006.1:1262500-1605000 GCA_032164185.1 Moxostoma hubbsi
ATGTGATTAGACAATAAAGAGACATGAGCAGTAGAGAAGAAACAAGATGTCATAAAATGAAATTAGATGATACAAGAAACATGATGAGAAAATAAGCAAGAAACTCAAGACGAGATGAGAAAAGACAGACAAAATGAGAAGAGTAGAAAAAACAAGAAGATAAAGAGAAGAGAAGATGAAAATATGTGGTGAGTGTAAAAAAATAGGCTTTGTGTGTGTGTGTGTTAATGAGTAGGTGTCTGTTTGAGTGTTTGTGTTTAGTGTATGTTTGTATGTGTGTTTTACTCACTGTAAGGGACACACTCATACTGGATCTCCAGGTATTTGTAAGTTCCAGGACAAGGGTCAGGAAACACATCAGCTCCTGCCACCACCACACACTGAGTCCTGTTATTACACCTGAAACACACATTAATGTGAGACATGTTTAATGTGACATCATTCATTATAAGTGTATTTTGATTTGTGCAGCTCAGCTGGTAGAGTGTGATGCTAGTAACACTAAAGTCACAGGTTCAATTCCCAGGAAATACTTTCTGATCAAATAAACACTGAACTCACTGTACTTTGGACAAAAGCATCTGCCCGATATGTTAATGTAAATGGTTCATCTTTTTTCTTGTATGACTGTATGTTATGTATTACTTTTTACACAAAAAAGGACAAATTAACACATAAATCAAAAATATAAAAAATCTGTTCACAATTTAGCATCTTCAATGTCTTGGCATAATATTGTGTGTTAATGGCATAATATATTGAGTCTCATGAATCCCCTAGGAGGAGTATTTAAAAGTTCAGAGACTGCAATGTTCCAAAAATCCAAAATGGCCGACTTTCTGTTGGGAGGGGCTAATAACTATAATTACGAAAGTTGTCCGGCTAGATGAGAACTATATTTGTACCAATTTTGGTGACTGTAGGAGAAATGGAGGTGCTACAGAGGTAGTCTTACATGCCCATTTTAAATTGGGTGCTACATTAAAGTGACCATGTGGAGGTTACTCCATGTGACTCTACCCTCCCTAGCAACCGGGTCAATTTGGTTGCTTAGGACCTGGCTAAAGTCACTCAGCATAACCTGGGATTCAAACTTGTGAACTCCAGGGATGGTAGTCAGCAATTTCATGAAGGTACCTCAAAACATGTGAATATACATAAAAAGGAATTATGACATTAAATGCATTGCCATGGCAACATTGTTTAAGATATTAAGAATCCCTTCAGAATTTTAAATCTGTACTGTCTTGACATTATTCTAAAAATATTTAAAGAAATTCAGTTAAGCATAAGAGGGATATTTCAAAGTCTGTTAAAAGTGCCACACATTCACCAGCCATGACCATGACACACAATAGCCACATCAATGTAATCAGGCCAAACATTTGTCTCAATTTTGATGCACGCAGAAGAAATGAGACACTTCCTTTTTCCCATTTTTTGACATTAATTTATCACGTCACCATGGCAACACCGGTCGAAAAAAATCTGTTCACAATTTAGCATCGTCAATGTCTTGGCAGGATGTTGCCCAGATTTGGTACCTAAAACATGAAATCCCTCGGAGGAGTATTTCAATTTCCAGAGCATGCATTTTTCAAACAATCCAAAATGGCTGACTTTCTGTTGGGTGGAGATTATGACTGTCAGTGCTAAAGCTGTCCAGTTTGATGAAATCTATATTTGTACAAAGTTTGATATTAGCTCTAAAGGGATGTACTACATACAGAGCCCCCCCCACCCCCGAACATGCCCATCTTCTAGGTGGTGGTACAGACGCCCCCCCTGCATGACCCCAATGCTTGGCCCTAATAATAATAATAATAATAATAATCATTAGAAGAACAACAGGGCCTCTGCACTTTCAGTGCTTGGGCCCTATTAATATAGAGTAATTGTTTATAAAAACTGAGGAACATTTAGATCTGTTTAAGTTTGTATCTTTGACAATATCAACCCACATAAGAAAACAATGGCATTCTAAAGTGGAACTGTATTTTTACATAAGATAAATGTAAAACTGAAAAACTTGGTAAACAGAGAACAAACTGATTTGATGATGTTCAGGATTAAAAAAAACTGATGCACATCTATATATAGAACCAAACACAATCAGGATGTTTGCATATTTGCAGGTTCAGTGTCGCTTCACGTTATCACTTTTCACAAGCTCAACAGACGCTGAACAGATGAGACATGCATGTTAAACACTTGAAGAATGGAGAATAAAATCTATCATTACTGCATATTTTTTTGAACGTTCGGTTCCCATCATCAATTTATCTTTTGTTAAAAAAGGTGATTTTATCAAAATTAGTCAGAGACGGAGCAGTTTCTGAACATATGTGGCACTAAGCGAAACAGCGAAAAAAGCAGAATACTTAAATAATTACAGTGTAGGTTCAATAAGTGTCGGTTCTATGTACCGGTGAGTACCAGACCACTTCAAGCACTGAATATGTTCCATATCTCTGAAAACAAGACTTAATTTCATGTCACTTTAGATATGGTGTGTTTAGGTTTAAAAATTATTCCTGGAAAACAAGACAGAAATATTGACTAAGAAAATTATTTTTTGCAGTGTACTGTCACACTATTGAAAAATATACAGTAGTTCTGAGAAACTTGAATATTAGAGTGAAAGAAACTTCAGTGACTTTCATTTTAGCTTTGCAATTTGTGGAACATGTTTTATTTCCTGGAGAATTTCACTAATACAGGCCTAAAATCTCTCTGAATGGGAGTTCTTCAAACTGGAACAGAACGTGCCGATTTTAAATAGAGATGGACACAATGTATTTTAAATGGTGCCGTCAGAGTTTTTCAGAGATGAGTTGCATTCAAAGCTCAGCTACAGCTGTGATGATGTGAATGATGGCAGTTCATCCCTCCTGCTCAATTAAATGAAGAAAATCTGCTCATTCTCCCCCTCATTGTCTCTCTGTCTCAGTGTAAATGGACAGAGTAAAGCTGCATTGATTAGTTCTTCTAGGAAACAGAGGCAGCACAAACACTGGGGAGACACGCTGACGCCGAAACACTCTCACACACATACACACATCTTTTTCACTATATTAGTGAGGACATCTCATAGACAGTCTTATATTAGAAAGATGTGTATAAAGGGATAATGGAAAGGAGGAGGCAAGAACCGGCTTGACAATATAAATAATATTTTAATAAGAAACTTAAACAAAAAGACAAAACACACAGCTGTCCGTAAATCTCTCTCTCTCTCTCTCTCTCTCTCGCACTGCCGTCTCCAGTCAGCCTTTATCCCTCTCTGAGGCTTGATTAGCCTGATTAGCCCTCTGCCCTGCCACAATGTGTTACCCAAGTAATGTAAACTCTGTGGGCCCATCAACAGGTCCATAAGTGGGCGCTACGTTGTGAAAAAAGTTTTCACTTAAACATTAAAGTATCGGTATGCAGTACAAAATCAGGCATATGTGGAATCATTTGAAAGCTTACAATCTGTAATTTTGTTACTTAAAATATCAAAAAAAGACCTCAAATCAATCGCGTTGAAAATTAGCGCCCCCTAGAGGTAATGGGGTAGAAATATTTCTATTAAAAAAAGTCCTTCACATAGCACATAAATGGACAAGTCATATCTCAAATGAAAGCTCTTACTCTCAGGAATGTACAGTTAATTGTGTTGCCCTAAAACCACAGTTCAAATATATGATTTCTGTAAGTCATCAAATACAAATGTCTCTTTTTTGCTCCAATAACTGCTGCTGTAAACCCCAAATAGCCAAAAACTTTATATATGCTTTTACCTTCGGATGTTCTCTAAAAAATAAGCCATTTTGTACTTGTCTGTGAGCTTGCTTGGCTGAATAATCCAATGTAATATCTTAGAAGTCCAAAACAAAATATGCCATCCAGAAGAAAAGCATGCTAAACAAATCATCAAAAAATACGTAGTTGACTATTTATGATAAAATGTTTTATATCATCGTAAACGTGAGGATCTCGTCTTTCTAATGACACCTAGATTGAGCTTGCAGTCCACTCAGAGGCCGAGATATTCAATGTAATAATGAGGGAGTTGCTTGAACTGAACATTAGACTGAATGTCTATGGACGAGCACATCTGTGAGGGGTGAAATGTGTTAGAGCGCCACCTACAGTTCACATCTGTGTATTGTGATGGAATGTGTTAGAGCGCCACCTACAGTTCACATCTGTGTATTGTGATGGAATGTGTTAGAGCGCCACCTACAGTTCACATCTGTGTATTGTGATGGAATGTGTTAGAGCGCCACCTACAGTTCACATCTGTGTATTGTGATGGAATGTGTTAGAGCGCCACCTACAGTTCACATCTGTGTATTGTGATGGAATGTGTTAGAGTGCCACATACAGTTCACATCTGTGTATTGTGATGGAATGTGTTAGAGCGCCACCTACAGTTCACATCTGTGTATTGTGATGGAATGTGTTAGAGCGCCACCTACAGTTCACATCTGTGTATTGTGATGGAATGTGTTAGAGCGCCACCTACAGTTCACATCTGTGTATTGTGATGGAATGTGTTAGAGCGCCACATACAGTTCACATCTGTGTATTGTGATGGAATGTGTTCGAGCGCCACCTACAGTTCACATCTGTGTATTGTGATGGAATGTGTTCGAGCGCCACCTACAGTTCACATCTGTGTATTGTGATGGAATGTGTTAGAGCGCCACCTACAGTTCACATCTGTGTATTGTGATGGAATGTGTTCGAGCGCCACCTGCAGTTCACATCTGTATATTGTGATGGAATGTGTTAGAGCGCCACCTACAGTTCACATCTGTGTATTGTGATGGAATGTGTTCGAGCGCCACCTGCAGTTCACATCTGTATATTGTGATGGAATGCGTTAGAGCGCCACCTGCAGTTCACATCTGTGTATTGTGATGGAATGCGTTAGAGCTCCACCTACAGTTCACATCTGTGTATTGTGATGGAATGCGTTAGAGCGCCACCTGCAGTTCACATCTGTGTATTGTGATGGAATGCGTTAGAGCGCCACCTGCAGTTCACATCTGTGTATTGTGATGGAATGCGTTAGAGCGCCACCTGCAGTTCACATCTGTGTATTGTGATGGAATGCGTTAGAGCGCCACCTGCAGTTCACATCTGTGTATTGTGATGGAATGCGTTAGAGCGCCACCTGCAGTTCACATCTGTGTATTGTGATGGAATGCGTTAGAGCTCCACCTACAGTTCACATCTGTGTATTGTGATGGAATGCGTTAGAGCTCCCCCTACAGTTCACATCTGTGTATTGGGATGGAATGCGTTAGAGCGCCCCCTACAGTTCACATCTGTGTATTTGGATGGAATGCGTTAGAGCGCCCCCTACAGTTCACATCTGTGTATTGTGATGGAATGCGTTAGAGCTCCCCCTACAGTTCACATCTGTGTATTGGGATGGAATGCATTAGAGCGCCCCCTACAGTTCACATCTGTGTATTTGGATGGAATGCGTTAGAGCGCCCCCTACAGTTCACATCTGTGTATTTGGATGGAATGCGTTAGAGCGCCCTCTACAGTTCACATCTGTGTATTTGGATGGAATGCGTTAGAGCGCCCCCTACAGTTCACATCTGTGTATTTGGATGGAATGCGTTAGAGCGCCCCCTACAGTTCACATCTGTGTATTGTGATGGAATGCGTTAGAGCGCCCCCTACAGTTCACATCTGTGTATTGTGATGGAATGCGTTAGAGCGCCCCCTACAGTTCACATCTGTGTATTGTGATGGAATGCGTTAGAGCGCCCCCTACAGTTCACATCTGTGTATTGTGATGGAATGCGTTAGAGCGCCCCCTACAGTTCACATCTGTGTATTGTGATGGAATGCGTTAGAGCGCCCCCTACAGTTCACATCTGTGTATTGTGATGGAATGCGTTAGAGCGCCCCCTACAGTTCACATCTGTGTATTGTGATGGAATGCGTTAGAGCGCCCCCTACAGTTCACATCTGTGTATTGTGATGGAATGCGTTAGAGCGCCCCCTACAGTTCACATCTGTGTATTGTGATGGAATGCGTTAGAGCGCCACCTATAGTTCACATCTGTGTATTGTGATGGAATGTGTTAGAGCGCCCCCTACAGTTCACATCTGTGTATTGTGATGGAATGCGTTAGAGCGCCACCTATAGTTCACATCTGTGTATTGTGATGGAATGTGTTAGAGCGCCACCTACAGTTCACATCTGTGTATTGTGATGGAATGCGTTAGAGCGCCCCCTACAGTTCACATCTGTGTATTGTGATGGAATGTGTTAGAGCTCCACCTATAGTTCACATCTGTGTATTGTGATGGAATGTGTTAGAGCGCCACCTACAGTTCACATCTGTGTATTGTGATGGAATGTGTTAGAGCGCCCCCTACAGTTCACATCTGTGTATTGTGATGGAATGTGTTAGAGCGCCACCTACAGTTCACATCTGTGCATTGTGATGGAATGTGTTAGAGCGCCACCTACAGTTCACATCTGTGTATTGTGATGAATGTGCTTGGGGAAAAGTGTATTTGTTGTAGTGCTTTCTGCCATCTAGTGGAATAAATGGAGACTTTTCAAAGTGAGGTAAAGTGAACAGAACCAGAATAACATGTTTACAAAGTCAGGCCAAAAAAAAAATAAAAAACATGTTTTCCAAAAACGTTTTTTTTTAAAAATCATAATATTATAAATACATACAATATTATTTATGAATAATTTGCATCTTTTTTTTCCATTTCGGGGGTTCTCAAAAAAATTAGACCAATTTTTTTGCAATTAGTCCACAGTATGTGTGAATGATCAGCTTTTATATTTGAGTGTGAAAAATTGCAGGAAGCAATTAAAAAATGCACCACAGTATGTCCTTGAATTACGTACATTTTTAAATGTCATATGTTTTACAAACGTTTTGTTGACTAAATTGGAATTAGATTACATGAGCTAAGTACTTGTAATCAGGTTGCACCCAACATTGCTCAGAAGTACAGCCACACACACCTGTGTGACATGATCTTGAAGGCGTCAGGTTGGTAACACTGCACGTTCTCCATCTGAAAGGGGTCAGCATCACAGATCTTGTCATCTGTGCGCCCGTAGTTTGCCGTCTCTATCATGATGACATCACTTCCTGGGCAGCGCAGCTCTATAGGATACCCCTCACACGCCAGCTCTCGCCTCATGAGACCGAACGGCATCGCTGCCCGGCTGAGACCTGAAAACCAATCACAAACACACACTTAATCACATGACATCATGTAACAGTGTTTCAGATGCATTGAACATATTCTGTGGTCCCACAAGTGAATTTACGGGTCGGCAAATTATACTTAACAATATCTGATGTGCATTTTTACCTCTTCAAACTTTTGAGGATATAATACTTTGATATTTTATTCAGGATGACAAATTAAAGGGATAGTTCACCCCAAAATATTTCTTCCATGGAGATGTTGCATGTTAGCCTCCATCACCGTTCACTTTTATTATATGGAAAAAAAGCTGTAACGAAAGTGAACTGTAAAATGGCTTTGGCATGGTATTAGAAGGGGCCTTGAATTTCACCTGCAGGTGTTTGTGGTGAGGTGATCATGTACCTACCTTGTTCTGAGGGAGCAATGTTGCTAAGCAACAAAGGACATATCCACAGTAGCGACAGCGCCATGGTAATGACAGAGGAACGGACAAGGTGAAAGGGGCGGGACAATCTCCCTCTAAAGTCTAATGAACCTGAAGAAAGAAAGACAGAGAGAGAGAGAGAGAGAGAGAGAGAGAGAGAGAGAGAGAGAGGAGAGTCAGATAGTGTGTGTGTGTAAATTCAGAGGACTTGATGAGGGTTGACCCAATTGTGTCTGAAGTGATTATTGAGAAACTCTCAAGAAAACACACACACACACACACACACACACACACACACACACACACACAGACACAGACAATTAAATATATAAATCTGCCAAACAAAATTATTCTAAAATTGCAATTGTCTTCAGGGGAAATGTTCTGCACTTATACAGTATGCAAATATTACAACATCATCATCATCGCTGTAGGTCAGTGCTGGGTAGTGATATATTACATGCCATTTGGATTATGTAATCAGATTACAAATGTGAAGTACTCGTAATGGGACTAGTTACTTTTTATGGATTATATGATTACATATAAAGAAGGCAATGTCAGTAAATTATTAATTTATTATCACCTAATTATTATTATTTTTTAATTGTTTACATTTTTAATTCTAAATCTGCATACCGCTAATATACCTTGCAATGCCACTGCTGTTGATTTAATGTCCATTAATGTTGGTAATGTTGCTATTGTTTTATGCACTTAAAATGAACTTGATGTCTCAGTGTTTTGAATTATATTCTTTGACCATGCACTGTCACTGCTGTTAGATTTAATGTCCATTGTATGTTCATTCATGTAATGTTTAATGCACTTTTTAAAAATGTCATAAGGAGCTCTTTTTGTGAGGCTTTGTTTGTAATAAAGAATGAAATACGTTTTCTTTCTTATTGTACTTTTATGTTCAAATATGACAAGGTTATCCTACTCAAATGCACGTGACATCAAAATAAAATTAGGTTGGAAGTAATCCCAAAGTAATCAGATTAGATGTCAAATGTAATCTACGAGATTACACTACTGACTGCAGTCAGTACCTGATTACAATACAGTAATCCACCCAGCACAGCTGTTGGTCACATTGAACATTTCACAGAGCACAACAGTCTGAAGTAAAAATCCCTTTCAATTTAAACAATTTACGAACCTTTAAAGACCAAGACCAAGAATCACATCAGAAGCTCCGCCCACCCCATGATGCACTGTGAATGATGCAATCGAGTTTCTCTCCCTACACTCTCAACCTTCTTATATATTTGCATATATCTGAATATTTTACAATAACATCAAAATATAGCTACTGTTTATACTTATAATTATCAACTTTAAATCAACCATTTTATATGTTCTTTTATGCACCATAAACACTGTTAGCATGAGAGCTCAACGCAAACCCACCCATGAAGTTACGCTGCAGCAATGACAGAGCGCCACTTTTGCAAACTGTTGCGCTTTACCTCTCAGTACGTCCGACGCATCATCCTCACTAGGATCAGTGGATTTGGGTTGCACATACACTGATGAGCCAAAATGTTATGAGCAGATGCTGTTGGTTCTCTGTGTGCTGTCAAAATAGCACCGACCCGTTGAGGCATGGACTCTACAAGACCCTTGAAGGTGTCCTGTGGCATCTGACACCAAGACATCAGCAGCAGATCCTTCAAGTCCTGTAAGTTGCGAAGTGGAGCCACTGTGGATTGGACTTGTTGGTCCAGCACCTCCTATAGATGCTCAATCGGATTGAGATTTTGGGAATTTTGAGGCCAGGGCAACACCTTGTGTGCGAACAATTTGTGTAGTGTGGCAGGGTGCATTATCCTGCTGAAAGAGGCCACTGCCATCAGGGAATACCATTGCATTGAAGGAGTGTACCTGGTCTACAATGATGTTTAGGTTGGTGGCACATGTCAAATTGGCATCTACATAAATGGCCAGACCCATGGTGGTCCCAGCAGAACACTACCAAGAGCATCACACTCCCTCCACTGGCTTGTCATCTACCCACAGTGCATCCTAAGTGCCATCACTTCCCCAAGTAAACTCTGCACATGTAAACGGCCGTCCATGTGACGGGACTCATCGGACCAGTGGACCTTCTTCCACTGCTCCAAGGTCCAGTTCCAATGCTTGCGTGCCCATTGTAGGCACGTTTGACGGTGTACAGGGGTCATCATGGGCACTCTGACCGATCTGTGTCAACACAGCCCCATACGCAGCAGGGTGTGATGCACTGTGTGTTGTGACACATTCATCCTGTAAACATCATTACAATTTACTGTGACTCATGCCACAGTAGACCTACTGTCAGGTCGGACAAGACGGGATAGCCCTCGTTGCCTTCATGCATCATTGAGCCTTGGGCACCCAACACCCTGTTGCTGGTTTGTGGTTTCCTCCCTCCTTGGACCACTTTTGGTAGGTACTCACCACTACTAATCAGGAGCACCCCACAAGCCGTTTCAGAGATGCTCTGAACCAGTCGTCTGGCCATAACAATTTGGTCCTTGTCAAAGTCGCTCAGGTCTTTACTCCTGCCCATTTCTCAACATTATTTGATCACTTCACCTGTGAGTGGTCATAATGTTTTGGCTCATCAGTGTATTTCTGAAATTCTATTTACGTACAATACGTTTAAATGTGCACTCATAATTTTTTATGCATGGCGTCTTGTACTTACAGTGACCCCTAATGGTGTGGTGCTGAATCGTTCAAAATCAACAGCTTTCATGTAGAAATGTCACTGTAGAAATGTCAGCCATGATTAATTAAATCCATGAATAAAACTTTCCAATAACAGGGTGGTTACTTAGATTAAGTGAGTCATACTCGGCTGGTCATGTGATCATACCATGGCAGCCCCCATGATTGACGTCTCCATTTAGAATAAAGCTTTTATAAGTTACTGATCTCTTGTGAGTGTTCAATATTTATTTTACATGTTTCAAAGTTACAATTATTTCTTTAGGCACAAAAATTTTCAAACGAGGAAAAAAATGACTTGACTACATCTTTAAGGCTTGAAAAATATGTTCATATGTATGTCTGTTTGCATTTGGGTGACAGCTGAAGGGTGTGTGCCACCTAATGAGTCATTGAAAGGGAAATCGTTAAGTGCTGACTGTATGACTTTGGGATGACAATGAACAAGGAGTTAATATAGACATTTCTTTACATGTGCTGAGCGGAAAAACACCAACTTTTCTGTGAAAGCAGAAATTAGTAAAGTAATCTGTTCACAATATAAGAGAAGTAATTAGTCATTTGTAGTGGATTAATTTTTAAGTAATTTAGCCAACACTCGCTAAAACAGTTATACTGTGAACAACAGGTAAATTACAGTGTGAGCTATAATAGTTCCATTTGTACATCTATGGAACACAAGTAGATATTCTGAAGAATATTGACTCTTTTCTCCATATAATGAAAGTGAATGTAAATGTTACTAAGTCTGTGTGTGTGTGGCTCCGGAAAAATAATTTTTTAAGGCTCAGTTAACCAAGATCCCTCCAGACACACTAACACACAAACACACTCAAACACTCACACACACACACACTCATTGATTGGTTGGTGCCCGGTCACTCTAGTACAGTCACCATAGCAACACTGCAAGATGGGTTGCAGCAGCAGCTGAAATCTCCTCTTTATTTTCGCTCATTTGTTTTATCCTTCATTTGTTTACACTCAGTTCTGTTGTCGAGATATTTTGCGCTATGATCCATGTCTCATTTTCACAATTATCATCATATGCACTCAGCGCTGTGAAACCCCTGTGGTCTCAGTCTCTATTGATGGTGCAGTAAAAATATTCCACGATCCCGAGAGACAAAATCAGAAGATTTATCATGAGAATCTTCACTGGAACACCAGCACAAGACCTGAAATCCAGCCGCAGGCTTCCCTACAGCCCACACAAACAGCACATCTGCTATTACACTTAAATCATTTACAGAAATAGAAAGAGCTTCAAAAGTCCAACCTGAAAATGTTGGAATCAAAATTGAATTATACTCCAGAAACAAACGTTTTAGGGTTTTAAAAAATGTACAACAAAGAAGTGCTGTTGGAAGTATTGATGTAAAGTGCATTAGAAGTATCGGTAACGCCAAATACTGTAATATTCATATTATTAGATCATGATCCTTAGTGTAATCTGTTACGGCCAAAGTATACTTGGTTTTCTGTGTGCCACTATGTCTCGAGCACGACGCACAATGCAAATTCCGTCATCAGCACAGTATGCACAGTCCACATGTTTGAGCACTGTTGGTGTACGCGCCTCCTGTTGACTGATCAGTCATATTGTAATAAGTCGAATGCATCCATATATGGGCTTGTGGTTAAAACAGTATATTTTGAAAGACTGAGTGCTAGACTCTGCTTGAGACGTAACGGCATGGGGAAAAACTAGGTGTACACTAGCTCCATGCAGCCCAGGTAAAAATGTATTTTTGCTATAAAAGGCAGATCCGAGAATAGACCTTCTAAACTTCCAGAGAATCACACTTGTTCAGTGAGGAACATTGAGCGTATTTACATGGACGTTCTTACATCAATTATGCTAAAAACCTGACAAAGTGTGTTGTCATGTAAACACATTAAACTGCTTTAATTTATCGGTGTAAGTTTATAAATTAATAAACTGATTGATGGGGGTAGATTTTTGCCAACACACTCTCACAGCGAAATCTTAAGGATTTGTGTGACTTTTGAGTTTATATCAAATGTAAATGGCAAGATAAGTTAGCATTGACAACTCACCGACTGTATCTGCCATGGTGTCCCGAGTGGTCTCTCCAGTAACAGTGGGACGATGTCCCAGCAAACAGTCTATGAAAGTTCACCAAACCATGGAAAGTATTTTCTTTGGGCACCGCTTTGTCCATTGTGCATTTGAATGGATTTGTATTGTGCCCGCAATTTTTTGATCCTGAACATGTACCGTTGTGCGCTGGGTACACTAACTGGGAAGTTTGGCAAAACTCCGCCTTTGACATTGAACTCGCCTCGATCCCCGGTTAACCTTGTTTGGCCCAAGGGTAATCGGTGGGTCAAAGGTCAATGGCCAGAGAAAGCCCATTGGAGGGACGATGAAGCCCCGGAGGTGACAGCCATCATTTGGCCTGATAGTGGAAACATGGCTAATGATTTGGACCATGGCATGATTGTTGGTGTTTGAGTATTTCTGTAACAGCTGATCTCTTGGGATTTTCATGCACAACAATCTCTAGAGTTTACTCAGAGTGGTGCCTAAAACAAAAAACATCCAGTGAGGGTCAGTTCTGAGTATGGAAACACTTGATGATGAGAGAGGTCAACAGAGAATGGCCAGACTGGTTCGAGCTGACAGAAAGTCTACGGTAACTCAGATAACCACACTGTACAATTATAGTGAGCAGATCCCAGAATGCACCACATGTCAAACCTTGTGGCAAACGGGCTTCAACAGTGTAAGACCACGTCAGGCACTTTATTAAGCCCACAGTGTTCCCAATAAAGTGCTCAGTGAGTGTATTTACTATAGTATATAACATTTTAGTAATGTAAAAATACTGTAACTCACTGGCTTGATATTGCATTTCAAACATAAGCAATATCTCAAGCTAATTAATATTCATAAGCTCAGCTCTCTCCATGTGCCGTCCATCTTGGTCTGAAGTATATAATACCCCTCATGTTTTCATTTCTACAGCACCTGTCTGTCTCTCTCTCTCCCTCGTGATCTACACCACACACACACAGATTTCCCAATGGTTAAGTGACTTACGCAAATAACACCTTCTACTTCAGTACATGCAAAACACTGGAGACAACCACACCCTCACACACACACACATGCTCACACACTCACACACACACTCACATACTCACACACACACACACACCCTCACACACACACACACACACATGCACACACACCCTCACACACACACACACACACACATGCACACACACACACACACACCCTCACACACACACATGCACACACACACACACACACACACACACACACACACACACACACACACAGTAGTGTATTTTCCCATAGATTGCTGCTCTGTCATAGGGTTGGAGGGCAGAGCAAGAAATTTACAGATGAACTTACAAATATTATTCTATTATTATTATTGAAGCTGAATTTGGTGTCAATTGTATTCAAATGAACACAGACGGCTGTACACTTTAATTAATAAATGTTATATAGTCAAATAATGCTGTGTGATCAGCATGGACAAAATCCAGACAATTATTTCTGTTTGTCTGCCGGAATTTAGCGTTCTGATTAAAATCTTTCACTGCTGTAGTCAAGAAATCAAACACAACAGAGCTGTTCATCTGGAGTGTGTTTGTATTTTAATGATTGGGGTTAGTGTAATTACTATAATTCACCCTCATGCAGAGAAAACTCCTCTTTCACTCGCCTCCGATTCTCCCTCTGTGTTCTACAGACATAAACAAACACACCACTCTAATCAACACACACACATGCTAACACTCAGTGTGTGCTCTCATAATTTTGGAAAGCATTCACACACAGACTCATAAGCTCTGTTCCAAAACTTAGTGAGCAGCCTCGCTGCCTACATATTGAAGGAAGCTGCCTTCTAAAGGACAAAGTACAGTTCGGTTTTCCTTGTGCCAGTATGCACAGACTGTCCATGAACATCCTAGTTTTTTCTAGGTACGCGGACAGTCCAGCACAAAGCAGTTTATAGTGTGCATGTTTCAAATGCACCTGTGCGGTCTTCCCAGAGAGCACACGGTCATCTGCGAGATTTATGTTTTAGATCTTTTCATCTGGAAAGCATCACAATCTAGTTAACGTCCGCTAAACATCTTCGAAATATCATATTTACAAACATTCCCAATCAAAACGTCTCAAGAGCATCTGCTGAATGTCTAATTGAAATCTGACAGGAAACATATTGCAGATGAGCAAATGACGTTAAAAATACGTCTTCTAGATGTAAACACACACATTAAACAGATGACTGGATGATGTATATGTGCTAGCAGAGTTGCGCGGTCAAATGATTATCAAGTATAACTTTGTGTAATTACTGAAAAATAAACAGGCCTACATAATTTGTTTCGTGCATGCTCTCTCTTTCAAAGAAACGAGCGAACAGACGAGTCAGGGGCCATTCATACTGAAAGTTTTTCATATGTCTGCTCTATTTTCCTTGTTATGCTTTCCAGACAATATGCTCATCAACAAACATCTCATATGTTATCTAGGAGTGTTAATGTCTTTGACTGTTGCATTGCGTCTCGCTGTTTCTTAAGCGTCTTGCGCAGGACCAACACACCGGTGCTTGATAAATAGTAAGTTAATGTTTTTTCCCCCTTCTGCTCTAGTGTGCTGAAGAGCTGCCGTACTTTGTTAAAACTGTGTATATTTACTTTTACGAATGTTGCATCTATACCCTAGCCCTTTGGCAGCACGCTAAAGCACTAGCTATACGGAAACTCACACAAAACAGCGCTCCTCGCTCAAAGCACACAAGTGAATCTCCACAATTACTGATACTCTAATGAGCACAACTATACATGGAACATCTTATTTACTGGTGTTATTCAAGTCAAAGACATTTATAATACACTAAATCAGACTCCATCATGTCCCAATGGCAGTTATGAATCTGAACAATACAATTAACCGCTAGTGTGTTTACGCCAATTGATGTTTACACTAGATTTTTAAAACTGAAGAACAAGAAGCTGCTGAGAAAGAAAATATTATTAATAAAATATTTAAAAAGTACAACGTTGATGTTCTGCAGGTGAGTTTTTTTATGATCTAAAGCCATAAATCTGACCAGAAATGGCACACAATTGTAGGGGGTAAATGAATGACGAAATCCTAAATTTCCCCTTAGGGTTCAATACACTTCTTTCCACCAAAGTTTTTCACGAATGCTTTTCATCGAACCACTAAGTAGACAACATGCATTACATCTGATATACTTTTTCTGATCTTCATCCATTTGATTTGAATAGTGGCCTAGTGACCAGCATTTTTGCATGAATTTGTGTTGGATTTTTTGCTTGTTCAACCAGCCGCGGAGCTTCATGAGATAATTTACTGCGCCTTTAGAAACACACACATACTGTTAACACAGACACACATGCCCCCCCCCCCCCCCCCCCAAAAAAAAAAAAAAACGTCTGGGTTTCCAAATAACGTTGCAACTCAAGCTTTACCGATCATCTTAACTAACGTCGCTTGTTATTTTACGATAGAGTAACACCTGTTAACCAAACCAGCACGTAGATCACTCGTAATAAAGCAGAACTTTAAGTGCTTCATTACGGGAGTCGTCCAGTCCAAAGATGCTGATCACTTTGCCAGTATGTCCAGGTGTTTGTCTTCTCAAAATGAAAACAAGGTGGAAATACTGGCAAACATGGAAGTTGATCGTAAACTTGTCGAGGCACCGAAATGTATTACCTAACTATTATATAATTTAATTAAAGAAATAATTATGGCTTTAGTAAGATGGACTTTCAGAAGTATTGATGCTCAATCATAGAGATGAATGAAAATGATGCCATAAATCCATGTAACGTGGACATAACGTACCAATGTGAACATAAGCGACTCTCACGTAGCCTAAAGTTTTTTGGCTGGAAACTGAACAAATGCACACAGAACAGGATTAAAACGACATCAGTACTGAACTACTGATAGACCTGTCTAAATATTTATAAATCATCTGGTTAGAGTTCATTGTGTACTTGTATTACTGCCATTATGCATCATGCAATTTGTTACTGCCTTGTAAAAAGGCTATAGGCGGGCCGATTTCAAACAGCCATTGAAGGAAAGAGGAAGAGGAGGAGGAAGAGAGAGGGAATCTCTCAGTGCACACTCTCACTCTAATCTCCTTTGTTAACCAAATGTAAATTATTTAAGTTTTAAACTGTATACTGTACACTGTATTACGTGTCTTGTAAATTTAGTACATTTAATGTTTATTGATTTCATAGTGATTTTTTCAACAATTTTTAATCCTCTGAAATTGTCTACAATGGCTTTCCAATGATCAAAATATATTAATAACATTTATTAAATGTCCCATTGTCTTAGAAACTGAAAGATGCCAGAAGGATATGTTTAAGTTGCACTTAATTGACTTAAGACTGGTTCAAAGATCTCGTTAATTTACAAACGTTTTTATGAACTACTTATTTAACGATGCTTTTGGGAAACACGCCTTAGAGATTAAGTACTACTTAAGTGCTGCTAACGTTCAACTTAGTGCTTCGGTAAACATGGCCAACAGCCTATATTTATGATTTTTTTTATTTCTTAATTTTTTTTTTTTTTTTTTTTTTTTTACAAATGAGGGTTTGTTTGTACTTACATAGTTTATTATAATGAGTAGAGACTAACCCAAACACACACCCCAACCCTAATACAAAATGTATGGTAATATAGCTAAGTAACCCCCTCAACACAAGCAACTGTACCCACATGCAATGCATGTAATGGTTTGGGTTAATTTATTGTTCAGAGACAGAAAGATACAACGTGAGAGCTGGAGAGATATTGGGTGGGGAATAATGGAGGAGATGAACAAATTAAGAGATGGAGGAGACGTTGGGTGGGGGGAGATGGAGGTCTGTCAGAATGCAGCAACATCAGCAGCCAGTGGCGCCAGCACATTTAAACACCACTCACGCACCGCATCATTCAGCTCGCCTTTGGCCTATAACTCAATTTACATCCAATGAAAAATGACTACAACATACAGTGTGTGTGTGCTTGCGCGTGTGAATGCACAATGGTGTGTGTTTATGTGTGTGAGTGTGTTATATAGAATGGGATGTGACTGAATACACACTGACAGTAGTACGTTCATTCGTACCTTCTGGTGTTCTCGTATCCACCCTACATCCTCTCCACCGCCTCTCCTCTCTCCACTCCACCCCGATTCACTCTGTTCTCCTCTTCTCCTCCCGTGTCACCAGAATGCATCAAGATTAAAATTTAATCAGCTGCCATCTTCCAGGCGAATAAAAGGACCAAAAAAACATGATATTAAAATCAAAATTCTCCCCAGTATAGAGTGCCTTCAGTCTGTAACACGCAAGAGGAATGATTAAAAGAGAATGGTATATTCCAATAAGAATACAGTCCTCTGGCCCTGTCGATAAAACGAATTACCATGTAACGTTAAAAGCCTCCATGACTGAAGATGGGAAATGATTCGGTTTATTAGTCACCGTGACCAGTAAGCCTTCAAATTAATTTAGACAAACCGCGCGACTTATTCGCGCCAATTTTGTGGCATGCCGACTTCACGCGATGAACTGTTGATCGTCAAGGGTATTGCAATGAGACGATGATCTGACGGAGAACCTCTTCTGGTGGACAGGTGATTTTTAACGAAACTTACAAAAAATACAAAATAAGTTAATGATAAAAAATATTCAGTAGGGGAAAAAACGAGCTGAGATAAAAAAATATCTGTGTGGTAAAATCCAGCCCGGCGCCGCTCCCCATCCACACGAACCGTTGGTGAGCCTTTTCTGGAGGGCTGGAGATTTTCATCGAAAATGAAAAATGTAAATAATACTAATAAGAAGAAAGGAAAAGCTGAGGTAAAAAGATGGATGCAGACGCAAGAATCCCGCCTCGCGCCGCTCCCCGTCCTCGACCGAACAGCGATAAAAAACGTGTATCATCCGTGATAAATGTCAATAATAATCAACAACATCCGCGATATTTAGCGATGAAACCCCATCGTGGACATCCGTGACGAAAACCACGGCCTGCACGGAACTATGGCAATTAAACGACGCCTAAAAACACTATTTGGTTTATGAATAAAAACGGCTATACAGTCACCCAACATCAAATCCCCTCCATCAAAACCCCATCACATCGGTGGTGCCCCGATGTATAAAAGAGAAGCCTGTGATGGTGGCCAATAATGTACAGCACTTGAGGTGATGTTTTCCCAAAGATGCAGAAGATCCCAGCAGATATCAACAGATCAATGGAAGATGCTGTATACAATAGAGACACGGCGACAACACTGTCGCGGGAACAAAAAAATACATTAAAAATGGACAAAACACGCACAGGCCTCAAGCTGTGTTTCGATCAAATAATTAACCGAAACCTAACGATTTAATTTATTATGGATGCGTGGCGGATTCTGCCGGGAGAGAAACGCTATTCCCGTTTGTGCTGGATGCGGCAGACCAAGAGAATCTTAATGCCTTATCTCTCTCTCTCTCTCTCTCTCTCTCTCTCTCTGTGTCTCTCTCTCTCTCTCTCTCTCTCTCTCTCTGTCTCTCTCTCCCAATCTCTCTCTCTCTCTCGTTAGTAGGTGGCTCGCACAGACCCAACACTTACAGTGCAGTATTAATATATTACACTATATATTAATATATAAGTATTATATTAATATATACACATAATTTCTTTTAATATTTGTAAAATTTTAAAGATTCAAGTATTGCTAAATAATTGCAAAATTTAGCAAAATTAGCAAAAACAAAGGGCATCTTGTGGCACTTGCTTCTGTATCACGCATGACAATAAAAGACTGAGCACAAGCTGGTCCTGAATAAATGATTTTATATTATTTAATCAATTACAATAATGGCAATTGTGCATGTGCACAATTTTATTTTTTACTCTGTGCTTGTGCATTGTGGGATTTTAATGTATAAACTGGCTCGAGTGTTCACCAAAATTCGTTCAGATCCATTTATTGATTCAGTGACCATTTATGGTGATGCCATAAGGTGATGACAAACTAGTGTCTTGTGTGAAAAGAGTTAGCCACTGAATCAATGATCAAAAGAACATTTTAATCCTTTAAAATGTGTGTCTACAGACCTATAAAGAGACTTTAATGGAGGATTTAATCATTATAAGAACAAAGCAAACCTATCATTTCATTACAGTTTGTTAGCTGCTGCGCATGACTTTTATCATTAGGCAACAATAATAGTTTTATAATAATTATAATGAGTTTCAATAACATCCATACGTTTTCATGTATAAAAAAGTGTGTCTACATATATATTCACTTCAGTAAAATGCACAACTGTTCTAAAAACCAGCATAGAGGTCAAAAATAGGAGCTAATGTTAAAAATAGCTTTACAGATTTAACATTGGAAAAACAACCGATCAAACTTTTACCTCACAAACATAAAGTAATAACTTAATGAAGAATCATGCGTTGATATAAACTCCACTTACAATGTGTGCTTAAAAGAAGGATTGTGCTGGGAGTCACATGACGCCATGCGAGGAGCAGACGTGTAAATGGCGAGCTCTGCACACTTTGCTAGTTTTTAATGTTTTTATATTGTAATCCGGTGAGATTCGACACACCCTGCTGCATATCTGTACTTTGAAATCAACATGGTAAAGAATTCAAAATCCTCGGGCTCTGGATATATTAAAAGACACTTGCGTGCTGAAGCTGAAACCTCAGACAGGCCTGTAGACCAGGGACTCGGTTTGGATGGTGCGGTGGGAGAAATCAAGTGGCGAGCATGTCTGTAAAGCTGAAGAAGAATTCTCTGAGCTGGTTACATGATTGTCGGAGGTCGAGAGACAGAATATCTGGAGTCATTGAAGAGGGAAACTCTTACATCAATGGATTATCGCTTTTGCGGTGATGTTTCTGACCAAATTGAGAATAGATACTAAGGATGGCTGCAAAATATTTACATTCCCACAATTAGCATTGTCTTTCATAGAGTCAATTTGGTGACATTTACTTTCATATGGCTTCCTGTAGTTCTGGTTTAGTTCCTGTTTCCTGTTTGGTGTTTGTAGTCCTTTGTAGTTTAATTTTTTCTGTCACGTATTCCCTGTAACTTTAGTTACAAAGCCATTTGGCATAATATTTTAAAACAACGTAAACCAACTGTCCCAAATATATAAAGTTGACCAGATTGAAAAAAAAAATTAGAAATTTAAAGTTCAGTGGTCAATAGGTCATTGAAATGTCATGTTACTTATTAGAAAAGGGGACAAATCTGATTTTATGTATTTTGACCATGGTGAATGTGATAATGTGCTGAAATGTGCAATGTAAACCTGGTTGCCTTAAAATGTTGTTAATTTAAAATAAAATTTGATAATAAAAAAAATAAATAAACATTTTCTTGAATAAAAGGTATAGTAAATAACAATTAGTGCAATTATTATTATTAACATTAGGTCAATGCATTGCCATTGTGCCAATAGTTTGGTCAATAAAAACACAAATTCTTATGTTATCTGAACAAATTAGTGAATCTATTGAATACTGTACCCTATGTCTCTATGATATTCAAACTAGGAGGTAAAGTTGATCATTTTTAGTGCTCTTCTGTTTCATCTTCAATGAGTTGATGACATTGGCATGCTAAAAGTGAACTAAACAAACATGTATAAAAAGGGTCCTGCCCTTTGAGCATCTTCATTGTGTGATGGAATACAGTGAAAACTGTAAACATTTAGCATCTAAAACAAACATTAGTCAGAAGTTTACATACACCTTAGCCAAATTACATTTAAAATTTATAATTTTTGTATTTTTTATTTTTTTACAATTCCTGACATTTAATCTTAGAAAACATTCCCTGTCTTAGGTCAGTTAGTACCACTACTTTATTTAAAAAATGTGAAATGTCAGAATAATGGTAGAGAGAATTATTTATTTCAGCATTTTTATTTTCACCATCACTGCCTGGTTTGGGACTTGCACCGTTTCGGACCGCAAAGCCCTGCTGAGGATAGCGAGGACAGCTGAGAAGATCATCGGGGTCTCTCTTCCCTCCATCAAACATATTTACACAAAGCAGGGATTAATGTGACTACTTTTCGCCAGCATGTTATAGTTTGTGCGGTCTGTGCTGGAATTTCTACATTATGAAAGTCAAACTTTCAATACAATCCCATGCCGAATTCAGAACCTGTTATTAAATACATAACAATATAACATTATATAATAAATAGCTAGTATGTGTTTTACGTTGAAGCTTATAACAGTGATGATAATTCTCTTCAATTGCCTGTTCCGGTTCTTAATGGCCGACCAAGTAATATGTTATGGAAGACGAATGAATTGAGGCTGCTATAGCGAGTAGCCCCCTCTGTTGGTCAAAATAAACAATACACGATAGGCTTTGCTGCACTGGCTTACTTGCCATGTAATATAATTCACTATGCGGTCTGTTTTGAACTCTTTGGAAAAACGAGGACATTTCTGGGGACAGCTCCAGCTGGGGACAGACCAAAAACGTGACTGTACCCGGAAAATGGAGATGTCTGTAAACCCTACAAATATACACTATAAATGTTGTTGTTGTTTTCCATTTAAATCTGTGAATAAACATAGTCTTTCTCTCTAGTCTTTGGACTAAATGAGATACACCATGGATTGAATAAGTATAACAGAACTCAATCTTTTTTATAGGCAGTTAAGCAGGGCCGTAGCAAGGAATCTGGGACCTCTGACAGTATATTGCTCTGGGCCCCTTTCATATGAAAATATACAGTTTAAAATTTGTTGTGGGCCCCCCTGGACCTGTGGGCCCCTAGAATCATTACCACCTTTCACCCCATTAGCTACGGCCCTGCAGTTAAGAGGGAAGGATGCATAATTTCAGTTCGTTTGTAAATAATTCCAGTGTCATCGTTTATCATTTGCGTAAGGTGGGTTGAATTGCTTCCATGCAAATCTTTCTAAAATTCTTCCAGTGCCACAGTGGTCAGATGATTGTATTTTTGCATGTCAACAAACATTTGCATACAGCTTTGCCCACTTAAATAGAATATGTGTATCAATATATAGCAACCACAGAGCCACCAGGCAAATACACCCAGAATTTAGACTTTTGTTTTCATGAAGTCATTTACCTTGTGGAAGAAACAAGAAAGTGTAATCCAAATTCATTTAACGTTCATGTGTTGTTAAAAGCATAGATTTAGGCAGGGAACTTACAGAAAATCGGAAATGTCCCGACCAACATTTGGGCAATTTTACCGCACAGAAAATACTTTAAACTGTTTTATTTTCATTTTAATGACTATTAAAGTTTCTTAGTGTAATTATTCATGTGCAAAGTATTTCCCTTCCTCTTCTAAAGCTACATATAAAAGCCGTTGTCACACGGCATCTGGAACAACTGTTCACGATGCTCCAATCACAGTTGTTTGTGATTATTGCTTAAAGATTTTTTTAAAAACATTTTTAGGAGATAACATGGGCAGATTGAAATTAATCGATTTAAACCAGCATACTCATGTTTCCAGTCCAGGTAATAAAAAAATGGACTGGGCTTGCATACGCCCTAATTAATGGAGGATTCTGCTGGTCAGGAAGTGCTTTACTGAGCAAACCACCTTTGAATATGAATGACAAATTTCTTTTAAAATACCAACATTTTGAAAATGATCCTCCATGTCAATACCAACTTCCAAACCAAACCTATGCCATTGGTTAAAAGGTGATCATGTAACCAAATATCCTTCCTGTGTCGGAATGGTATAAATTAAATCAAGTAAAAGTTTTTCATTCTAGCAGTAATGCAGAATATACTTTAAAACTGATTCAAGTGAATGTAAATCCCCCATAAAAAGAGTGGTTAATTATAGCACTACAGGTGTCGCACTGAAACGTGCCAATGTGGTGTCATAAATTCACCTCTAGATAGAGACATTCTCCACAAGGTCCTTAAAGTGCTTAAATTTCAGAAATTTTAGTTGTTGAATACCTGGAATAGGGCCTTTTTTGTTAAAAACTTCTTTAAATGAATACAGAACATTTCTTCCGTGTAATGTGTGTCCATCAAAGATGAGGCGACTCCACTTTCTTTAAATAATGTGTCTTTTAATATATTTCTTGTTCTTTACAGATATTAAAGCAAAAAAAAAAAAAAAAAATCATTTTCAAGAGACTTCTCTCTCACTAATAAACTGGACACTGTGTGCGGATCTGTAACATGCTCGTTGAATTCTTAAAGTGACAGTACCATTAGGTTTGCTATTTAAATGAATGTAAACTCACTGTTATTACTTGTGAATTGTAAACATTATTTCAAACAGTGACAGTTCATATCATTATTAGACAATTTCATGATATAATATTAATTGATTGAATGTAGAATCTTTATTATTTTAAAAAGTTAAAAATGTTATAAAAAATAAAATATGCACTTTCACATGCTTGTTTCAGGACAGGTTCTGTTCAGTTCTAGTACTTGTTCTGCCCACTGTTTTTAAAGGCTTATTTGTTTGTGATTTTATTGAGAAAGGTATGAGAAACTTTTATTTATTTTACCTTTGAGCATTTACATTATGTATTAAAGAACTTTATTTTGATGAAAAATTATGCTGTGCATTTTGCTAAAACTTTTTCAGTCATACTTTGTTGATCAAAAACAAAAGAAACATTTAATTCGAATTACACAGCATACATGTGACTCCACAAAAACACTGTCAAAGTCCCTGTTTCTGGTCTTAAAGAGACAGTACCTTTTTAGCATTTGTCCTACATAGCAATGTGAATGCTTGTAAACAAAAGTAAACAACATGTAACATATTTTATATCTATAATATTTAAGGAAAACATGGACTTTCTATGATTTTAAAATGTAACTAAAATGATAAAGAACTAACAATGATAAATATGTAAAGTATTTCCTTAATTTACCAAGATAGAAGGTCCCCTGTATAATTAATAACAGCATAAGCTGAAAGAGACTTTATTTTTTTTAATACTTTATGCAAACAAAATTGACATTATATCTGAAACATACCCAAATGAATAGGAACTGAAAGCTTGTAAATTGTAATCGAATCATAATAGTCTGATGTTTTGAATAATGATATTAGTATCGTGATGTATTGCGATATGTCGAATCGTAAAGTGTATTCGCAATATGTATCTTATCATGAGATGGCTAGCGATTCCCGGCCCTAATTAGAAAATGGAAAGTGTTTAAAGAGAGAGTTGTGTTTCAACACAGAGACACTGAGCAGTCAGAATAAAAAACCCCAAATCCAGCATAGACGGGTTCAGTGAATGTGGTGTTGAATGTGTGTAAGTGTGTGAGTGTGTGTGTGTCAGAGACGCTGTAGAAGGTCAGAGTGCTGGCCGACCAGTCCAGATACACTCCTACTCTGTTAGAGGGAGGTGAAGGGGCACGTATGTCAACGCTCTTTTTATTGTGCCATGCAGTGAATCTGCCATAAATACAGCTCAAATTCCAGGACTTTTCATTGAGTCCAAAATTACAACCATCACTCCTTCCTTTCCTTCCTATTTTTTTATATGTCACTGCAATATCAGCCCAGCCGCTCCATTCAGCCTCCCAGTAACAGCGTCCTGTCAGACTCTCGCTACATAGAACTTGCTCATAGTGCTCAAATCTGTCTGGATGATCAGGATATGACTGATCCTCCACATGTGTCACTTTTCTGTTCTCCTCAGACAGAAAGAGATGAGTGTTTGCGGTGTTTGGATCCAGAGTGAGATCACAGAAATCTAAACAAGAAGAGAAGACAGATTTGAACTGTATAAAGGACTGTTTTACAGAAAAGAGAGCAAGAAGAAAGTGTGTAAAAGAGAGAAAAGACCTACATTTTCGCAGTCCTGGTGTGATCCTGAAATGTTCTCCATGGTCTACACTAGACAAACGTATAAATATAAGCATAATGTTTTATTATTAGGGATTATCAGCATTGCGTCATGCATTAAAAGTGTTGTTTTCCAATACCAAAAACAGACACCATGCAGCATACAGTATTATGTACAGTACCCCATAAGTGTGCAGAGTGCACTGAATGTGCACAGAGGCACAGACAAGGTTGCTAGAGTAAAGTTTGATCGATCAATTAAATTGGTCAGTTTGAGGATTTGATAAAAGATTTACAGACTTCCTAACGCTAAATATGCGTGCTTATCTCTTCCTTTGCTGTGGGTGCTCACACTTAAAAAAATAACTCTTGGACAATAACACATGGACAATAGTTCCACGTGTTTAAATTAGTTTTCTTAAATTAAAATAATTAAAAAAAATGAAAAAGTGTATGAGCATCCAACCTGAGTTTGGCACAGGCGCAAGACACAATACAATAAACAAAGAAAAAAAATGGTAAGTGTCCAAACATTAATTTATTGTTCAAAAAATACTTGCTAGCTAAGTTAAAAAAAAGTTTAAACAAAAATTATAAAAAAAAAAAAAAAGGTTGAAATGTAGTAAGTAAAAAGTGTAAGCTCATAAAAATGTAATATTAAAACAACAATGCAACTTTTGTTTAAATACTTCAAATTTGAGGAACTCATACACAACTATTGCACAAGGTGTAAACATTCATTGATGCTCAAGATGCACTAAATAATTTTTTTTATCTCTTATATTTGTATAAATTATGAATGGGGTGTGAACATTGATGAGACAAAAGGGGAATGCAAACTTACGTATCTTCTCAACCAGTATACTGTTTTTTAAACCATTGATTAATGGGTTATCAGCTGTCGTCCTTTTCTTTTGCTTTCTAGCTCGTTTCTGAGCAACAATCTGAATCGAGCAATTATATGATTTGGTGACTAAAAACAGCCATTTGGCTCCTTAATGTTTCAGTAAAGGAGCAAATGGCTCCAAAGTCATTTGCTTTAGTGTGAAGTCCTGAAATTCTCCCCATTACTTTTATCTTGCACAAAGACACATTTAACAATTTTAAAATGTTCTCACTACCGAGTGCTATGCAAAGCATACTGGGAATTAGAAATCCACTGCCCAGTTTCAATTAATCAACTAGCTTGTCCAAACACAAATAGATTAGATAGATTTGAGTAATATAAACAAGGGATAATTGTGAAAGTTTATTTTTTTAGTGCAATTGCTCAAACAAAAATCTGACAATTTTTTCCATTGTCAATAGTCATCAGTAAAGCCAAATAAGATAATACAAAAGTAACACATACATTATCAAATATATAATCAAGAGCATGTTTATATTCCTAAAGGACATGGCAAATTCCTAAAGGATAAATTATTTATATGACCTTTGAGGTAAATTTGATTGGAAGTCTCAGTTAGCCACCATACATAAATACTGTATAAATTTGTGATGCAGCCCAACTTACTTGAGTTTGTCCAGTTTGCAGTTTGGATCATTGAGTCTCTCAGATAGCAGTTTGACTCCTGATTCTCCTGGATGATTGTAGCTCAGATCCAGCTCTATCATGTGTGAAGGGTTTGATCTCAGAGCTGACGCCATATAACGACAGCCTTCCCCTGTCACCATACAGCCTGATAATCTACAAAAAGAGAGATCAAAACATTGAGATATCTTATTTAAGAACTGTATCTTGTCAGAGGTGTAGCGAAATTGTTAGTGTAAATCACCATGGCACATAATGAGCCACAATGCTCACAGGGTTTGAAACTGGCCTGCATTATGTGCAGATCCCACTCCCCCACCTCCTTTCTACTTGATTTCATCGTCAGACTTAACAATATCAATGATAGTCTTCTTATAACTCACCCACACCTTATTTACCCAGTTCTCTCTTTTTCCTTGTCCAAAACCCTGAAGAGTTGTTTTCAATATACTGTCTGTGCTCATGTATCAACATTGAGATACAGGGTAAATCTTCCTTCTTTATCCTAGAGATAGTACAACCAAGTGGATACCAACCAATTGGGCTTCAAAAGTGTCTATAGAGACTGCTCTGCTATATTGTTATATATGCTCTCTTATAGTGTATCATGTCCATCTCCTATCAGACCTTTATCATTCCAGCTAGACAACACCAAGATCTCAGCATGAATATCTACTTGTAAGACCTACTTGACTAACACAACCATATACCCATACAGCTAGGCTTAATTTTGTAACTTTTTGATAGATACTTCCCAACACTGTAAGCATGGATGTGAAGCATTTGTGCCATACTTAAATGACAACTACAAATCAGTGTTTTGTTGTGCAATGCTTATCTACAAATACTGGGAGATAAGGAGCTGATATAAAGAGTTCAACAAAACTCTTTCTCCTCCCCGCTGAAAAGACTAGCATTGCTGGTCACCAGCTTATGTTGTGTTTTGGGTCCTGGTACCCCAGCAAGGGATGCTGGTATGCTGGTGACCCTACCAGGCTTTTAAACTAGCTTAACCAGCTTTATAAGAAAGACCATACCTAGGTTTTGCTGATGAAAAAGCATGGCTATATTGGTCAACAAGCTAGACCAGCACCAAAGATGCAATAACCATTAGGAAGACCTGGCAGCAAGTCAGATGTGCTGCCCCAACCCCGTCAGTGGGTCAGGATGAAGCTGAACTGCTGATGAAAGCCGTCACTCCTTAAGCCCCATACCAGGGACTTTTTATTTACATCACTAATCCCCTTTATTTACTATTTTAATGTTTTGTGTTCTTCACTATTTAAAAAAAATACCTCTAAGAGGCTTGACACCACTGTGTCTGTCTGGATAAGGATTCTGCCAAATGAGTAACAGCATACATTCTAAAAAAAACCATTTGGTTCACCACCCACGGTCGGGGAAGCATTGGCACTGTGGTCGGTTCACCTCAAGTTTAAAGCTGGAGCACAAGTTTTGGTGCAAACTCCACTAATGCACCTGAATGGATCTGTAGCTGGATACGCTCTGCCTGTGTTTCATGTTGGTCAACTTGATGACATCACTGTTTTGCAAGCATTGTGTGTAGTTGAAAATGGCAAGTGGAGAAAACAAGCTGTTGATAGAGAAATTCTCTGTTTTTCTCCTTTCTGAGAACATTTTCTTTTCGCTGTCAATTACAACCAAAACAGGCACTATTTGTAGACATTGCTCAACACAAGTGCTGTACACTTAATACATGTCAATAAAGTGCGTGAGGGTTTACTTAAAACATGCACACGAATCCTTCCTGTTTTCTCGCGTGGCTGTAATCTACTGCGAGTGTCAATAATGCACTTTTATTAATGGCATTAAGATGCTGTTATAGTAATACATGATTAATCTTTTACACCAACCAAGATCCACAGGTGAGCCAAAATTGCACACACTCACTTCCATTTTTAAGCAGGCACTCCTTGCTAGTTCAAACAGACATGAAACAATTGGGGTGTTCATATGGAGTTTCCATGTATTATTAAAACGCCCGAGCAGATTATCACATCCCTTCTCATATGTAATGTACAGCTTACAAATATTGAATATATGTTGAGATGAATTTGAAGTGCACTTTATGTTGATGCATGTAGCGTATTAGTGCAGTTATTAAGTTAAAAATATATTTTTTTAGTTAAGTACCCTGACTAAACTTAACCATGGTTTTGCTATAGTAATATTGTTGTAACCATGAATGCTGTCACCATGCAGTTCTCATTGTTTTGATACAATTAACAATGGTTTTATAAAAGTAATATGTAGTTTCTATATAGTAACCATGATTTTACTATATATTGTAACCATGACAGTAACCATGTTTAATATTGTGGTTACTATGATTTTACTACAAATAACATTAAACTATGGTTACTGTTGTAAAACCATGATTGTTATTTAAGGGCAAACCTGTTGAAGTGTTTACCATAGATTATTCTTTGGATTTGGCAGTCATTTGTTTTAGTCAAAGCAAATAACGAACTGTACCGAAACCGTGACCCCAAAACCATGATACAAACCGAACCGGGAGAAATTTTAACCTTTACCCCTCACAATTTTACTCTTACAAACCTCAATATGTTCAGTTGACAGTTTGGACTCTTCAGTGCATCAGAGAGCAGCTTCACTCCTGAATCCTGCAGGTCATTGTTACTCAGGTCCAGCTCTCTCAGCAGGGAGTTTGAAGATCGTAGAGCTGAAGCCACAATTTCACAGACCTGATCAGCGACATTACAGTCAGAAAGTCTAAAAGAGAGTAAAACATTTTCAGGGACCTTCTTGAACTGACTCTGTGTGACTCTATTAGTATTTTAGATCATCAGAAATTTGAGTCATATTACACGATATGCAGCAAGTAATCCTAGAAAAATTTCGAATGGATTTAACACTTACAGAGCTTTTCTGCAGTTGAAGACAGCTGGTATCAGTCTTCTTCTACCCTCTTCTGATGTGTTGTATTTCTTCAGGTCCAGCTCATCCAGCACCTCCTCTGACATCTGAAGCATGTAGGAGATTGCTGAACATTGAGCAGGAGAGAGTTTATTCTCTGAGTGTTTCTCTGATTGTACAAACTCCTGAATCTCTCTGTATAGAGTCTGACATTTCATCTCCAGCAGACAGAGGAACAGATTGATGGATCTTTCAGTGGAGAGTCCACGTCCATCTTTGATTTTGTCTTTGATGTAAATTTCAGTTTCCCTGATGCTTTCTGAGCTGTTCTCTGTGTGTGTCAGTAGATCCTGTAAGAGTCTCTGATTGGACTCCAGTGAGATGCCAAGCAGGAATCGCAGGAAAAGATCCAAGTGTCCATTTTCACTGTGAAGGGCTTTGTCTACTGCTCCTTTCAGCAAATTCTGTATTGAAGCAAATTCTTTTAGGCCCTCCATGGTTGTACTTACATGGAAGTAAAACACATAGAAAGCAGCCAGAAACTCCTGAAAGCTGAGATGTATGAAGCAGTAGACTTTCCTCTGATGAATCACAGATTCCTCCTTAAAGATCTCAGTGCAGATCCCAGAATACACTGAGGCGTCAGTGATGTCTATGCCACTCTCTCTCAGGTCCTCCTCATAGAACATAACATTGCCCCTCATCAGCTGTTTGAAAGCCAATTCAGCAAGTTTCACAATCACTTCTCTGTTGGACTGCAAGAGTTTCTCTGGATCTCTCTCTTCATACTTCTGATTCCTCATATTGATCTGAATGAGCAGGAAGTGGATGTATATTTCAGACAGAGTTTGAGGGATTTCTGCACTGTCATTTTGTTTCAGGATGTTTTGAAGCACAGTGGAAGAGATCCAACAGAAGACTGGTATGTGGCACATGATGTGGAGGCTTCTTTCTTTTCTAATGTGTGAGATGATTCTGCTGGCTTGATGTTCATCACTGAATCTCTTCCTGAAATATTCCTCCCTCTGAGGGTCATTGAATCCCTGAATCTCTGTCACACGCTTGATGTATATGTTGGGGATCTGATTGGCTGCTGCTGGTCTGGAGGTAATCCAGATGAGAGCAGAGGGAAGCAGATCTCCTTTGATGAGGTTTGACATCAGCACACCCACTGATGAAGTCTTCGTCACATCAGAAACTTTCTCACTGTCTAAAAACATCAGTGGAATTCTGCTTTCATCCAGACCGTCAAAGATGAACACAACTTTACACTCATCATAAATCTTTGAGTCCAGATCATTAAGTTCAGGATAAAAGTCCAGCAGAAGTTTGTGAAGACTGTACTGCTCATCTTTAATCAAGTTCAGCTCTCGAAATGGAAACACAAACATGAAATCTACATCCTGATTGGCTTTTCCCTCGGCCCAGTCCAGAATGAACTTCTGCACAGAGACTGTTTTTCCAATTCCTGCGATGCCTTTAGTAAGAACAGTCTTTATTTCGTCTGTTCTCTTCTCCTCACATCCTGGTTCAGGTTTAAAGATGTCATTGCAGTAGATTGGAGTGTCTTGTAAGTGTTCAGTTCTGGGTGTTTTCTCCATGTGTAAAACCTCATGTTCTTCATTCACTCCTTCACTCTCTCCCTCTATGATGTAGAGCTGTGTGTAAATCCTGTTCAGGAGGGTTTGATTCTCATGCAGTTTGATTCCCTCAAATAAGATCTCATACTTGTTCTTCATGCTGGTTTTGTGTTGGTCTTTGACTTTCTGCATGACATTATCGACTGGTTGGTAAGAATCTTGCTGCTGGTCTCCAGTTTTCTCCAGCAGTGTTTTTGTCTTTAGGGCAAATTCTGTGTCATGCTGCCAAATGTGAGACTGACTGACGGAAGCAGTACAGGACTTTAGAGGTCTGACAACATCATTTAGCTTCAAACTGCAGAGAAATTAAAAACAAAAAAGTCAAAAAAACAAAAACAGAAAAAGCATTAAAGGGATGGTTCACACAAAAATGAAAATACAGCCATTGTTTACTCATCCCTGTGTTGTTATAACACCATATGAATTTTTATTCTTAACACAAAGGGAAAATTGTGAAAATATTTGTGCTCAGTGATGTCATTCAATGGTAGTTCATGGTGACCACCTCTTCAAGATTCAAAAGGACACAAAAGTATAATTCAGTGTCTAATGAATTATTGTATGCACCTCATGCCTTGTTCTGAAATCATGCGATAAGGTTTGGTTAAAAACAAACCAAAATCTTTAGACATGTTTTGTAAATTCTCTTCTCTGGTTTGTGTGCAGCTGTGCATACCTATTTTAGATAAACAAAATGAGTTTTTGCTTGAAAGCCCCATCTCACAGGAAGAGCTATGTGAACAGTTGCTCTCATGCAGTCTCTTTGTATTAAAGCTGCACTATATAACTTTGTGCTCTCTAGCGTTATCTGTGGTTGAAACTTAAAACTAGGGATGAAACGGTTACCGGTTTCACGGTAAACCACGATAAAATTCCCCAGCGGTTAATATTACCATGTCACATTTAATTATCATTAAAACACGATTATCGTGATTTGAAAAACTTGCGGTAAATGCTATCCACACACACCCAGCATGAATCTGAATCATGGGCACAGCATGCAACATTGTTATTGTTGTTTTTTTAGCGTGAAAACACGCCGGAAGGCAATAAAAGCGCTCGGAAGAATTTCCAACCTTCCAAGAATACCAAATCAGAAGTGTGGTCATATTTTGGATTTTATAAGAATGCTGAGGGAAAATTAGTAGAAGATGGTAACCCAGAGGAAAGTTGCTGCGAAACGGGTCAACACGTCCAATCTGGCGAGTCAACTTCGTGACAACAATCCATCACTTTATAGTGCATGCAAGTACGTTAACTTTTAGCTCAGTGCATGAGTTGGGGAAAAGTAGGGGGAAATGTAAATAGTTGGACACAATATTTAATTGGGTTGAAATAATTTCTTATCTCACTTGTAAAAAACACTTGTAAGTTTCCGCAAAGTAAAAGTTCCTAGCAAGTGCATCGCTTTGAGCCAAGACAAACGAACAAGAGAGTAACAAATAAGAAATACGTGTGACATTTAAGTGATGTACATTCATACCACTAATACACGGCTTTTCAAATAATAACGGGGACATGAAATAGTGATTTGAAATCTCTTCTTTAATTATTTTATAATCCGTTGCAGTCTACAAAACAATCGCACAATACAAATACTGAAGTCCTACAATTTTATTTTCAATACAATCAATAACAATAACAGAGACGCACGATGGCACCAGTTGTGTTTGTATGAAAGGAGAGAGCGCGAGACACAAGCCGGAGTTTCAGGATGAGCGACCAGAATCAAGAATTTCAGAGAGCTAATAACATGTTATGTAGTTTAGTCACCCAACCAACATATTTTGATCATTTAAAATGTGTAAGTTAATAATAATAATAATTATTATTATTATACTGCATTTGCTATTCCCTTGTTTACTAATTTTATTTGTTGTTTGTTGATTTTCAAATATAAAACCTGTTTAAATTATTTCAGTGTGTGTGTATCAGTACTTTTTGTACATTTTCAGCACATTTTAACAATACCGTGATAATACTGATAACCGTGATATTAAATTTTCATACTGTTACATCTCTACTTAAAATGGCAAGCCATTTGCAGAAGAACAGTAAACGTGATTCGTGTTTCGGCACTGCTCTTCTGGCGGATGAATCCCATGATCGAGCTTCTGATGACTGGAGATATTCAGAACCGTGTTGTTTTCATGTTGATATAATGTTATACGATTAAACATTTCAAACTGAAATATTACTTGCTTTGATGAAGATAAACAACACTCGTATTCACAAATTTTGAATGAATGAATTTTACACTTATAGCGCTTTTCTGACACCAATTAAAACACTTCTACATAGAGAACTGGTCACTCTCCTAAAGTATACTTTAAATATAATTATTCAAGTGTTTTATCTTCTATTAACGTTTGTATTGTACTACAATTATCAATTTAAGGGGTGAATCTCAATGAACGATATTATATTGTACAGCCTCAGTTGATAATGCAAGTGAACCGTAATACTACAATAGTACGTCTATGAATGCACACAATAACACGTCCACTAAAAATAAAAAATTCAATAATGATAGGGATTAAAATATACTTCATTAAACATGGAAAAAATACATTTAAAAATGGAAGTTAACAGTCAATTTCAGAAGTCATAAATATTAGTAAACATGTCACAGTGACTCTCTCCGACACTGTAGATACATTGCGATCGGTAAACACACGAGTAATGATCGATTCATACAAGCATGACAAGCAATAACGCATTAGCATTATATCAGCTAAACAACTTCACCAAATGAATAACATGAACATCCATCCAGATTGTTGCGATGTTGTCCTGAACAGTGTGAGTGTGACTGAACTGTTTCTTTCTTCTTTTTAATGGCTACTCGCAAAATAAAACAGTGCATTACCGCCATCTACTGTTTACATGGATCCAACTTTGGATTTTGTTCTTTATTTATTTGAACTAAAAATGACGTTGAAATAAATAAAAAAGTGCAATTAAATTGTATGTTGTTCACCAAACTTCAACCAACATCCCAAATAGCAAACTTGGGCTATGTACAAAACAAACGCAATGCCCGTTGCGCAAATGCACAAATCTTAATTTTTTTTTACCCCGATTTCCAGTGGATTGTCATCTCTCATTTGGACACATTATTACTAAACTCTCTGTATTGAAGTGGTAAGTGTGGTAATTCGGTTTTGGGTTGATGGGCTATAATCAGTGTTGGGTGCAATGCATTACTAAGTATTAATTACTGTAATTAAATTAGTGTTTCATTGGAAAAGTAAGGGATCATTCTTAAGTTTCAGTAATTTAATTACAGTTACTTCTGATGTAATTGTGTTAAATACTTTATAGAACAATTCTATATAAATATATAAATATAGTGATTTTAAATTTTAAATTTAACGTCTAATGTTAAAATATATGTTTTCTAATTTAACGCTGCCCCTTTAAATTCTCTGGCCAGTTCATTAATAATTGATTTGATTTTCAATGATTTATTTGAAAGAATTAAAAGAACTGTTTCATGTCGATCCTTGTATTGTTCATCTGGTCGAGGTTGTTTAGGGTTTAAGAAAGTAACTAGTAATAAGTAATGCAATTACTTTTCAGACGGAGTAATTAGTACAGTAATCTAATTACACTGTAGAAAATGTGTAATTAATTTCTTTTTTCGTCCCAGCTGATTTGGCACAGTTGACAACCCTTCTTATAATTCATATTGATATAAGGTACAGCTTACACAATTTGTGTGCGTGTTAAAAATCAGATGTCAGAGAAACAAGATGTCCTTTAATTTAACAAATGTGCTACATTGCATCTTTATACCCATGTAATGTCTGCATTAGTGTCTTACCTGGGGTTAGATATTGCTGGTCCGTTGCCCAATACAGAAGGGTCCCTCATGGAGTTATCGCTCTTCATAGACACATAACTGGGTTCTGGAGACTGAACAGAACCTTCTGCCTCTTTCTGTTCATTGAGACTCATTTTGGAGGAACTGCCCACCTCCTGTCTCTAAACATATGAGACTGATTTCAGAATTGTGTATGACACATAACTGCATTTCCCATTTGTTCCTATTTATAGACGGATGAAATAAATACAATGTAGGCTTTTCTGGTGGTTCTCGTACCTCCTACTTCCTGTTTTGGAATCTTAAAGTGGGTTTGTGCTTGCTTTCTAGAAATAATCCGAATTTTAAAGTAAATTTAAACAGGATACAAATCCAATCCAAATGAAGATATGATTTCAATATTATATTATAAATATCCCTTCAAGAGAAATATTATCAGTGATTTACTTCGACTTCCTGGCTTAAGTCAACGTTTTCAGCCATTATCAACCATTACAAATAAATAAATAACGATTAACTTTTGACTGTAAATTACATAACGGTCTGACTCAAGTGATCTTTATATCATGCATCAGAACTTGAGAGGTTAGCGGACTTACGTTATGGTATCTCGACACGCTGGTGGTTAAAACTTTACAAATGTCTCGTCGTCGTGCAGTCTGGACGCTGGGGCGGGGCGACACGATGGGGGGCGGGGCGATACGTGTACGCTCATTTTCATTGGTTTGTGATACAGTCGATCTTATTGGTGGTGAGAAATGTGACGATTTAGGTGTGAGCGCGCGCATTCCTTTATATTTGATTTTCATTTCATTTATAAAGCACTTTTCAACTACACTTGTAACAATCAGCTTCAATAACATAATATCAGATGAAACACCTCTTAACCCTTTGATGCGCAAGCTATGGAAACCCCTTCTAATGCACAACATGGGTCTAAAATGACCCATATTCATTTCCTATGTTATTTCATGCATGGCTGGACTTTTTTTTTTTCTTTTTTTTTATCTTTTGAGATCAATTTATTTAAGCATTTAATATTCCATGATCTATAAATTCCATGATTTATAAATATTAAAAATTTCTTGTTTTCAATTACCAAAAATTATTATTTTAATTTTTTCTAGGTTTTGTGTTACTATATCAAATTTACTTATCAAGCATGATAAAACAAAAGAATAAAGACAACATTTTGTCAAATTAATCATTTTAGCAGTCATTTAGACAACACATTTAACACTTGAAATGTTTATTTGCCACTTTGTCTCACATAGCATTCACATATCACAGATAACTGATAACACTGAAATTGAACTGTGTAACTGTATTGAATTGTGGTGAATGAGATCAAATAAAAGAAAACACAACAAACAAAATAAAATCACACTGGTACAGCGGCATCTCAAATTGCCATATCAGTGCTTACATGCCTCACAAATGACAACTACATGTATGTGCTCCTTGCACACAGGCCTGGTGCACTGGGAACACCAGCTGCTGACTTTTCTGTCTTTGGCAGCTGGGCATATTCTGCATCTCTTCCTCTTTGATTGGCCCTCCTGTCTGATGTCCTCCTGTGGCCGAGTGTTTTGTTTTTCTATCCCACATCTTCCCATTGTCTCTATGATATGGCTTTGAAGGAGAGGCATGCCCTCCAAGCGTCTCTTCATATAAGGCATGACAAGCTCTTTGACGAGCTCCTTGAGGAATAGCCGTCTTGCATTGGTCACACCACCCATGTAATCAGGGTGATGTGCAGTGAAGATGGTGTAGGCATTGAGGGTGGCAACATCCAGTACATTGTACCATAGGACCATGGGCCACCTCCGTGTTCTCCACTTACATGAGTGGGTGCGAACAATCTGATCCATTGTGTCCACTCCTCCTTTGGTTTTGTTATAGTACTTGATAATTTCTGGTTTCTTCTTGAAAGAAACACTGTTGTCATCCACTGCTTTGTCATCATGCATGGTGCTCAGGAGGACAACAGCCTTTCCCTTCTTTGGCACATAGCTTACCATGGTCATGTTGCCATTGAATCCAAATTCTGAGCTATACTTCTCCCTCAATTTGGATGGCTTCATGACAGGCAGTATGTCCCGCATGTTCTGGTGAAGAGTTCCCACAATGGTCAGGTTCTTCTCAAGAAGCTTCTCAGCCAAAGGGACACTGGTAAAGAAGTTGTCCATTGTGATGTTGCGACCTATAATTTAAAAAAATAATATAACAATTACTTAAATTACTTAAATTTAATTACTTAAATCAATTTACTCAACATAAAACTCTCAATTTCAACAATAAACTAAACAATTAATAGATTATCTAATGTATTGTATTGCATAGTGCAAATAAATAAATTTCTCACAATGGTAAATAAAAAATAAAATACACACCATAAAAGATTGGTACAGTGATCTAGGTTTTATCATTTCAAGAGTATATTCACTTAAGTATTCTATATTCACCTGTCTGTCTGATTCCGCTACACAACTGTTGGACGATATTCTCTCCAAGGTTCCACTGAACCTCCTCTCCTGGCTGTCTCCCTGTGTAGACCATTCCATCTATCGCATAAGGCACCCTTGCATCACAGATCCAGAATATTTTTAATCCATACTTTGCAGGCTTACTGGGCATGTATTGCAAGAACTTGCACCTGCCCCGGAATGGCACAAGCTGCTCATCTATGGTGACACAGTCACTGGGGATGAACCGTCTTCTGCAACTAGCCAGGAAACAGTCCCAGACATACCTGAATGCCGCCATGTGATCTGTTTCCAGTCGTAATGCCCTGGTCCTCTTGGGATGCTCGCTCCAGTAAGACCCCCTTTTACTCATTCTATCTGACTGGGTCTGAGTTTCATCTTCAGAGGACTCATCAGACAAGTCTTCAATGTCATCAAAGGAGTCTTCTTCATCTACAAGAGTTGGATTTACACCCACAACTCCAGATTGACCCTGTGGCACATAGTCTAGGTCATCAGCATCAGATATCACAGAGTCTGAATCAGTACTAAGAATTGCCTCATCTTCCTCATCCTGTTCTTCATGCAGCATCTCGACAACCATTTCAACCATTAATCTTGATTGACTGCTGAGCTCCAGTAATGAGTTGGCGTTGACAGTTACAGTTCGAAAATGAAAAAGGCGGAAAAAAGAACCCTAAACTCTTAAAACATTGAATCATTTCAGCATATGAAGGATTATGAACTGTTAGGCCTTCTACATGTAAATAAGCTTTAAAATACAATCTTTTTTTTTAGTGTAGCTAACATTAGCTAGCTAGAATATGTCACCAGCTAGCTATAGCTAATAGTATTGGACATGTTTCTCCTTCTCACAAGTAATTTTTCTCTAGGATTACAAGGTCAAGGTAACCATAGCCTAATATTCAAATATTATGTCCATCTTTTACAAAATATAAATTTTTTTTCTGTGGTTAAAATAAAATAAGACTTGCATCAAATATACAAAAGCAGCTGTGTTGAGTTGTGAAATGTGTGGCAGGTGAATAGTATTCTGCAGTAAATGTTCCTACTTGCAACAATGTGCAAATATCAAAGGTTTCTATATGGGTCATTTTTGACCCATGTATGTAAAATTGATGTAGAAATAAAAAAACTGTGTTTATAAAGTAAGAAAGGAAACATTAACATAATGATTTGTGGAAATCAAAAACAAAATATTTAATGAATACCTGGAATAAGAAAAAAAACATATCTTTTAAAGATTCAGCAAAGAAACACTCAGCCATCACTGAAATAACATAGAAAATGAATACGGGTCTTTTTAGACCCATGTATGTAAAAAAAATGTAGAAATACAAAAACTGTGTTTGTTTATAAAGTAAGAAAGGAAACATAAACATAATGATTTGTGGAAATCAAAAACAAGATATTTAACGAATACCTGGAATAACAAATGATAAAATACATATATTTTAAAGATTCAGCAAAGAAACACTCAGCCATGCATGAAATAACATAGGAAATGAATACGGGTCTTTTTAGACCCATGTTGCGCATTAGAAGGGTTGCGATACAAAAACGATTTTTATTTGAAAAGTAAGAAATTAAAAATTTCAATTAGGATTTTTAATGATTTAAAACAAGTTAATTGAGGAATACCTGGAATACTGAATGATGAAATTAATTTATTGCAAAGATATAGAAAATGAAAACTCAGTCGGGTCTTTTTAGACCCATGTTGTGCATCAAAGGGTTAAAAACACAACACACAAGACCCTGCTACTTAAAAGCCAAAGGAAACAGGTTCGTCAGTTGTTCATGACGTTCTGGTGGTTTGGATAATGCGGATATACTGACCTGATATATTGTTGTCACAGCTGCATGTCCAGCCACTGCAATAATAACAATAATAATATAAATATTAATATAAATAAATAATAATATATAGTTGTCATCCTGACAACAACATAATAAGAGAACAATTTAATCTTTAATAACACTGGATATCTGTACAGGTATTAACTAAATTGAAAAATGCAACAATGCAAGGACATACCTCAGTAAAATCAAACTTGACGCCTAACACAATATACAGAGTATACTATCACAATCCACAAAAATAGAAAAAAGAAGGTTATTGGGCAACATTACATGTAAACACTGAATTACATCAAATGCACCAACCATCACTATTTACTTTCCACATTGTTGCCTGTTATCTGCCTTGGCATTCCCTGTTAGATTTAACACATACTGTACGCACACTAGTTAACCATCTTTCCATGCATTTAACCCAGTGGTTCTCAAAGTGTGGTATACATGGGGAAACTCCCAGGTGACACAAAGCATGGTATTCATTTCATAAAGCAGAGCTGCTTTTGACTAAGAAACTGACAACAATGTTTTGAGTCACAGACTGTTAGTCACAGACCGATTTCCCAAGTGCTTTTAAACAGATGGATATGTTGAACTTACTAAGTATTGATTTACTGGATATTAGTGTGTTTGAAGGGAGTTGCAATCTTTAATGTTTTGCAAAAAATGTATTTGATTGGAAAACTTGTTACTATTGTGGTATGTGATCATTTTAGATTGTGTTCTGGTAGGGTCCTTCCACAGACCTGCGAGAAGGGCCAATCAAGGAAATGAAGATGGTTTTACAGCACAACGATTTATCCTAATTAAAGGAAAACTGATATTAATAGAATATGAAATTAATGAAAATCTGGAGAATTGGGGAGTATCCAGTCAGGTCTCCTTAGCAACCAAATTTGCCCGGTTGCTAGGGAGGGTAGAGTCACATGGGGTAACCTCCTCGTGGTCACTATAATGTGGTTCTCGCTCTCGGTGGGGTGTGTGGTGAGTTGTGCGTGGATGCCGCGGAGAATAGCGTGAAGCCTCCACACGTGCTACGTCTCCATGGTAACGCATTCAACAAGTCACGTGATAAGATGCGCGGATTGACTGTCTCAGATGCGGAGGCAACCGAGATTCGTCCTCCATCACCCGGATTGAGGCGAGTCACTACATCACCACGAGGACTTGGAGCACATTGGGAATTGGGCGTTCCGAATTGGGGAGAAATTTTAAATAAAACAAATCTGCAGAATGTTTTTTGCCTGAGGTTAATTTTGCACCCCATTGACTTTCATTATATGGTCAGAAATATTCTTCAAAATATCTTTCATTCTTGCATGAAATATTGTTTTAAGCTTGCTCTCAAAGATATTTCGTGACTAGGGGGTACTTGAATCTTGAGTTGATTAAAGGAGCTTGTCATGAAAAGTGTACAACCACTTATTTAAATAAATGGTTTTGCTTTTAAATAAAATGCTTCACTCCAATAAACTCTTCCACTCTCTGCCATCAATGAGCTTCGCAATGTTCCTGCAAAAGACAAATTATTGAACTGACAGGAAAGGACAACTCAGAAGAGAGTCACAAAGTGGTGGCAGCCAGGTTGCTACTACATCAGCAGCTTAAACATTAATATCATTAAACGAATGTCACATACATGCACATTTATATATTCTTAATAAAAGCGCCAGTTCTTTTGATTTAACTTGCCAGACGAAAAGCAATGTGCTCTGCAATCCTAAGGCAACTGTTTAAAATCTAGAAAATGGAAAAATAGTTTTACACTTCAATGTCTGTAATATTTTAATAATAATAAACACAATTGTATTGCTGTTACCATTGCTTCAAGTCCTCAGCCAATCTTAAAGACCAAAAATCTGTACGTGTCATCACAGTTGATCCCACAGAAGCAATAGGTTAATTTGGGTCATTGTTAGGATCCAATGCATATGCAACCTTAACAAATCACAAAAATGTTAAATAATTAAAAGCTATAATCAAGTATTAGAATTTTAGTATGACTACCAACAAGTGATTAACCTTGCCTGAAGATCTGGTGGTACTGGTTGACCCCATGATGCTCTATTTGGCAGGAAGAAAACCCAAATATCTATTTGTGGCAGCGGGGGCGTGGAGGACTTCGGCCAGCTGGGAGGACTCTACGGGGCGAGCTTTCTCCATGGTAGAAGATCCAATTTATTTTCCCGGGTTTCGGCACCAGTGTAACGGATTCACAGAAAGGAGGACACGGGAACAGGCTTCAACACAAAGGTAAGGGCTTTTTAATTGCGGATAGTAGACAGACAGGGGGTAGTGCGCAACGTGTTATACATAAACTTATGGGACTAATCTAACAGCTTAACAATGCTCTCTATTGCCAACACTGGACTGGCAGCTCTCTCTCTCGACTGGGGGCACTGGTGCTCTTTTATGCCGCTCTCCCCATACTCACTGAAATTAGAGACAGGTGTTAGACATAATTTAACTCAGGTGCAAGCGCCCTTACCGCTTTCTCCCTTCGGACGGGCGCTTGACCACACCCCCGCTGCCACACTATTTTTTAACTTGGCACATGTAGGGCGGCATGTGACCACTTTTTGATGACCTCTGAGCTCAAGCATTATCATGTAAGATTCATGAAGTAGTTTTATTTCCTCATTTCTGAAAAAAGTTTCTCAGCTGTCATCCTTCCTGTTGTTCTGATGGAACAAGTCACAGTGCATAGTGGTGCGATGATCCAGTGACAAGGTGATCACCTTGATCAACTCGTACTTTTTTATAGTTCAGCCATGACAAACTGACTTGCAACTTATTTTCAGATGCCTTCTTGATATTTTCATCAGATGGACGACGTAAACGATCTTCAAAGGGTTGGAAGAGATTGCGTGCACGTTGGTTACCATGAGAGGCTAATCCTCTTGGGTAGTCATATACAGTAACATTAGGTAAATGCTTCCACGAAAGGAGGAGGTCTGTGTAATCATAGGGGCTCTCTGCTCTGATGTAGGTCAGCAACCTAAATCAGAAGACACAAAAAGTGAAGAAGCAGTAGAGTTCCCAAGCTACCTTGTTTTTTTTTTTTTTTTAACAAATAAACCACCCAAACGGCAAAAGACTACTAATACATGACAATGCACATTTAATATTTAAAACGCTACTTAATGGAAATGTGATACAATTGAGATGAAGCAAATGTGTGCATCGCACCAAATTGAGAAGTAATTATGTAACCATCATATCAACACAAAGCTGCACATTTTTAGCCAAGCTAATACATAACTGTGTAGACTTAACAGATGCACCCCATATTTTTTCAAACACCTTGTTATAGGTGACTCTATTTGACATCCTCTCCCTTAGTCTGTTGATTAGATCTATCTTGGAGCCTTTACAGTGTATTCCACACCCCTTACAAAGGGCCTTTACTTCTTCAATCTAGACAGAAATGATGAATCAAAAAGGCAGACAGAATGAAAATGAAACTTGTATAGGAATAGGAAACTGTAATACTGGAAAATGTATACTACCTTTAAATAAATAAAAAAGTAATATGACAAATCATCAGCAAACCTTTCCTCTGTAAGGGGTATGTCATCCTTAATTGAGTCTTGCAGAACATGTACTGTTGCTTAATCTGTATTGAGAACCATATTTAACCTCTAACTATGGTCATCAATCCACTGGGCCCAAAAGCCACAGCTTGGGTGTACAATGAATGGGTTTCTCGACCCACCTAATGATAATAAACATAAAACAATAATGATGTTTCTATCGTCAGCTAGATGAACACAATAAAACAAAAAATAAAAACCTGTCTTGGCTCACACAATACTGTTTGGTCTTTACACTCTGTGCATTTCACTTCCGTGGGCACCAGGTATCTTGGAAAGGATTGGCAGGACTTTCAATCACTGGATAGATCTAGTAAGTTCTTGGGAAGCTCACTTGGTAGTTTTTTAATGTGCCGCCATGAAATGGAGAATGTTTTTGATGTTTATGTCAGATGGTAGATAGCAGTTGTGTTCACTTCTTCCATCAGTTGAATCTGTCGGGACGTTCTCGACACTTTTGACCTTCTTGAACATTTATTTTTGTGTGTGAAAGAGATGCCACTTCCTTGGCACTGAACAGGGGCAGTGCCAGGTGTTTTTCTTCAAATCGTATGTCACCATTACTCTTCCAGGTCTGCTGTAACACGAAAGTTTAAACTTAAAAAATGAGCGCTTCCCGGACGTCCCATGTTGCCTATTAAAGCCTGTAGACTGATTTTCATGTGAAGGGAGCGGGTCGGTTTTGCCGGGAAATTCCAAAGGATGTGACGTTTATGCTCATGAGAGTCTCAGAGCGTCTCTTTCGCTATTCAACAGCAACAACAAACTGCAACACTAGATAACGTTATCTTAGAGATCCAGCAAACGTCTGGCTCCTACACAAACTCTGAGTAAACCAAACAAACATTTATCTACTGAATCCCGTCTGGATAAGTGGGAACGTGATCGAGCGAAAACTAGAGTGAACATCAGCAGGGCGTTTGATTCCTGGAGGAACCTTCGTTCAGTTTTGGGGATCAAAACTGACCCTGAATTGGCGTTCTTCTTATTGGACAGGTAAACTTACATAACTACAAACATGTGAGATATAGTGCCATAAGGATTGATCTAAACTACAATAACACATTAAATCAACGCTAGTCAATGATGATGCAGAAAGCTCCATTCATTACTGTAACATAACTTATACAGAAAATATATACAATCTATTATTATAAAACAATAGTGCATCGATATATCAAAATGAATCACATCGATACTGAATTGTGTGAACACATTTATAATGTACAGTCTGTTTTATAAACCGCTGCTGTCATCATCCACCACATTTAGCTAACCGCTATTGATAAAACTGACTAGCTAATGGTGTCATTGCAGACAATGTATCGTGCAAATAAAAGTGATGAGTTCAAACTACAGTCTGGCATATTCAGACGGATATCCACACTTTGTTTTATCCCTGTTCCAGCACTGGAGACTCAATTATAATATACAGTCTCACAGTTTGTATTAAAACAATCAGAACTGTGTCATTTTAATTATGCTATCTCATCTGTTAGCATTATGTTGGTGAATCATGTTCAGTCTCTTTGTATGTTATGTCATTGTTTTGGTCGATGCTCGTGTCACTATGGAGTGTGCGCGCAATCACGAGCAACAGGCTGCAGTTCACTGAACGGCCACAGGTGTCACTAATAACAAGCGTGTCTCAATCTTACACACTGCACCTTTAAACGTGAGTTTTGTTCCTCTTGATGGCCTGTGGTGCAGCCACACTGTCTGACTCATTATACTGTACTGGTGGAGTAAAGATAGATCACAATAAATAATAGATCAGCTAGATCTAGACTTTATTATTATTGAATATATCTATTAACATTTTAGGGAACACTACAATAAAGTTCCATTTGTTAACATTAGTTAATGCAATATTGTATCATGAACTAAGAATGAAGAATATATTTTTAACATCATTAGAGTTGGGGGCTGGGCTGAGTGAGTGTTGGTGGGTGGGGTATAGACAGGTCAGTCAAAACAAACAGGAAATTTCATTGCGGCACAGAGATGCTGAAAATGTACTTATAGTATAGTTAAATATACTTATAGTTGTTTCGGCATATTAAGCTGGGATAGAAGAGTAGCATACCTTTAATGTTCAAGTAAAGGCCATAGTATCATGACGTAACAGTGTGGACAATAAATCAAGGGACACACAAAAATACCTCCACTATTTACTAATGAATACATGTTAGTGAGAGAATGTAATACACCGCATTTAATTGAACACAAAGAACATGTAGAAATCCAATAATTTAGAGGTACTTACAGTACTTATGTCAAAGATGTTTGATTTGCGGTTCTGGTGTCACGAGGAAATGACACTAGTGCAATAAATTAATTTACATTTCCACACATTTTTACTAGACTATTACAATCTTAAATAAGTTGAAATGTAATATTATACATACTGTGGGATTGCACATTTAAGTGTCACTATAAGATCAGGTGATCCACTCTCTTTCATATAACATCACATGAAAACCTAAAGTGATGCACTTTGTATTGGGCTTCAAGGTATTCGGTATCAAGACTCTGTGAGATCATCTACATCTCTCCATCCTGTTTGTCAACTTGAACGAGAGTGTATGTGAATGAAAACTTGCTAAGGCTATCAGCGTTTGTCTGTGATGGCTCGAGGTGCCCCAGCCCCATTCTGTGAATTAGTGGCTCATTGTTCATGAATCAGTCAATGTCTGAGTCATACGTAAACACATTCCCATAGGTGTGGACACTTCCTTATTTCTATGAAAATGAAGTCGTCCGAGTCATAGACGGTGATGTGAAAAAGTATTTGCCCCCATCTTGATTTCTTCTGTTTTTGTGTATATCAATTTGAATAAAAATTCAAATAAAATCTAACATAAAACATAATCAACTGAGGAAAACATGAGTTCTGCTCTCTACCAGAAAGTCCTAAAGGAGAACGTCCGGTCATCAGTCCATGAGTTGAAGCTCAAGCGCAACTGGATTATGCTGCAAGACAATGATCCAGCGCATAGGAGGAAGTCCACCTCTGAATGACTCAAAAACAGCTAAATTAAAGTTCTGGAGTGGCCTGGTCAACGTCCTTGAACCCGATTGAGATGCTGTGGCAAGACTTAAATGGGCAGTTCATCCTCAAAGCCTTCAATGTGGCTGAGCTAAAGCAGTTCTGTGAAGAAGAGTGGGCCAGAATCCCCCACAGCATTGTGAAAGACTCTCCAGTTATCAGACGCGTTTGATGCAGTTGTTGCTGCTAAAGGTGACACAACTAGCTATTACTTTTAAGGGGGCAGTTAGTTTTTCACATGGGTGATATAGGTGTTGGATAACCTTTTTGCTTCAATACAAATATATATGTTGTAACTGTAATTTGTGCTTAATCAGATTGCCTTTGTTTTATGTTATATCTCATTTGAAGATCTAAAACAATTTAGGATGACAAATACACAAAAACAGAAGAAATTAGAAAGAGGGCAAATACTGTAGTTATGTTGACTGGATTAGGGCTGGAGAAACCCCAGTCCACTGAATGCCTATAGAATACAATGTATGCTCTTTAAGTTTGACTTGATGATGGCCACTAGATGGTAGTGTTAAGGGCTTTCGTCTGATGTTTATATGAATGATCTGTATAATGCCTCTGTTGCATTTCTGAAACAATTCTGTTGTCTCAATTTTCTTTTCTTTGTATCATCTCTAATCCTTGTACCCCTGACATACTGGAACTAAGCCTAATATTAGTAACTGTGACAAAGCAATTAGTTACTTTAATCGAATTACTTAAAAAAAGTAGTGTAAAGGATTACACTTTACATTTGGGTGATTAGACTACAGTTACTAAGTGTATTTATTTTAAGTGCATTGACTGGGATACACATATTTCTACAATAATATTATGCAAAATACAATTCAAATGTGAAATATGTTCCTGTAACAGCTGGAGAGTCACTAATGAGTGATTATAGTGACACTTGAGGTGCTGAGAGAATGATTTGCATGTTACAATAAATAATGAGAACATATATTCTGTTATGCAGAACAACAAACTTTTCTTGGAAAAAGTAACTTAATTAAAAGTATTAATTAGTAATGTGATTGCTTTTCTCAAGAAGTCATGAGTAGTGTAATCTGATTACAATTTTATAGATGTAATTACAGTAGTAATGTGGATTACTTTCTAATTAACACTGGATCTTAATGACTCCTGGAAGTACATCCTAAATCAAATGCTTCATACTGATAAACAAGCAAATACAAGTGCCAACAATTCAATTCAAAGTTTGAAAAGAGAGGAGTTTTGAGTTACAGTAAAGGTATAACCACTTCTGAAATTGAATGTTGACTGAATGTTCCCAATAGGTGAGACGAGTGAGAGGGAGCCGGTGTCAGTATCCTGCAGGATAGCTTCTTTTCCTGTCATCACATTTAGCACAGATTTTCCCCTCTTGCTGCACAATTGCCTGAACCTTTGCTATTGCGTCGTCGGGTAGTATTACCTTTATTTCATGAAGATATGTCCGATGCAAGTCCTGATATACACTCTGCAGCATTTGTATATCCGCAAACAGCCACACATAAACACACATAAACACACATAAACAAAAGACAAAATCTGAATAATTTTTAGTATGCCGGTTATGTGAATCTACTTATCAAGTTTTACTTTAAAGGTGCACTTAGTTAGCGCTCAGTTATTTTTTACTAATTGCTAAACTTTTAAACAGAAAAAAATAATTTCTGTTTAGCATAGCATATAGTATTTTTAAAAAATTAGGCCTGAAGAATCAATGCATGAAATGACATACTGCCTTGATTTTTTTCATGAATTTGCTCCAAATCACTGAGATCACATTTTTCCCCATTCTGATGGTTGATGTGAACATTAACTAAAGCTCCTGACCTGTATCTGCATGATTTTATGCACTGCTGCCACATGATTGGCTGATTAGATAATCACATGGATGATTGTTCGTCTTGATTGTCAGACGGGCTGTTTGAGTATTTCTGGGATTTTCACACACAACAGTCTCAAGAATTTACTCAGAATGGCGCCAAAAACACAAAACACAAAACACATCCAGTGAGCGGCAGTTCTGTGTATGAAACACTTGTTAATGAGAGAGGTCAACAGAGAATAGTCAGACTGGTGTGAACTGATAAAGTCTACAGTAACTCAGATAACCACTCTGTACAATTGTGCTGAGAAGAATAGCGTCTCTGAATGCTGTTTTGGGATGTGGGTTGGCACTATATTGGCGGCATGAGGGGGGCCTTCACAATATTAGGCAGGTGGTTTTAATTGTTGTTCAGTTGTTTAGTTGTGGCTGATATGTGTTTATTTATAGCACATTATGTGTGCTGCCATGTTGAGATCACATGACCAGCCCAATATTACTTTGCTTTATCTCAATAATCCCTTGTAACTTAGAACCTTTTTTGCATGATATTGCATCTACACTACACAGGCGTCAATAAAACAAACACAAATATTACTAAGTACACATTTATGCAACTTTTGTCATCAAGTGTAAGAATCTGACCTCCTCAAAGTCACTTTCCACAGATGTCCTGTTGGGCATTAACTGATTGTGAAGTCTGGGTTCTTTAACGGCTTTGTTCAGATCATAGTTAAAAAACAGGACATTCATGATCACCTAAGATGAGAGAGACAGGAGAAGTTAAAAGCTATATGTTATCATAACAAATACATTTTAAAATGACAAAATTATATTAAAACAATTGTATGCAGGCCCTATTCGGAATAAAAAATTTAATTGACTGATATTGGCATTTATTATGTGCTGTAAATGTACAGAATGTTACATAAAGGTGGAAATATGTATCCAAACATGAGCCATATTTAAAGAATTAAAATCTGTTTATGTGTCTTTAGTTACCTGAGCAGTTCCTGTGGTGATTTTTGGCCCACCTGAAGCCCCAACCACCATTTTGACTTTGTTGTTTTTGTCAAATATTATCGTGGGAGACATTGATGAAAGTGGTTGTTTACCTGGACAAAAGACAAAAGAAGACTGTTTATGCAGTCACTGAACTGTACTTTTACCTGTAAACACTTACCATGTACTGATAAGAGCAGTGTTGGTTGTAATTAATTTAAACTCATATGAGTCTTATACCTGGTTGAATGAAGTTATTGGGTGAAGGGGGCACCCCATTGCTATTATTAAAACCAGGAGAGCAGAAATCATCCATCTGGTTATTAAAGATTATGCCAGTTGAGGGTGACATCACCAGAGAACCAAAACTGGAAAAGGTAACAAACACAAGAATGTTTTAAAGTTGAGAAAATATAATCTTTAGACATTTTTGAATGGACAAGCTCTTGAGTAGGGGTGAAGCAATCATTTAAGTGAAATTAACCAAAAAACGTGACCCCACCTCCTCCCAAAAAACAACAACAAACAAACAAACAATGACCCCTGTCCACTGTGGAAAGTGCCTACAATGAGTGTTGGGACCGGACCTTGAAGCAGTGGAAGTTTGTTGCATGGTCCGATGAGTCCCGTTTCATTGACATCATGTGGATGGCCGTGTATGTGTGTGCCATTTACCTATGAAAGTGATGGCACCAGGATGCACTGTGGGAAAATGACAAGCCGGTGGAGGGAGTTTGATGCTCTGGTCAATGTTCTGCTGAGAAACACTGGGTCTGGCCATTCATGTGGACATCAATTTGACATGTGTCACCTACCTAAACATCATTGCAGACCAGGTACACCCCTTCATGACAATGGGATTCCCTGATATTAGTGGCCTCTTTCAGGGGGATAATGCCACACTGCACACTTCGGGAATGGTTTGAGGAACATGATGAAGAATTAATCATTTAATAATAATAATTCCTTACATTTATTCAGGGATTGGAATTATTAGGAGTCCATGATAGGTAAAGGCCAATGAAGGGAATTAGACCAGGACACCAGGTGTGACACCACACCCCTATTCTATACTAGAATGCCCTGGGATTGTTTATGTTACCATGGAGCACATTACCTGACAACACATTAAAGCTGAAGTATGTGTCTGTCCACTTGAGATCCCCGTCCCCTGAGTATTAACCCCATACTGGACTACATTTCCCAGAATCCCTTTCCTCCCGCCATTGACACACACCTGTTTACCATTCCCTCATCATCTCACTGTGTATATGGGTTTCGCTTCACTGTGAAGTCTTGCCAATTCACCTTGTTGTCTTGCATTTCTGAGTGTTTATCTTCCTTGTTTGCCTGCCTGTTTTGACCATAGCCTGTTCCCTGGATTTATCTTTTTGTCTCTTGTATTGGATTTATTGCATCTTGTGGATTTACATACCTGCTTTGACCTCTGCCTGTTTGACTGCTCTTTCTAATAAACTCTGCACATGGATCTTCCCGCAGTGTCCGATTCTGACTTTTACAGTATGTCATTTCTCTAAAAGTATCGCCACCGAACCGATTTAAAATATAAACAATGTTTTCAAAACAGCTTTCCAAAGACTGCAATTGTACAAAGTCAGATAGTCCCATCCCAAACTTACAGAATTGGTTGAGTAATGTTGTTGGGGCGGGTCTAAGTGGGTCGCTCAAAACAAACACAGGACTTTTTATAGCACCAGAGACATAGTTTACAGTTTTCAAGAAAATTTAAATATGAATGGCTTACTTATAGTTGTCTATGAATATTAAGATAGGTTACATGCTTCAGCTATAACTCCATATTTTATAAAAATGTAGTTCTGACTGGAATCGTGTCTCTTCTATCTTATAAAACTGTGTGACAATTAAATAATACACATTTTGCTGGACAATCAAAGACTATGAAGCAATTTTTTCGCAGTTTCAGTGTTGGTGTATTCCTTTCGGCTGTGTGGGGCAGAACAGGCTGCTAAAAAAAATAACTCACTCCTGTCTTGTAACTTTAGAGCCATCTCAAACCAAGCATTAAACAGGCTATTTTATTTAGTACTATTGAATAAATAGTGTCAAATTGTTTTGCACATTTGGATGTCTCCGTTTTCAAATACATCTGATTTAATTTGTCAGTTGAGACTCAATAATCTGAACTGGGTGTATCAGATTATTGACACATGTAATGCACAGTACTAGAGGCCCTCGGGCAGATGATTAAAACACAATGATCTAGAAGGTTTGTGTTCACTTACTGATCATTGATACTGCTGGTGACGGCCACAGCACTACCATCTTCTGCGATGATAGAGAGGTGAGACGTCCCGTTGACATCAGGTACATAATAATCAGGTTCATAGTAGCTTCCTGGGTGAGTAGTGTTTGTGATCTTGTTCCTGATGTTGTTTGCAAAGTGCTCTGAGGTCATATTTTGGATGACCTTGACAAACGAGAATTAAAACAAGATTTACAAAGGCCATAAAAAATGCTCTATGCAGACCTTGAATTAAAATAGATCAGATGTTGTAGCCAATCTGGAGATAAGATTTAAGATTTTGAGAGGTGGGTTGACTTAAAACTCATAATGTAGGATGATAAATCCAGTAAGAATACTCCCAATAAATCCATAAGTACAAATATATACAAGCTGAACTCACATCATTAATGTTGACATACAGTGGGTCTCCAAGTTTAGTCCTCTGGGCATAAGCAAAGCGAAATGCCTCTATTATGCGATGATATGTTAAAGTCCTCATCTCTTGTGTGGAAACACTGCTAGGTGAGAAGTTGTAACCTAAAATGGAAAAGGTGAATTTTTCTCAGTTGTCCCCTTAAATGTCATTCTGTGTGTTCAAATGCATACTTTTCCTTACACTAATTTAACAGTATTTAAACCGCTTGCCCTTAGTAAACTAATCCAAATAAAATGTGGCCATTGTACGATTTGTTTTGCCAATCTGAAGGCTTTGAGACAATTTCTTCTGTCAAAAACGTTGCATGTTCATAGCAGGCAGCCCATTTAAACAAAGCAAGAACTTTGAGCAGATCATTCATGAGTTTGGAGAGTAAGAAATGTGAGCTATGATGTTTTGATATGATTGGCCAACAATGACTTAGACAAACGTCCTAAAAGGAAAAGGAGTACAGAAGAATGAGTTAAAATCAGTGTTACAGACTTGACATTGGAAAAGTGGCACTTGTGTTGAACGCAGGAGAAATAGGCAGGAGTAAAGACCTGAGCGACTTTAACAAGAGCCAAATTGTTATGGCCAGGTGACTGGGTCAGAGCATCTCTAAAATGGCAAGGATTTTGGGGGTGCTCCCGGTCAGCAGTGGTCATTATATACTGACAGTGGTCCGAGGAGAGACAAACCAGAGGCTCATCGATGCGAGAGGGCAATGAAGGCTATCCTGTCTAGTCCTAACCGAAAAAAGGTTTACTGTGGCACAAATCACAGAAAATTGTAATGATTATTACGGGAGGAATGTGTAACAACACACAGTGCATCGCACCCTGTACAAAGGGCACGAGAGCATCGGAACTGGACCTTGGAGCAATGGAAGAAGTTCGCCAGGTCCAATGAGTCTCATTTTCTATTACATCATGTTGACGTGTCCGCAGTTTACCTGGGGAAATGATGGCGCCAGGATGCACTGTGGGAAGATGACAAACCATTGGAGGGAGTGTGATGCTCTAGGCAATGTTGTGCTGGGAATCCCTGGGTCCAGCCATTCATGCAGATGACTATTTGACACGTGCCACCCACCCAAACATTGTTGCAGACCAGGTACAGCCCTTCATGTCAATGGTATTCCCTGATGCCAGTGGCCTCTTTCAGCAGGATAATGAGCCCTGCCACACTGCACACATTGTTCAGGAATGGTTCGTGGAACATGTTGAAGGGTTCAGTGTGTTTCCCAGATCTCAATCTGATACATGCCTTGGTGGGTTGGCACTGATTTGGCGGAATGCGGATTAGGCAGGTGGTCATAATGTTTGGTCTCATCAGTGTAAGAGGAATTTGCAATTATTTATGAAAAATTATAATATGTTCTGATTGCTGTATTAATTATTTTGATTGCTTTGACCTTCTTTGAAAATTCTGTAAAAAGGGCACACAATCTTTTAGCCACATATCCAAAACACACACACAACACACTGTCTCACCTTTGAGTATGTTGAGTATCAGTGCGAGCACAGGCCCGCTGGATGGAGCAGTAGGAACATAAACGTTGTTATCTCCCACAGTAATGTTCAACGTCTTATTCATTTTTGCCTTGTATTCCTTAAGATCCTGAAGTGTTATATTCCCTCCTGTATTACCAGAAACAAACCCTTCATACTGCATGTGTATATATACTGTATACAACAAAAGGTAAACTGACCTAATTTTGAATAATGTGAAAAAGAGAGCAAACATGAAATTACCTCTATCACTGATATCCTTGACTATATCCTTGGCTAGAGACCCACTGTAAAAAACCTCTGGCCCATAATGTGCTATCGTCTGATAGGTTTGCGCCAGTTTAGGAAGTCTTAAAATATCATTTTCCTTAAGGGTTTTCTTTCTTGAAGTATCACAAAACACTTCACTGAAAAGCAGAAAGAGAAACACTGTTGTCATGGCAGTTAATGCGTTTTCCTTCACAGTTATTAATTATACATTATACCGGTTTTCTTCAGACGGAGAACCCAAACAGCACATGAAAGTTTTGCGACTACACAAAGCTCATGATTATTAAATGAGCTTAGCACTAAGAGATTATATGATTGGTTGTGTGTTGCTGAACATCTTTTATAACCATCTAAAGGCTTGGGTATACACACAGATGGTCTGGGCAGACTGTGCTGATGATGAAAAGCCCTAAAGCAGTGCAAAAGTGGTGAATAAACCCCTTTTCAAATTTAAAGTGTGAAACGTAGCTTTACCCAGGGTTAAAAGCAGGGTTTAAAAAGAAGATAACCCAGGGGTAAGCTTGGTGTGAAAAGCCCTAAAGAGGGAAGAGCAACAGCAAGGTAATGTAATAAATATTATTAGTGAGAATGATTAGACTAGTAGAGTGAGTTACAGGACTAATTGTTTGACAAGTAAAAAATTGATTATGCTGTATGATTTATTATAAAATTACTATTTATATATAAATTTACCACAATGTTTCATCATTCAGAATTGCTGGACGTTTGTGTTCAATGGCATCAGCCAAAGCCTTGTTGATTTTAAAACCATCATATGCCAAATTTATACTGGGTTTGAACAGTTCCTTCCATGGCAGTCTCCCAAATCTTTTGTGTGCCATCTCGTAACCACGAATTTGTCCTGGTACAGCAATGGAAAACACACCTGCCATTGATGCAAAAAAGAGGAATGGTTTAGTCATTCAAGAGCCAAAATGGGGAAAAAAATTGTCTGACAGATTTACTTTACTTTTCAAATTAGAGAGATCTAATAACAGCTTCTGTGTGAACTGCTGCATTTACTGATTGTTTTCTGTTATAAAAACCACCTTGGAAGCTGGACTTGGTTATATGAACATAATTGCTAATGTACCTTTCTGTGCCATCTGGGCATCAGTGCCAAACATGGTTTCATAGGCGCTCATTGGAGCACTTTCTCTTGCATCAATTGTCTCCACGTTTCCTGTGGAAGAAAACAAAATGTTTAATTTCAGTGTACATGAAAAGGATATATTTTCTCCGTCAACCAAAAAAGGTCAACCACAGTGGTCTGTGCCCACTTGTCTCTCAAATGAGGTTTAGATCAACCACCTTCCGCTTATATTTATTATTTCATATCTGTCCATTTTTAACAGCTTCCAAGTCAAATTCTTTGTAAGTAGGGATGTCCCGATACTGATCAGATTTGTACTTCGCAAAAATGCTACCATCTGACGTACAAATTTAATTATGTTAACGTTCAGCCCACTGATTAAAATCACATTTTGTCCTAGTAATATTATTAAACCACAAAGGCTCCAATTTAATGAGATAAATATTAGTGCTGTCAGAATTGACGTGTTAACACATGCAATTATTTTTAAAAGTTTAACGTGTTAATTGTTTTAATTAATGCGATTAACGCATTTAACGTTAATACAGCATAAACACTTTTGTGAAGGGGGAACCTTTGTAATGTCTGTGTAGATTACACTGATGCACACTTCACAATCACACACAGAGCCTTTATACCACGGCGAGCCTACAAGCTTAGCATAAAATAGCATAACACGGCGATCACATTGACATTCTATGGGCGGTACTGTTGTAATACTCTCCTATGATAGAGCCACAGAAATCTTAGTAATTACAATAATCTCTGACAGCGCTTTCCTGTCAGTGATAAAATTATGGAGAAAGAAGCTCTTAGCGCTGTATGATGTACAAAACAAGCCCAGATGGGACTTGTAAGGTGCATTTTAATTCCCAAAGAAGCAAGTCAAGTTTTAATCATCACCAAAATGCAGAATAAGACGTTTTTGTCTGGAAGCGCTTTTCATGGTGAGTTTAAAGCGGTGCTCGACACTGGCGTGATTGCTGTAAAAAAGCGGATAGTCGCAGTCTACCAGCAGATTTATATTGTGGAGGATGAGAGTTTAAGAGAATTAATGCGACATGCTGTGAAAATGCAACCTATGGGGAAACTAGTTCTTTCAATTAGTCAAACTCCCACTTAGACTTTGGGAAATGTTTAATGTTACTGGAATTGCTGCTATTTTAGTGCATTTCTTGTGAAAGGCTTTGTATGGAAAATGTTAATAAAGCATTATATTGTTACATATTGTTTTTTTATTCTTTCCTAAGATGGAAAGAAAATAAGTATATCTAGTGTCAATTTTCAGCACTTTCAAAATTTGTGATTAATCGTGATTAACTACAAAATGTATACTTTTAATCAAGGTTAAAAAAAATTTGTTACTGACAACACTAATAAATATACAACCCAGATTCCAAAAGAGTTGAGAAGGTATAAAAAATACTAATAAAAACAAAAAGGAGTGATTTGTAAATTCTATTCACCGTGTGCTATATTGAAAGCACTACAACAATTTATTATTAGATTTTTTTACCTTGTGAATTAAAATGTCTTTTTTTTAACACTAATTTAAGATCAGATGATTGCAACATGCCCCAAATAAATTGGGTCAGTCGAGTGTTTACCATTCAGTAACTGTTAATAACACTTATTAAGCATTTTGGCACTGAAGATACAAGTTTGTTAAGTTTGGCTAGCGGAATTCCCCCCATTCATCCATTATTCAGGTCTTAAGCTTAGCAATTGGCATTCATTGCCATATAGAGCGCAACATAATGCGCCAAACATTCTCAATTGGAGACAGGTCATGACTGCTGGCAGGCCAATCTAGCACCTGCAGTCCCAATGCAGGAACATCCCTGAAAAAGACACCATCTAGATGGCAGCATATATTGATCCAAAATTGGTACATATCTTTTTGCATCAATGGTGCCCTCACAGATTTGCAAGTTACCCATTCATTGGCATTGACACACCATCATACCATGACAGACACTGGCTTTTGGACCTGATTCTGATAACAGCTTCGATAGTCAATTTCCTCTTTAGCTTGGCAAACACGATGGCTGTTTTCACATCATAAACATAGTAGCACTTTTTAAGTTGCTTTGACCAGTTGAACATAGTTTGAAACGGCATTGCACTCTGCCCAGCTCTTTTTGAACCCAAGAATGCATTTGCATCTTGTGCTGTCTATAGTGTCAAGCAACGCTGAGTGTGGTTTGATCTCTGTACAGCTGTGTGTTTCCTATACAGCTGAAGTTTTGCATACAGCCCCCTGCTGGAAATAGGTGGTACTTCAAGTTTGAATTGCTCCAATGTTGGGAATATTCTTATGGTCCATGACCATAAGAATATTCCCAAATATTCTTGCTTTATTCAACAGCCCTAATAAATATGTAAACTAACTAAAGAATTTAGGGCATTGTGGAAGATCTATGGTGTCTAAGGTCTCTCAAACTCAAAGTACCTGTTGATGCATCATATATGTTGAAAATCACACCTCCTCCTAAACCCATGTTGTGGGGATGAACCACACCCAAACAAAGAAGAGTGGCAATAGCAGCATCAACTGCTGAACCTTTCAGCTTCAAGATGTCCCTGAAAACATAAAGAGTGAAAGTGAAAAACTGACTGGTGTTGCTGACATTCAAAATGTACATTCTGACTTATTTTGCATGCAAGAAACAAATTAATTAAATGATCTTACTTCCCAATCTCAGAGCATTTCCCATTATCTGCTGCCACTGCTGCTTTATAAAAGCAAGCGTATGATGGTGGAGTGTGTTTATACCACAGTATAATCGTGATCAAAATCATTGCAGCCACAAAAAAGACCATCAGACATCTAAAAGTAGAGACGTGATATGCAATATTTATTCATTACACAAACAGAATAGAAACATTCTTTGCTATCTCTATTTAACTTTATAAATGTGCATACTGAGATGTGCTTGTCTGTCACTCCTACTGTATAAACTAGCATGTCTGACAAGATAATCTACTCCATATATTAATAATAATCTACTCCATATAAATTATACAGGGAATTTGCTATGAAACTCTACATCTTAGAGAATTGATAGATCAAGAAGGTAACTTCGACACTGGTTCAGAAGCTGACACTGTGGGAGCTCCTCCAAGGGGCGGTGAACTTGAAACACTATTCGATTCATTTGATTGGCTAGTGAAGCTTGATGTGCCACCTATGCTGTCCTAAAAGTGAGCATATAAGAAGAAGTCACTTCCCAGCGGTTGTGAGCCGGTAACAAGAGTGTAACATCTCTGCAGTAACACAGGACACTTAGCCCTGTTTTTACTGTTGTTGACATCATGCCAGAAGATGTGTCACAACATAGAGATTTTCCGAATCATCTAAGGAGCACTTTTGATTTCCATGAGTTTGTGGCATGACACAGGTCATTTGAGTACTTCTGTTGTTGACACAATGCCAGAAGACAGCCATGTTGCAAGACGAACTTAAGAACTTGTTGAGGATGCTCAAGGCATACATGCTGGATAGACAAAGTGAAGTGGGTCTTCCACATTACCAGGGCAATGCTCTCGCTTCCCATTGGTTGTATTCTGGGATGGAGAACACTATTCATTCTTACGGTATGCCAGAGGTCTGCCATTCCTTAGCGCAACAGACAGACCTCATAGCGACTGCACAAGGCACAAACATGTTTACATAAGTAAACAGATATTCAGCTAAGCTTGGTTGTGCTTAACGACCACCCACCTTCCTTTATCGGGTTCTCACGCAGTGTCAAAGTTACCTTCTTGAAAAGGAAAGTCTCGATTACAGTACGCAAGTTCGTATAACCTGTTTAAAAAACTTTACAATTATCTTTGTTCTTTGTCCGATTTCATTATTTTGCATATAAATCCAAAGTGTACAGCACTCAAACAATAACATGCAAGCCCAAATTTTTCTTTGACCACTTCCCTATTTTAGTATCCATCTTATTTTGCAATGAGAATTAAGCGTTATGTCATATACTTCCTTTTTTACAGCACAATGCTTCTGTTTCAGGTGTAAATGTAAATACGTTAAAGAATAATATCAGGTTTTAGTTGTGTAGTTATATAATCTCTCACATGGCAACAGAATGTAGGCCTACGGCAGAATATTTAAATGTGTCTATGTAAATTTAAATATATAATTTTCTAATTAGTTTGTCATAAATAAATTAGATCTCTCATTCATAGCCTCCTCTAAGAACAATATTCACTGTAAAAATACACTCAATGAGCACTTTATTAGTAACACTATGGTCTTAATAAAGTGCCCAACATGGTCTTCTGCTGTTGTAGCCGATCACCCTCAAGGTTTGACATATTGTGCATTCTGAGATGATATACTTCTCATGACAATGTGTCATCTGTGTTACCGTAGCATTTCTGTCAGCTCCAACCAGTCTGGCCAATCTCTGTTGATCTCTCTCATCAACAAGACATTTCTGTCCACAGAACTGCCGCTCACTGCATGTGTTTTGTGTTTCATTCTGAGTAAATTCTAGAGACCGTTGTGTGTGAAAATCCCAGAAATACTCAAACCAGCCCATCTGACACCAACAATCATGCCATGGTCGAAATCAATGAGATAGAATTTTTCCCCCATTCTGAAGGTTGATGTGAACATTAACTGAAGCTCCTGACCTGTATCTGCATGTTTTTATGCATTGCACTGCTGCCACATGATTGGCTGATTAGGTAATCGAATGAATAAGTAGTTGAACAGGTGTTACTAATAAAGTGCTCAGTGAGAGTAAATGCCATCCGAATGCCTTTAAAAGTTAAGGTGGATGCACTGGCTGGTTTAACACATTGTGTCTGCATTATTATAATTATTATTTTCTTTGTTTTTCTTATAGTGTTTAATTTAATAGAAAACACACAGGCTTTCATGGCTGTCAAACACATATGCCAGATGTGGGAAACAGTCCTTAGAATATCTTACTGTAACTATTTAATTATAATCCTTTGGGACAGACAAACAGCTTACAGTATCCTGCATTTGTTTTTGACCGTTTTGCTGTGTGAATGCAGCAGACAGATAAATGGCAAACAGTACTGACTTGTGAATGACATACCTTTTAAGACATGATCCTGCCTTTTCACAAACCATGATGTCCTCCTGAGACAGAAATGATCTTCTCTTCTTGTATATGTGAATGTATCAAAAGCCAGCTGGACTGATATACTGTAATCTCTGGTAATTAAAGGGTAACTCCAGAGGTTATAAATAAACATAACCATACATAATAATTCTGTAGACAGAGATGAAGATGTGTAATTGCATATTTTTTAAGAGCTTTAATATATCAAACATGTACATTATGTCTTAATGACAATGTATCCACAGTAAATGTATAATATTAATATAGAGTATCTCACCAGCATCTTTAATATCCCTTGTGATCATTCATCCCAGCATTCCACATTGAGCAGTACAACAGGCGGTGCTACATAGACTTATATAGTGTCGTAATGAGTGTAAATGATCAATCAGAGTAACAAGTATGGGAAGTCTCATAAAAGGTTTCACTTTCCCTTTTTTTTCCAGGCAAGCACAACATGTTTTTGCAACTTTACACAACCTTGGGATTTTTTTGGTTGCACTAAGGTTTATTCCAGTACAATGTTCAAAAACATTCTCAAGACTATAGTAAATAACAGAAATAATAATAGTTATAATAGTAATGATGTAAACCAAGAAATGACATGCAGTTATATGCATTTGAATTACCAAAAATGATCAAATTGCAACATTGAGAATAGTTTTAAAAATTTTAATATTTTAGTTCATTCAAAAGCCTCTGCTTATCTAGCACTACCATTAAAATACATACAATACAATGCATTTACTGTGTAACATCATTTTAGCAGGTTCCAGGGATAGGACAAAAGAATTATTATTATTATTATTATTATTAGTTACATTTATATAGCGCTTTATCTGAGACCTCAAAGCGCTTTTCAAGGAAGGGGGGAATCTCCTCAACCACCACCAATGTGCAGAATCCACCTGGATGTTGCGACGGCAGCCATATTGCGCCAGTACGCCCACCACACACCAGCTTACTGGTGGAGAGGAGACAGAGTGATGAAGCCAATCAGTATATGGGGATGATTAGGAGGCCATGATGGACAGAGGCCAAGGGGCAGATTTTTGTCCAGGTCACCGGGGTTACACCCCTACACTTTTCGAAAGATATCCTGGGATTTTTTAATGAACACAGAGAGTCAGGGCCTCGGTTTAACGTCTCATCCGAAGGACGGGAAATTGCTTTAACAAAATACAATCTTTTATATGTTTTAATGAAACAAAAATGATTGACTTAGAATACAAATATAAGGATTAGTGCTAAACATTTATATTTTCGGATTAATCGCATATTCATTTGAACAATCTCAATGTTGATTCTGAACAATATTAATGATGTTTAATGATATTCAGCCTTTAGCACAGTATCTTTGGATCTGAGCCTTAATGGTGGTGCTATGGTGGGAAACAAGTTGAGAAACACGGTTCACTGAAAAGAGGAATGGAAAAAAAAGGAGAACAGGCAAACACCACAAGAACTGAAACTGTTTACAACCACACTGCCTTAGATTTAAATCAACTGCAAAAAAAATGTCCTTCAGCATAACCAATCAATGTCTAGAACAGTGTTGCGATGTTCTCTTATTATAAGTCTTATCTGCACACCTGAACAAGAACACAAAAATGATTTAAAGACTCATTATAATCGACAACAAAAAAGCTGATCAGTGTGGGAGTCATACTGCCAACCTCTAATTAATTTTGTCCAGAAGCTAAGACCCAGCTAAACACATAATCATATGTCTTCATGAACTCCAGATAAGCAACAAACCATGATCGAGGACAATCTGCAGTGTTTCTTGTTCAATTCCTTGAGGATCACCATAACAGCTCATGCTAGATGTCTTATTTATCTAATAACACACCTGATTATTCTGATTAGAGATTTAGTACTCCACGATCTGAACTGGAGAAATCTCGAAATGTATAGTGAATAATGGGTTTATCGGTGTAAGGCTTAAGAATAAACAGACAAGTAGATTTTGCCCATTACAACGATTTTGCGTTGCAAAGAACCTTTACCAGCATTCTTACCGGCTAATCCAATGAATGCAAGAGTAGTGCGCATGCCTCTTCAATTGGGGAAATAACACACTTGTTTCAAATTTCATGTAAACATGGTTTTCTTGCTTTGTCAGGCTTTTTTTTGGGGGGGGTATGACATCAGAGCGCAACATTTATTCACAATTTCTCCCTTTGTGTTCAGAACAAGAAAGAAAGTCATATAGAGTTACAACAACACAGGCGTGAATAAACAATGACTGAATTATCAATGGTTGAACTATCCCTTAAAAGTTCATTGGAAAAACGGCAAAGTAAAATGTACATGATTTTGGAACTTTATGCATTTATTAACAATTAACAAAAGTGGAAATGAAACATACAGAGGGAATAAGCCTACATATAGAGATTCTGGAAAATGCAACTTTTAAAAAGCTAAAAATTAGTCAAATGCAATTTAAAAGGAGAAAACAGTTCCCTTTATTGAGCAATCACCCATGCATGGACATTTTAGTAGTAAAAGACACTTTCTGTTTTATGTTTCTTGCATCTATGAATCACTGAGCAGAAGAACAAAAAGCTGTTTTAACAATGTGATTCTGTGCCCGAAAAACAACTGTGCTGTCTAGCTATTCTAAAGCACTGACAGTTAAAGACAAATGCATCTAAACCTAAAGGGGTTGACAACTCATTTCTATGTCATGAAATCAATTTTTTCATAATGCTATTATAGTAAGATCTACCATGCACAATTTAAATGTACATTGTAGGCAGTACTGTCACTACACCAAAATTTCAGCAGTCGTAACAAATACAGATCCAATATTTTCTTTTATGTACTGGTGTTAACATTTACTTTAGACATAATTGACTGTTTATATTAATACCTTACAAAGTCAGTTTTTGACCATTTCACCTGCACACAGGATGAAGCCACCTGTCAGTAAGAAATGTAGGATGGCAGGAAGAGTTTATATTTTTTTGTATTCATCATAAAGTGATTAAGAAATTTCTAGCCGATTAAATATTTTAGTGCGGAGCATAACTAGAAAAAATATATTCCTTAGATAAATTCCATGTCCTTTACAGGATTGGAAATCACAATTTAAGAATTCCCAGATATTCCTAAGATTTTCACGAACCTGAGTTATAAGAGATGACGAGCAATAGATTTTGTTAATCTGTCTCAGCCATTCCTCAGGAGATTATTTAATCTGGCACAGTAACACTGAGCATTCATAAACCCTAATCCCAGCATAGAGGGGTTCAGTGAATGTGGTGTTGAATGTATGTAAGTGTGTGAGTGTGTGTGTGTCAGAGACGCTGTAGAAGGACAGAGTGCCGGCTGACCAGTCCAGATACACTCCTACTCTGTTAGATTGGGGTAAAGGGGCTGGTATGTCTTTGTTTTTATTATTGTGCCAGGCACTGTATCTGTCAGGAATACAGAAAAGACTCCAGGACTCTTCATTGTATCCAAATTTACTCCGATTCTCTCCTTTTCTGCTGATTCCTTTGTATGTCATTCCTATATAACTCCAGCCGCTCCATTCAGCCTCCCAGTAACATCGTCCAGAATGACTCTCTTTAGACAGAACCTGCTCATAGTGCTCAAATCTCTCTGGATGATCAGGATATGACTGATGCTCTTCTACATATTTAATCTGTCTGTTCTCCTCAGACAGAATGAGTCGAGTGTGTGCCGTGTTTGGATCAAGTGTGAGATCACAGAAATCTGAACACAAGAAGTGACTGTATTAATGAAATTTTCAGAGATAGAGATAGAAACAGGGATAATGGGGGTAAAAAGCCTACATTTTTGTAGTCCTGGCGTGATCCTTAAAAGCCCTCCAAAATCTAATCTAGAGAGAAACAAAAATGAATTATTTAATATGTGTCAACATCATTTGTGAATAATTTCATGAAAATCTACTGCCATTATCAAGAGAAAATGTACACAAACATCTCTTTAAAAAGGAATATTCCAGGTTCTATACAAGTAAAGATCCATTCATTTTTGATTTCCACAAAAATGTATATGTGTCTCATTATGACCCAGATTTCTGCTTTTTTTTAAAGAAGGAACAAGATCAAATACATTTTTGTGCTAGTCAACATTATGCCACAAATGCAGTTGATTGAGCTTAACTTGTATTGAACCTGGAACTTTCATTTAAATTAAAAGAGCCAAATAGAGTTTTGAGAATAAAGCGCAATCTACAATGAGCCCAACTTACATAAAAAACGTCTAGGTTACGTATGTAACCTCCATTCCCTGATGGAGGGAACGAGACGTTGTGTTGAAGAAGCGACACTAGAGGTCTCTCTTGAGCACCGAAAATCTATCTGATCTATGAAAAAAGGCCAATGAGAAGTTGGCAGACAGTATTTGCATACCCCGCCCCCGGACATATGGATTTTTCTGAGGAACCAGAAATGGTCCGGACACAACAGTGGCTCGGCTCAGCAACGTGGCCGAGAGGACACAACATTCCCTCCATCAGGGAACGGAGGTTACATGCGTAACCTAGACATTCCCGGTCTTAACACTAGGCTTCCAATTTAAATCACACCATGCGCTGAGCCGTGTATGTGTACTGCTGACACAGGAGCCAGGATGAGCCAGTACTCGAGGTAGTTGAGTATGCGGATGCCAGCTTCTCGGAGTGGGACAAGGGCTGCCTCTGCGACTTTCGTAAAGACGCGAGGGGACAGGGACATGCCGAAGGGGAGGACTTTGTACTGATACGCCTGGCCATTGAACGCGAACCGTAGGAAGGGTCGATGTCAAAGCAGAATTGAGACGTGGAAGTACGCATCCTTCATGTCTACCGCTGCGAACCAATCTAGATGCCAGAAGCAAGTTAAGATGTGTTTTTGCGTGAGCATTTTGAACGGGAGTTTGTGCAAAGCCGGTTGAAAACTCGCAAGTCTAAGATCGGTCGTAAGCCACCGCCTTTCTTGGGTACGATGAAGTAAGGGCTGTAGAAACCCTTCTTCATCTCGGTTGGAGGGACAGGCTCTATCGTGTCTTTGAGTAAGAGGGTCCGTGAGACGGGGGGGCGTGTGCTTCCTACGGGGGCCATGTGCTTCCTTTTCCATACACGACCATCGGCTGCAAGAGAAAATCTCTGAATGAACTAGACATATTTCCCCGCCTTTATACCTGTATGTCCAGGGGTGGGGTATGCAAATACTGTCTGCCAACTTCTCATTGGCCTTTTTTCATAGATCAGAGGCATATTCGGCACTCAAGAGAGACCCCTAGTGTTGCTTTTCACATGGAAATAAATTACAATGACTTAATTAAAAATCCTCAAATACTACCTAAAAAGTGGCACAACCATTTAGTGAATTTATCCCAGAGACTCTTACAGCTCAACATACTTGAGTTTATTTAGTGTGTAGTTTGGATCATTGAGTCTCTCATACAGCTGTTTGACTCCTGATTCTCCTGGGTGATTGTAGCTCAGATCCAGCTCTTTCAAGTGTGAGGGGTTTGAACTCAGAGCTGAAGCCAGATAACAACAGCCGACCTCAGTTACCATACAGCCAGATAATCTATAGAGAGATTAATTCATTGTATTTGAGATTTTGTATTTGAGATACTAAAATGAGGAATGTTTTTATTTGTCCATCTCATAAAATGTGTCAGAAGGCACTAGGAGGATTTTCTCTACATTGTGAACAACACAAATTCTGAAAACCAATCTCAAAATTAAATGGCAAAACCCAATTTAACAAAAATACATAAAAAAACAATAAACTGTAAGCATTGATATTGTCAGAACTTCTTAATTTTATTCACTCTTAAATACCTCAGTATCTCCAATGTACAGTGAGGACACTTCAGTGCATCAGAGAGCAGCTTCACTCCTGAATCCTGCAGGTCATTGTTACCCAGATCCAGCTCTCTCAGGAGGGAGTTTGATGATTGTAGAGCAGAAGACACAATTTCACAGCACTGACCAGTGAGATTACAGTCAGCAAGACTGAAAGAAAATATTACAATATTTGGACTCTGCAACTTTCATTGATTATTCAATAATTAGGGGCAGACCCCCAATTGTTTTTGCTAGTGTTCTTTTTCTTACTATTATTATTCTGGATTAGAGTCTATATCAGTCTAAATAACTGTACTTGTGAAAATTTAGAAATTTGGCACACTCATCGCTGAGGGGCTATTCATCACTCTGCCCAACTTTGGACTCTCCAATTTAAACCCTTTAGCACCACCATTAGTTTAAAATGTGACTCAAGGAACTTTAACTTTTGAACCACGTGGCCTACACGCATAAATCATATATCCCCTTATTAATCTGCTCAATTTTATTTTCAACAGATCCAACAACTCTAATTTAAAATGACTTTGGATACCATCAACGAAATTGGTAAAAACATAGTTTTGCGAACTTTCTCACAGCCTGTATGTGATCTTCAGATCACCTTGAAACACTGTTGGCCAAATGTTATCAAAGCTTTTTTGATAGATCAAACAATTTTCTTTAGATCAGTGGATTCAGCGGCTAGGATGCCAAACAGGAAGCAAGGCTAAATCCCGTCAAAGCTTTGGTCAATCCAAACGAAACTTACTATGCTCTATGAAATTTGACAATAACTGCTGTATCTTACCAACAGTTTGGTATATAAAAATAAAACGTGGTAAAAATCATTAGCGTTATGCCCTAAACTATCCTGAGCAGTCAGGGTACAGCACCACCTATTGTTCAAACAATTATATAGAAGTCATTATAACTTTACAATTCCTTGACATAAAATAATTACTCCTATCTCTTTAGATTCCTTATGTCATACTGAAAACAATGACAACCATCTTTTCTAAGTCTGCCATATTGCATTTCCTCCATTTTTACTCTTATTTTCATCTGCAATTTTGAACTCATCTTATAGCTTTCATCAGATCTTCCTCAAATTTCCATCAGATCATTTTTAGAAACAGCTGGCAAAATGTCACTTTAGATTCTAGTTGTAATACATTAATTTAACACTCACAAGGCTTTTCTGCAGTTCCTCACAGCTGGTACCAGTCTTCTTCTACCCTCCTCTGATGCGTTGAATTTCTTCAGGTCTAGCTCATCCAGCACCTCCTCTGACATCTGAAGCATGTAGGCGATTGAAGAACATTCAGCAGGAGAGAGTTTATTCTCTGAGTTTTTCTGTGATTGTACAAACTCCTGAATCTCTCTGTATAGAGTCTGATCTTTCATCTCCAGCAGACAGAGGAACAGATTAATGGATCTTTCAGCGGAGAGTCCACGTCCATTTTTGATTTTGTCTTTAATGTACTGTGTAGTATTCCTGATGCTCTCTGAGCTGTTCTCTATATGTGTCAGTAGATCCTTTAAGAGTCTCTGATTGGACTCCAGTGAGATTCCCAGCAGGAATCGCAGGAAAAGATCCAGCTGGCCATTTTCACTCCGAAGGGCTTCATCTACTGCGTACACATGAAGACTATAAGCTACATCAAAAAACTTCAATGTGTCAAAGTTTTTTATTACATAATGGTAAAATACATAAAATGCAGCAAGAAACTCCTGAAAGCTGAGATGTATGAAGCTGTAGACTTTCCTCTGATGAAAGATGGATTCCTCCTTAAAGATCTCAGTGCAGATCCCAGAATAAACTGAGGCGTCAGTGACATCTATGCCAATCTCTCTCAGGTCCTCCTCATTGAAAATGACATTGCCCTTCATCAGCTGTTTGAAAGCCAGTTCAGCAAGTTTCACAATCACTTCCCTGTTGGACTGCAGGAGTTTCTCTGGATCTCTCTCTTCATACTTCTGATTCCTCACATTGATCTGAATGAGCAGGAAGTGGATGTACATTTCAGTCAGAGTTTGAGGGATTTCTGCACTGTCATCTTGTTTCAGGATGTTTTGAAGCACAGTGGAAGAGATCCAACAGAAGACTGGTATGTGGCACATGATGTGGAGGCTTCTTGCTTTTCTAATGTGTGAGATGATTCTGCTGGCTTGATGGTCATCACTGAATCTCTTCTTGAAATATTCCTCCTTCTGAGGGTCATTGAATCCCTGAATGTCTGTCACACGCTTGATATATTTGTTGGGGATTTGATTGGCTGCTGCTGGTCTGGAGGTGATCCAGATGAGAGCAGAGGGAAGCAGATCTCCTTTGATGAGGTTTGACATCAGCACACCCACTGATGAAGTCTTCGTCACATCAGAAACTTTCTCACTGTCTGAAAACATCAGTGGAATTCTGCTTTCATCCAGACCGTCAAAGATGAACACAACTTTACACTCATCATAAATCTTTGAGCCCAGATCATGAAGTTCAGGATAAAAGTCCAGCAGAAGTTTGTGAAGACTGTACTGCTCATCTTTAATCAAGTTCAGCTCTCGAAATAGAAGCACAAACATGAAATCTACATCCTGATTGGCTTTTCCCTCAGCCCAGTCCAGAATGAACTTCTGCACAGAGACTGTTTTTCCAATTCCAGCGATGCCTTTAGTAAGAACAGTCTTTATTTGGTCTTTTCTCTTCTCCTCACATCCTGGTTCAGGTAAGGATTTAAAGATGTCATTGCAGTAGATTGGAGTGTCTTGTAAGTGTTCAGTTCTGGGTGTTTTCTCCATGTGTAAAACCTCATGTTCTTTATTCACTCCTTCACTCTCTCCCTCTATGATGTAGAGCTGTGTGTAAATCCTGTTCAGGAGGGTTTGATTAGTTTGTAGCTTGATTCCCTCAAATAAGATCTCATACTTGCTCTTCATGCTGGCTTTGTGTTGTTCTTTTACTCTCTGCAGGACATCATCTGCCGGTTGGTGCGAATACAGCTCAAGGTCTCCAATCTCCTCTTGCCAGTCTGGTTCTGTGTAAAAGTGATCAGAACCAGCAGAAATGGATCCTCCCATGAATTTGTGTGTGTATATAACAGGACATGTTCTACATCTCTTTCTGCATTGAGGACAGTCAAAGTCTTTCGATGGACTGCTCTGGTCCCTGTCGCAGCTTATACAGGTGATAGACACTGGATCTCTCTGAACCTGCTCATTAACTTCACACCTTGACTGAACCTGGATCAGACCATCCCTCTGCACACTGCAGAGAGACAATTTAAGAATCAAATTAAAGGACCACAATGGGAAAGTAGAAGATATATTTCTACAATATAATTATGTAAGCACCAGTCCACTTTTGTAATAACAATAAAATCAATTTGTATCATATGTATTGCACAGATAAACAACTGATTTACAAATAGGTGAGAACAGTTTAAGAATTACAGCAGTTTTCCTATGTAGTCCCCTCTTTTTCAAAGGACCAAAAGTAATCAAGACAATTTACTGAGAAGTTGTTTTATGTCCAGAAGTGGGCTGTTTCCATATATTTCCATTAAACAAATTAGTTAAAAGGTCTGTGGTTGATTTGCAAATGTTGAAGTTGTATTTAGAAGCTGTTGCTGTAAGCTGTCAAAACTGTTGGTTTATGAGGTCCAAAGCGCTGTCAATGCAACATCATTAGGCTGAAAAAATTAAACAAATCCATCAGAGAGATAGCAGGAAACTTAGGAGTGGTCAAATCAACAATTTTGTTTATTCTTAAAAACAAGGAATGCACTGGTGAGCTCAGCAACATCAAGAGACCTGAATGACCAAAGAAAGCAACTGTGGTGAATGATGGTAGAATGATAGAATGATATCCTTGGTGAAGAAAAACCACTTCACAACATCAATGCAAGTCATGAACAGTCAAGAGAAGGTAGGTGTATCATTGTAAATGTCTATAAGTTAGAGAAGACTTATTGAAAGTAAATTCAGAAGGTTTACCAAAAAGTGCAAACCATCGGTAAGCCTCAAGAACATAAAGGACAGATTAGATTTTTCAGAAAGTATATAAAAAGACTGCCCAGTTTGGAACAATATTCTTGGGAAAGATGAAACTAAGACAAACATGTACCAGAGTGATGAAAAGAGAAGATTATGGAGAAGGGAAAACATGGTGAAGGCAGAGTTATGGCATCAGCATGACTGGCTACCAATGGAACTGGGTCACTAGTGTTTGATGATATGACAGCTGACAGAAGCAGCAGCATGAATTCTGAAGTGTTTAGGTCTATACTATATGCTCAGATTCAGCCGAATGCTGAAAATCTGATAGGACAGCACTTCACAGTACAGTTAGTTCTTGCAGTCAACATGTTGAATGCAGGAGAAATGGACAAGAGAAAAGACCCAAGCAACTTTGACAAGGGCCAAAATGTTATGGCCAGATGACTGGGTCAGAGCATATCTGAAACGGCAAGGCATGTGGGGTGTTCCCGGTCATCAGTGGTGAGTACCTACCGACAGTGGTCTAAGGAGGGGCAAATGATGCGTGAGGCAACGAAGGCTATCCCGAGTGAGTGAGTGTCACTCGAACATGATGAAGAGAGAATCTGCTTCCGCTGGTCTGCACTCTTTTGGTGGCATGCGGAGGACCAACATCATATTTGGAATGTGGCCATAATGTTGGCTCATAAGTGGATGATTACATTATGTGACAATGTTTTCTAGTCCACCTTGGGTTTGTGCACCCCTTTCGGACTCAAACTCCACTCCTCTTTATCTACTCATGGGATCGTGGCAGCTCTCTGTTCTGTTTTTAACTCTCATTGAAACATCTGAGTATGTCTAATCTTGCCTCAGGACCAATGTCAAAGTTTATAGTTTATATGTGTGTACATGCCTTTAAGTCATTTTCTACAGATATAACACTCATGATTCAGTTATTCTTAGCATTTTTACATGTATGTACCATATGTTCTGATTAATGATGCATATATATTAGCACATTAAAGAGTGTGCTTTTCAGACTCTAACCTATTAGTTTTACAATGCGCCGGCAAAATTTGTGAATTTTAGTAATTATTGTGATAGTGTGCAGAAAACATTTAAGTTTAAACATATAGCTCACCCCAAAAATGTTAAATTCTTCAGATCATGTTAATTAAAAAAAATCAAACCGAATTGAATTGTTCCAATTTAAAAAAAAAAAAAAGTTGAGAATAAATTTGGTGTCAAACTAGGGCTGTCCCCTAATATTCTACCAAACATTAGTTGATGAGAAGAGTCTTCGTTGACCAACTTTTGATTGGTCAGTTAGTTGCAGAAAAAAACTCGAACACCGGTATTACCGCTGGTTGGATGCTAGGTGGCACTATGGGGTCATTTTCGTTAAGCAGAGTTAAGCGTACACAATAAAGTAAGACACCTTGTTTTAAAACTTTGAACTTTATATTTTATTTATTTTAACTAAAAATTCAAATGAAACTTTAAAAAAAATTAAGTGCAATTAAAATGTGTGGTTCAACTTTTTGAAAGATGGTTTTACAACAGTTCTCTGGCAAAGAACCTCATCCGTGGATTCTACCTATCGGGAATTTCGTTATCCAGGAAAATACATCATGCGTGTGAATAAACTAGTTTTGCTCCATCCTTCAAGGTATATGTATATATAGAGCAATATCCAATTACATGTGAAGCCCCTGGGCTGAGAGATCGGTGAATATTCTTGCTTTAGTGATTTTGCATTAAAAATTACATTTATTTATTTAAAAAATGAAAAACTTAAATCAAATACATTTCTAAATTCAAATTGCACTCCAAACGATATTTATATATATATTAGAATCCATCTAAACATGCAGGTGGAAAATTACTGACACAAATGAAGACATAAAAACAATTATAAATGTAAAAATAATAATTATAATGATGTTAATAATCACTGAAATATAAATCATGGTTGGAGGTGAACGTTTTTTTGTATTATTTTATGTTATAATCACAGATGTATATGCGGCACAATTGCGTTCACAATGAACTGTTCTGTGGAAATAAACTGAACTGAACTCAAAGCACCACCTGAGATGAGATGTCTGAGGTCATTTACAGCACATATAGATGATACTGTTCATGCAAAAAAAAAAAAAAAAAAAAAATCAGAAACAAAGAAAGAGTGAGACATTTTTACATGCATCTTCCACGAGACTGCACACCTCTGAAAAAACATATATGCGCATAGATGCTTTTCTGTCAACTGTTCTGTGTGTCTATGGGGAAATTATTTGTAATATTAATTTGCTAATATTTATATCCTAATAATAATTTTATACATTAATGGGAAAACAAGCCAAATATGGTCTTGACATGATCAAAGGCATCAGCTATTGGTGATCACTCTGACAATCGTCGATCCCAGAGATCATCATCTGCCGGCACAACCCGAATGTGCATTTCTCTCTATACATTAACACAATGTTCAGACGGTCTCTTTGCCGGTTTTTCCGACACATTCAAAATCATTACTGCTTTTGCCAGTGTCGCTTATTACGGTTTAGTATTTCTCTGTAATGTAGAACAGTGTTAGCAATATAATATATATATAAATAATTAAATTAATATAATAAACGTTCGACTAGTCGACTAATGGCTTAAATTAACTCTGGTCAAAATACTTTGGTCGGGGGCAGCCCTAGTGACAACCCAAAGATTTACACCCTTATTTACTAATAATGTTGGTATACCGCTTAATCAAGTGGTTATCCATTGGATCTTATATTCTTCATAAACACACAACTGCTGTTATTCACAGCAGTAAAGCATATGTTTTTCTTTTGTTTCATTAATGAAATTATAGATATTTGGTTTGGATTCTGTACTCTGTCTTGTCATCCTGGTGATACAAAGTACTCAATAATTAACATATAATTAAGGAAATACAAGATAATCTTACAATTTAATATATAATCGTGTTTGCTTTTGAAGATTTGAGGTGTTATGTCTCTTACCTGGGGTCAAAGACAACGGCTTCATCACTGAATTTTTTAGGAGAATTTATGGATTGATCACTCTTCACTGACAAACAGTTGGTTTCCAAAGATACTGCTTCCTGGATCTGAAGTCTTATAGCATCAAATCGATACATGTAAAAAGATTCACTACATCTCTGTTCATGTGCTTCACTAGATATACATTGATGAGCCAAAATATTATGACCACTGACAGGCAAAGCTATTAAGATTGATCATCTCCTAACAAGGTCTGGGTAGATTAGATGGTAAACAAACAATCAGTTCTTGTAGTCAACATGTTGAATGCAGGAAAAATGGGCAGGAGCAAAGACCTGAGCGACTTTGACAAGGACCAAATTGTTATGGCCAGATGACTGGGTCAGAGCATCTCTGAAATGGCAAGGCTTGTGGGGTACTCCTGGTTAGCAGTGGTGATTACCTACCGACAGTGGTCCAAATAGGCACAAACCGGTGACAGGGTGTTGAGCGCCCAAGGCTCATCGATGCGTGAGGGAAGAAGGCAATCCCTTCTGGTCCCAAACAACAAAAGGTCTACTGTGGCACAAGTTACAGAATTTGAATGATGGTTACAGGAGGAATGGGTCACAACACATGTAGCCGCAGACCAGTCAGAGTGCCCATGATGACCCCTGTCCACCATCAAATGCACCTAAAATGAGCATGCAAGCGTTGGTACTGGACCTTGGAGCAGTGGAAGAAGGTCGCCTGGTCCATTGAGTCCCTTTTAATTTTATATCACGTGGACAGCTATGTACATGTGTGCTGTTGACCTGGGGAAGTGATGGCATCAGGATGCACTGTGGGAAGATAACAAGCCGGTGGAGGGAGTGTAACATTCTGGTCGATGTTCTGCTGGTAATCCCTGGGTCTGGCCATTTATGTGGACATAAATTTGACATGTGCCACCCACCTAAACATCATTGCAGACCAGGTACACCCCTTCATGGCAATGGTATTCCCTGATGGCAATGGCCTCTTTCAGCAGGATAATGTGTCCTGCCACACTGCACACATTGTTCAGGAATGGTTTGAGGAACATATTGAAGAGTTCAAGGTGTTGCTCTGGCCTCCAAATTCACCAGACATCAATTCGATTGAGCATCTGTGGGACGTGCTGGACCAACAAGTCTGATCCATGTCAGCTCTACCTCGCAATGTACAGGGCTTGAAAACAAGTACTAACAAGGACCTTTCAAACTCTGCTTCCTCGTGCTTCACAGAAACCTGGCTTAGTGAAGCCATTCCAGACTACACATTACATCTGCCAGGCTCTCAGCTCTTCAGAGCGGATCGCATTGTGGAGTTGAAGGGGAAAACGATAGGAGGTGGAACATGCTTTTTACATAAATTAATGTTGGTGTACAGATGTAACAACGTTTAAGAAATGTGCTGTCCTAATTTGGAAGTGCTCTATATTAACTGTAGATAACAGACACGGAACAACAATACCCAGATTCGCTTATTATTATTATTATTATTATTGGTGATTTAAACAAAGCCAACCTATCACATAAACTTCTAAAATACAGACAGCACATTACATGCCCCACCAGAGACAGAAATATACCAGACCACTGCTACACAGCATTAAAGGATGCATATCGCTCTGTCCCTAGAGCAGCTTTGGGACTTTCTTATCACGGTCTGGTTCAACTTCTTTCCAACCTTCAGGTAAAAACTTCAAATCAGCTAAACTAAAAATACTTTAAAGGATAGTTCAGACTGCTGTGTGGATTATTGGTTGCCCCCTGCCCTCCCTTCAAGAACTGTGCAAGTCTAGAATGATGAAAAAGGCTGGTAAAATCATTCTGGATCCCACTCACCCAGCCCATTATCTGTCTGAACTGTTGCCTTCTGGCCAAGCACTGAGCACCAGCACCGTCAGGCACAGGGACAGTTTTTTCCCTCAGACTATCCATCTCATGAACAGTTATAACTAAACTATACTATAATTATGTGCAATACACAGCCTAATCAATTATTTAACATGTACCATCTCTTCTGCATTACATTCCCTTGCACTGTACATAACAGATTTGTATTTGTACATACTATATTTATATTTTTGTCTTATTGTGTATTTTATATATACTTATATTCCTATTCACTTCATATTTTGTTTTATTATCGCTGTCTTGCTGTTGTATCATTTGTGCACTGGAAGCTTCTGTCACCAAGAAAAATTCCTTGTATGTGGAAGCGTACTTGTCAATAAAGCTCTTTCTGATTCTGATTAAAGGATCTGCTGCTAATGTTTTGGTGTCAGATACCACAGGACACCTTAAGGGGTCTTGCAGAGTCCATGCCTTGGTGGGCCGGTGCTGTTTTGGTGGCACGCAGAAGACCAACAGCATATTAGGCAGATGGTCATAATGTTTCGGCTCATTGCTGTACATTATCAGAGTTTTGTCTTACCTGAGGTCAGAGGTCAATTTTCCATCACTGTTTTCAGGGAGCTTAATCTTGGATCGGTCACTCCTCATAGACACAAAGCTGGATTCTGGAGATTCTGCCGTGTTCTCCAGCTCTAGCTGCTCATGTAGACTCATTTTAGAGGCTGTGTTCCCCTCGTTTCTCTCTCTTAGTTTTTGATGCAAAACTGCTTTTTTCCCCCTCTATAGAAAGAGGCAGCAATCAGGCCTGAAAACACATGTGCTGTGTCTATAAAAAGTATTCACCCCCTTGATCTTTTTTGTGTTGTTTTACAGGTGTCTTTAATATTTTCTAATCAATCATTGCTGTGTCCTCTGTTGAAGACGGTCAGATTTTACAGCATTACATCACAGTGGATTTTTGTTTTTTATGCCACCGATCAACAGAAAAAGATGATGTCACAGTGAAGACATATATCTACAGAGTGATCTAAAATAATTCAATAAAATAATAAAATTAAAAATATTTGATTTCATAAATGTTCGTGCCCTTTAAAATAATACACCTGAATTATCACTGGGGCAGACGTGTGCTTTTATTAATTGCATAAAAGCTTATCTTTGTGAGGACAACCCACCTAACAGGGAACGTTCCAACAACTTTGGCTAACATTATTTAAAGGTTTGGGGGGAAAAAAATTATATAAAACGTTAATGGAACATCCTTATAACGTTATTAACCTTAAAAAACGTTCTACTAATGTTAAGAAAACTGGACATTTTCATGTTCCCACAACCAAATACTAACGTTAGGAAAACGTTCTTAGAACATAAAATTGTTAGCTGGGAAGAGCTATTAATTGATTGTAGTATAATTACACTTCTATCTAAAAGGTTCACCGTGAAGAAAACTAAACCAAATTATCTACCATGTTAGCTTAATGTGTTTTTGGGAACATTCTGGTTGACCAGCTCGGAACAGTTATCAGCCAAATGTTATTTTTGTTTTTTCTTTAAACCTGTCTTCCCCTGTCCCAGATTTCATCTCTAGCAAATGACCATAACTTTACACATGACGTGGCACATGAATTAATTTTAGGCTTACATACAAGATTAATACTTTTTGAAGAAAATCAACCCCATGCATGTACAAACAGTACATCCCATCAGAAAACCAAAACATATATATGAATTATCATTAAAAAAAGAGTGTATTTCCAGAACACGGATATTAGGGAACTAGTGATGTATATATAGAAAGATTAAAGATCAGTTTTACCTATTATTTTGAAGATCTCATCACAGTTGTTTAAAATTTACACCACTGAATTATTAAATGTGTAAATTATTTAAACAGTATTTGCTTAAAAACAGACTGTGGAAGAAACCCCTGAGAAATAAACTACGCAAAAAGCAAAAGCAAATAACCAATCAATCAATACAAATGTAGCAAAGGAACTATTTGACCGAATGGTCAGTTTCATGACATGGTAAAAACTGTTTAACTGATAAAATGACACAAAGACTTGTAAATGTACTTACTGTGAAAATCTCTGTCGTGAATGTGGCTTATTTTCAGCTTTCTTCCTTATTTATGAAAAGTTCCTCTTTTTACTTTTGGTTTTAAACTCGTGTAATGATTCAGAGCTGATGAAAAAAAATGAGTGAGAATAGTGTCTATAGTTTAGTCAGGTTATTGAGGTTTATGAATATTCTACAGAAAACAGGAGATAATTTCACCAATGCTAATGTTCAGTTTTCACCCATCCTTTAACAAGAATCTGCAAAGAGAACACTTTGAAATAGTTTAAGTATTTAAAATAAATTAAAAATGTAATTGTAATTTTCAAATTTGTAATGTTCTGACTAACTTTTTCCAAACTTTTGGCCACCAGTGTGTGTGTATATATATATATATATATATATATATATATATATATATATATATATATATAAATATTTGGCATGTGTCTTCACAAAGATAATTATATATGCTGTATATACAGCAAAAGGAAAATGAACCATAACTGCCAAAATTGTTACTTAATTTGTGATTATTCATATTTCTGAAAGAGAACATGTAATTGTCAAAAGAGACAAATTTCTCTTTTAAGTTTAAACCGTCATCTGACTAGTCCTGCACATGCACCTCACTTGGATCTGTAATGGACGACTTGCATCAGTGACGTCTCCAGTTCTTGAGAAGTTGTTTCCATACGTGTGTCATAATGAGGCGATCCATCGCTAGAATGTGTTCTTTTTAATGTTAGGATAAGTCCTTATTGCAGCTGTTATCAGTTACAACATTGCAATGCAAGGATTTTTATTTATTCTGTACAAAAACTTAGAGAGAAAGCAACAGCCTGATCGACAAGTGACCAACCACAATGTGTTTTATTTTTGCAGTTTAGTGGCAGTCTAATCGCAGGGTTGGTGGTTTGTTTGATTCCCGGCCCACACGACTCCACATGCCGAAGTGTCCTTGGGCAAGACACTGAACCCAAGTTGCTCCCAATGGCAGACTAGCACCTTGCATGGAGCTCTGCCATCATTAGTGTGTGAATGGGTGAATGGGAGTTTGAGACACAGTGTAAAGCGCTTTGGTAACCTCTAAGGTTGAAAAACGTATGGTAAATGGTAAATGGTCTGCACTTATATAGCGCCTTTTTAAACTTAGCAGTATTCAAAGCGCTTTACACTGCATCTCATTCACCCATTCACACACCAATGACGGAAGAGCTGCATGTAAGGTGCCAGTCTGCCATTGGGAGCAACTTGGGGTTCAGTGTCTTTCCCAAGGACACTTCGGCATGTGAGTCATGTGGGCCGGGAATCAAACCGCCAACCCTGCGATTAGTGGCCGACCCGCTCTACCACCTGAGCCACAGCCGCCCCATGATCATATTCTGTTTACCATATTCAGATAAACCTTCAGTTATATATATATATATATATAGAGAGAGAGAGAGAGAGAGAGAGAGAGAGAGAGAGAGAGAGAGAGCAATTTAAAGCAGATTAAAGGCTTTATTCAATTCTTCAATGTAAATCTATGGGATTTTTCTGATTTTTGATCGTCCGTTTTGCAAAAACAGTTAAGTCTGATTAGTTAGAGAAGACATAGCACACTATTCCAGAACATTCTGAAGGTCTGTGCCAAGTTTGGTAGATTTAAAACCTTGAAAGTTGTAAACTGTAAAAGTTTAAAAGTTTAAACAAGCCCAAAAAAGCAAATTGCCTCAGTGGACATGTGACACTGGATGGGAATGACTTCACAATTAAAGGTGAATTCCATGTGTCATGCAACACATGCATAAAATCACCAACAGAGGTCACCCAAACTCCATTCACCGGTTCCAAAAGCAGGGGTTGATTCATACTCTGCTGCAGTCAATGGAAGCAATTCAGCAAGGATTACAATTAAGGAAAGGTAAAGTGCACAAATAGAAATGCTTCCCATTTGAATAGACATAAATTATTACCTGATACAATTAGACATAATTCAAAACCTAAAACACTTTACATCTAATTCAAATAAACTAAGCCAATACAAGTTAGTAATGTCCAATTTGTGAACGAATCGTTCTTTTGAACCAGAGTTGAGCCAGTTCACAAAATTGGACTGAATCGTTTGAAACCGTTTGCATCTCGAGTCAACACTGATCCACAGTTACTTTATCTCGGGCATGCCCTACATTTATGTTTCTGATGTATTGTATATCAAATAAAACATACTGGAAATATGTTAATGACTTGATTGTATTACCGTTTTCTCAACGTTAGATGATGATCTGGTCGGTCGCAATGGATGAGTGTCTGAGTAACTAAAGTTCCTCTGAGCCATTTTGGGGGGGGGGGGGGGGGGGGGGGGGGGGGGGTTAGCTCCTACTCTGGAGTAGATACTTTGTAGGGACTGTGGGAGGTGCTTCAGCCTGTGCTTGGTCAAAAAACCTGAGAAGTAGAAAACATAGAGAAAAGAGAGAAGTCCACAGCCGCCATTAGTAAACAACTAGCTGCTAGCATGCTACTCAGAAGCTTTTACAATTCCCTTAACAGAAATAAAATAAAACCAACAAAGTATCCAAAGAGTATCACCTGTTTCACGTGTGTGTGTTTTCATCTCATCTGTACTGTTTGTACTGTGTGACTACAGAAAATAAAGTGATTTCTGGACTACTACATTGAATTTTTCCTGTGATGACGGATATAAATAATCAGATGTTTATCGAGACCGGGTAATTGAACTCTATTATACAATAAACCGTCATGAAATCTAGTTTCCATGAGGGAAGTATTGTGTTCCTGTTACTGTGTGGTAACTTGCCTCAAGACGTATTTCTTGAGTACTTCAGTACAGTTATTTATGTTGAGTCATAAAAGCCTTTAGTGTATAAGATTATGTTGATAAATAGGCTTATAGTGCTTTCAACATGTTGTCCACCGTGTCTGGTCAACATTCCTGTCTTAGTGAGACATTCAAAACTGTTGAGTTGGTCTATCCAGATCCAGTAAGTACCAGATTTCAAAATATGTACAGTACACCTGAAAACAGTAATATATACAGATGTGCTTGAGGAATTTGCAAATTTGAGCCAGGATATGTGTTTTTTGCAAAACTCTTATTAAGAGAAGGTGCCATGAACCTCGCAAACTTTGACAAAACTAGCAGCTATTTTTTTTCCTCATAAGCACCTATTTTGTGGTTGAAAGTAAAAATTTGTTGAAGATCATATTATGTCAGTTGTGTTTCGGTACTGCTCTTCTGGCGATGAATCTCATGATTTGATGTTACCTGGACATTGCCTGTGTGTGACCATGGCTGGGAGATTTTCAGAGCTGGAGTAATAACATGCTGTTTTCATCTTTTTTCCATTTTGCTACCATTCACACACACATCAGCACATAATGCAGTTAAACTATGTGCCTTGTTTACTGGAAATGACCTCAACACGGCTGCTCTGGAAATGTGGGCTTTTAGTTTCAAAACATTGTGGGGTATGATTTTGTAGCTGAACATATGCAATCAATAATGTTGGGGGGGGGGGGGGGGTTTCTTCTGTTTTTTGGCAAATGTTTTTATTTATACAGACACCATATGCAACGACTTCAAATGAGACTGTTGAACTACAGAGTACAAAATTGTGTCGCTAACATCCGAAGGCCGAGGCGCTATCGGTGGCTGAAAAGCACAGTAATATGGATGTATTTTGCTACACAGAGGTCTGCGTGCCTCGTAGCCAACGCAGCAAGCCATTGCATAACAACCCCCAACACACTGGCAGGCATGAAGCTGTCCCCTGCACCTAGGGGAATGGCTAACTGCTCAGGAGTATAAGGACTGGCTGGCCCAGCTGTGGCCTTCTCTCTATTGTTCTCCCCCCAAAAAAGGAACAAAATCATTCGGCTGGGGGCCAAATATATGGTCCAAGCTGGGGGGTGTCCCTCCAAAGAGGAGGGCACTGCGGAGACCACACCTGGCCCCGAGAGGGGGGGGGGATTTTAGGTGGAATACAACACATGGTCTTTACCAGTTAGGAGCAGAAGCAAATCGTGCAGAGCAGCGGTGTGGTAGATCCTACCCAAGGGCCCTCTGCCCAAGGAAGACGTGGTTTAGCGGCAGGGAAACCATTTTGCAGAATATACATCACACGGGGTTGCCTAGGGGGACAACCAGCACACGTAGAGCATTTACCTCAGTACTGGGGCCTGAGTGACGCCCGTACTGGGGCAGCAGCAAGCCTCTCCAAAGACACGACGGCCGCTAGGCTAGGGAGGAAGAACATCCAGGGTTCACACTTCTTGTGAATGCAACTGTGGAAAGAGTGCATGTCTTCACCTCAAGGGAGGGGAAAGGCGCTATGCACAATCGATACACCTGGCCAGCTGACCCGAACTTACCTGTTTGTGTCACCCGAAAACACACAGGACGAAACTGGCTCAACCCTGAGGTTATCGAACCTTGCAAAGGTGTTAGGTGTTGCCCAGCCCGTGGCTCTACATAAGTCTGCTAGAGAGGTGCCGTGGGACAACGCACAAGAAGCCGCAACACCCCTGGTAGAATGGGCTTGTAGGCCAACAGGGGGTGGCACAAGTCAAGCGTGTTTGTCTTTTGAATTTTCCATTAAAACTATCATTTATATGTCAAGCTGGTTCCTCGCCTCTTCTTTGCCCGTGAGGGCGACCTTCTTTACATTGGTGCCGAAAGCCCAGGAAGGAAGAGGGATACGCCATAGTAGAGTTCTCGCCACTACCATCCACCCCAACGGAGCAGCCTCGGCTATCTGCCAGGGGACGAGGAGCCCAGCCGCCTGGATGCAGAGGAATGGCCACCGACCGCAAGGGGAGAAGGAGCTCCTAGCCGACCGCCTGGAGCGGTCAGGGCTGCTGCCAGGGGCAGAGGATGCCCCTACAAGCCGCTGAAACACGGAGGGGTTGGAGACCGGCTTGACGTACAAATAAAGGTTTAAAACTCAAAATACAAATACATAAGATGATGGACATGTCCATAAACGATCTCTCTCTCCTGCACCATCCTCTGTGATCGGCCCTTATCCCTCTCGGAGGCTTGAGTAGCCTAATATGGGACCGGGTGTGTAGGATCACAACCCGGCCCCGCCCTCCACCCTGCCACAGCCTTAATTTAGCAATATTTTTTAGGTGGAAGTCAAATATAACACCCCAAGTTCTTCGCTGTTGAAGATGGTATAACAGTACATCCATCGAGAGTCAAATTATATTGTAGTGGCTTATTTTTAGAGTTTTTTGGTCCAATAATTAATACCTCTGTTTTGTCAGAATTGAGTTGAAGGAAATTTCTGGCCATCCAATCTTTTATTTCATTGATACACTCTGCTGATTTTGAGAATTGTGAAATCTCATCTAGTTTTGAAGAAATATAAAGTTGTGTATCGTTGGCATAGCAGTGGAAACTTATTTCATGATTCCTGATAATATCTTCCAGGGGAAGCATATACATGGAGAAAAGCAGAGGCCCTAAAACTGATCCCTGTGGCACTCCATATTTTACTTTTGTTTGGTTTGACAATTCCTCATTTACATAGACAAAGTGGTAGCGGTCTGCTCACTATGACCTAAACCATGCTAATGCACTCCACAAATGCCAACATAATTCTCTAGCCTATTCAAGAGAATGTCGTGATCTATCGTGTTGAATGCAGCACTAAGATCTAAAAGCACTAGAAGAGAAATGCAGCCGCGATCAGATGATAAGAGCAAGTCATTTGTAACTCTGATTAAGTGCAGTCTCTGTACTGTGATGAGACCTAAATCCTGACAGAAATTCCTCGTATATACTATTTCTCTGTAGAAATTAACATATTTGGGAGGATACTACCTTTTCTAGTATTTTTGACATAAACAGGAGATTTGAAATCGGTCTATAATTAGCCAGTTCTCCAGGATCAAGTTGTGGCTTCTTAATAAGCAGTTTGATAACTGCCATTTTAAAGTTTCTTGGGACATGTCCTAAGCATAGCGAGGAGTTAATGATATTAAGAAAAGGTTCTGAAATTACAGGAGATACCTCTTTTAAGAGCTTAGTTGGTATAGGATCTAACAAACATATTGTGCCTTTTGATGTTTCGATAAGTTTTGTTAGCTCTTCATGACCTATGACAGAGAAGGATTGAAGATGCATGTGAGGAAAATTATTAGACACCGTTTTCTGAGGTGCGATGACAGATGATTGCATAATTCCAATTTACTCAGCATAACCGTGGTGTGCGAGGGGGAGGACCGCTGGAATGCGCCTTAGATCCAACAGCGTAAAGAAATGAACGGAGGCGGCAGAGGAGTTCAGCTCTGTGAACTTGCTCGCTCGGCTCCGAAGAAGATATCCGATGTGTGTTTGCAGCATCACTCCTTTTATACCCATATGTCTGGGGGAGTGGCATGCAAATTCCACACGCCAATTTCCTTTGGCCTTTTCTCAAGATCAGAGATGTCTGTGCTCTGCAGGAGCAACCCCTAGTGTCAACTCATCGACACAACGTTGAGTGTTAAACGGCGCAGAGTAATTGCGTCATCTCCATCACAACGTTCTTATATCTGCATGCCCTGACCTTGTACGAACTCAAACAGGTAATGTTCTGACTCTGTTCACAAAAAAATAAGGAAACTGATAGGTAATGATAAAACTTCGCAATAAGGGAAATTTCCAGAACAAAATTTACAAGTATTTTCAAAAGGGTAGTGTTCACACATGACCTCTAAACTGGAAATTGTAGGTAATGGCAGTATGTGTGAATGTGACTACTAACACCATAAACTAAAACATAAAACAAGGATTCAAAAATTAGGAGGATAAAATATACTTTATTAAACATGAAATTACTTTAATATGCTTAAATATGCAATATAACAATTAAAAGAAGTCCATTTCATGAGCATAAGAGACTGAAGTGAAAATAGTTTCTCCAGCCGGTATTTCTTTCTGTTTTTACGGACATGACACAATGACGCAAGGATATATGTCATAAGCCAGCAATTTCATGCCAAATCTGACCTGACAGCTTAAAATACAAATCATTTTTATAGGCTTACTGTAGCGAATCGTGGTAAGGTAAGAACATAGTTTTGAACACGGTGTATGTACTCAATCAATAATGGCAACAATTTGCTAATTTTTAAGCAACAAATGTTATTTAGTGCAGTTGCTTTTGTTTCACACCCAAACAATTCAGACAGAACAGGAGGCGGATCTCAGTGACTCAGCATTCCACAAGACACTCATGGATACAAACAACATAGTTCTTTCAGCATTGTGGCACCACAACTTTTCAGTACTACATTCAATACTCCTCTATCATTCTGCTCTTAAACAGATATACAGATGTCAGTGTTGCTCTGAATACACAAACTGAAATCATTGCAATACCACACACCTTTCAACCTAAATACATGCAATAGCATTATTCTACATAAGAATATTTCCCCTTAAATGAAGACATGTTTTTAAACATAAAAGAGACATGTTTTTAAACATATTGTACAACGAATGTAAGAAAACTTTTAGGTGTGTGTGTGTATGTGACATATTTGTTGTTTCTCACAGGGACATAAAAAATATTTGTTGTTAAATGTGACACAGGGACACGGAAGAATCCTTAGAAACTCTAAATCCAGCATAGACAGGTTCAGTGAATGTGGCGTTGAATGTGTGTAAGTGTGTAAGTGTGTGTGTGTCAGAGACGCTATAGAATGACAGAGTGCCAGCCGACCAGTCCAGATACACTCCTACTCTGTTAGATTGTGGTATAGGGACAGATATGTTTGAGTTCTTATTATTGTGCCAGATATTGAATCCATTACCAGTGCAGAAAAGACTCCATGAATTTTCATCGAGCCCAAACATACTGTTACTCCCTTCTTTCCTACTGACTCCTTTATATGTCATGGCTACACGGGCCCAGCCACTATATTCAACCTCCCAGTAACAGCGTCCAGTCAGACTCTCTCTACATAGAACTTGAGGAATGTGATCATATCTCTCTGGATGATCAGGATATGGTTGCTTTTCTTTCTCCCATGTCACTTTTCTGTTCTCCTCAGACAGAATGAGACAAGTGTTTGCTGTGTTTGGATCCAGAGTGAGATTACAGAAATCTGAACACATAGGAAGACATTACATTGTTTAAAACTCAAATGTTAACATAAATTGCATGTGTTAGTATCAGATAACCTACATTTTTGTAGTCCTGGTTTAATCCTACAGGGCTCTCTATTGTCCAAGCTGAAAGTGACAGAATCATACACATAATGGTTAGTAGTTAGAATAGTTATTCAGTGCAGTGACATACAGTCTGCGTAAAATAATCACTACTGTATTTTCCGGAAATAAAGTCACACCTAGTCAAAAACATTTGCTGTTCAGAGAAAGAAAAACACAGAAATCCACATCTTTGCATAAATCACACCAGTGCCAGATAGTAACGGATTACATGTCATCTGGATTATGTAATCCAGAATTTCAGTGTGGTGGTGGTGGAGATCCTGTTCCCGATCAAAAAAATCAAGTTATTGTAATTGGATTAAATTACATTTTAAAATACTCGTATTCGGACTACAGTTAATTTTTATAGATTACATATTAACAAGGCAATGGCAGTAAATTGTTAATAATTTATTGATCATTTTCATATCAATATATTCTTACCCTGAATCACAATAGTCTCACACATGAACATTTTGAGCATGTGCTCCTTTTATGTTGCAACAATAAGATATGCACCTCAGCTTTGGAATAGGTGATGGACTATCAGTGAGCAGTAAGGGTTAAAAATGTTTCAGTTCTTTTAGATGAAAGCTTTGACGTGGTCAACTTTGTTGCTTTTGATTTTATGGTCATTCAATTTTTCTTCATTTTATTATTTATTTATTTTCATTTTATGGTCATTAATGTTTGTAAAGCACCTACTGTTTTATCCTCTTAAAATGAACTTGATGTCTAAATGTTTTGAATTATACCCATTGGCCATGCACCATCATTGCCGTTACATTTAATATTGATTTAATTCTTGTTATGTTTAATGCACTTTTTTAAAAATGTCGAGCTCTTTTTGTGAGGCTCTTTTTGTTAGTAATAAAGAATTGAATACTTATGTATTACTGGGGTACTGTTATGTTAAAATTATTATCTTACTCAAATGCATGTGACATAAAATAAAATAGAATTAGGTTGAAAGTAATCAAAAGTAATCAAAAAGCAGTCAGATTAGATTTCCTCAAAAAAATGCAAACTATGAGATTACATTACTGTTTTTATAATGTGAATTGTAATCAGGTACTAATTACAAGTTACAAGTAATTTTTCCAACACTGTTGCACTGACAGAGGTTAAATGCGGCACGCACTCGGACCCAGGAGCAGCTGCCCGAGTCCAAACTTCCCTTCAGCTGCTCAAAATGATAGAAAAGCTTGCTATGAAGATTACCTCAGCAAATACACATCTCTATGCGTTGTAACTATGCTGTATACAAATAAACTGCTATTAGTCTGCAAGTAAAACAGTATGCCCGTTTGAATTCTATTAATCATTAACATTAGCGACTGTCTATCTGTGGATATTTCTGATATTAGCAAACTTTGTTCTGGACTAACCATCCGGTTCACCAACTGAACGATTTTACTAAAATTGTGATGAATCATCATTTCATGGGCATGTGAGGAGTTGTGTTTGTCAGTGGTCTTGAGTTTGTTAGAACAATAATGTTGATGGGACAGAATATTTAAGATGATTGCATAAATTACTTTTTAATGGCATAATACTCTGAATTGGCCCCTTTAAATCACTACTACCATCTATTTGATCCATTTGTGTGTAAGCATATGCATTTCAGTGTGCGTGCATTTGAACAGCCACCATTAATTAGGTATATATTGTGTATATAAGTCGCTTCAGACAATAAGTCTCAGGTTCTTTCAGATGAAGAAAAAACTTTTATAGATTACAGAAAATACAGTATAATATAAAGACTTTCTGTAGGCTTGATATAAATTTTGAATGAAGATATGTTTGTTTATATATTATACCCTATATCTTCCTCTTCAAATGTAAGAGACTACATTTTAAAGATGTAAAATCTCAGACATAAAATCATTTGATTTATGAGTACTTGGTACTAACATATTTTTGGTGCCCTACAACTGGGGAACAATAAATTGTTCATGTTGTCAAATTTGTTATCTGCATCTGACAATCAATTAGTGATTATTGCTTAGAAGGGAAATAACAAAGCATACAGTAATTTAGTTAAGGGGTCTCACAGACAACATAAACATTTCTAAACTTTCTTAAAGACTTCACAAAATAATATAATGTATTGGAGGTAGCTGGATTTTTTGTTGAATTCAATAAAATTTCAGCCAGTTCACACAACTTCAGAAGATTTTAAATATACAGGCAGCGCACAACTCTTATGGACTGTTTTTATGTTTCTTTATATTGTATATAGATAGGCTAAATTACCATTCAATTTTGTTGTCCTTCAACAGAAGGAAATAACATATGAATCTGGAATGATTATATGACAGTTTTTATTTTAGGGTGAAATATCTTTAACTTCTTACTTGAGTTTGTACAGTTTGCAGTTTGAATCGAGCGCCTCAGTGAGTAGTTTGACTCCTGATTCTCCTGGGTGATTGAAGCTCAGATCCAGCTCTTTCAGGTGTGAGGGGTTTGAACTTAGTGCTGAAGCCAAATAAAAACATCCAACCTCTGTCACCATGCAGCCTGATAATCTACAAATAGAAAGTAATTGGATTTCTGAATGGGCTCTTGTTTTGTGTGTACTGATGAGAATATAACAATTCTGGTTCAGATACACTACATGACTTGCAGTTGGCGCAATGTGACTCACAGTTTTTTTTCTGTTGTGCTGGTGCACACACTTCAAAACTTTAGTGTATTAACTACAAGACCATTAATCCCAGACTGAGGCCATGTGTACACTGATAGATTTTGGGTGATCCGATCACAAATGTACAAGAGAGATATTACTATTACACCTGGCCGGCTCTTTTGACCACTTTTTGTTCTAGAAGAGAGTCACTGACTTCATGACAACATACATCCATCATTTTGTCTGCGTTATACTGAATTAGTCCTGGAACATCTACTTGTGGTGGGGCAGTGGTCAGGGATGTCAACCTGCCACCCCCTGCAGCTGGAAACCAAATTCTTTCCATCTCCTCTCATTCTTGCCCCCCATCAAGTCATTCCTTCTTTATTGGTCTTAACCATGCAGACAAGGTTCAGTGACCACCCACCATGAGTAATCCTACCCTATGTCCCAGGACCTCTGCTATGGGGACATCTGCTTCGCATACAGTCCTATAGCATACCATACCCACTTTGTGGCATTTAACCTCCCATGCAGCCATAGGACCAATCCCAAAGGCTGTGCTAGCCACACTGACACAGTTAATGAGTGCTCAATGCCCCTGGCTCCATATGGCATACTAATTAACCACACAACCCTACATGCCAACCTCTCCAATAACCCTAGCCAGCATACTAGACACATACAAGCCCTAGTATTCCTTCCCATGATCTAATTGTTCAATACCTCACAAATGTAATGCCTTCTCACTTCTACACCACTCACGCAGTGTCCTTTCTTCTTAACCATAGCCAGAAGCTCCCTTTGCAGCCTCTGCCATTTCCTTCAGAGACTTTTTGAACATCAATCCAGAGATACAAACACTTTTCAGCAGGCGCTGCATTGATGTTCCCATAAATCCTCAACAACGAACCTCCACAGGGTAGTGGCAGTCCTCCATCTAATTTTCACTGCACTTGGAAGCTATATATATATATATATATATATATATATATATATATATATATATATATATATATATATATATATATTTTCCTCTCATGGGCTGCCACCAGTCCATGTACCCATGAGATGTGTTTGTCTGAAAGATCTTCTTTGTTCTCCCTTAAACTTTGAATAGGCTGCTCTGCCAGCGCCGGGATTCTTTCCCTATCCACCTCAAATTATATAGATACTTAACTCTCTTACGAATCAAAAGGCTACATGATTTCATTGGCTTAATCTTCATCTTGGCCCATGCCAATAGCTCTTTCAGCCTTTTCAAGAGTCTGTTTGTACATGCAGCAGTTTAGAGGATGCTTATGACATCATTCTTATAGCTGTGCAGTGTTGGCAATCTCACCCCAGAGTGTACACAACATATTCTGGCCTTCTGTATGGGCCTGTGATTTAAGTTGCCCTGACTCTTTCTACCACCTGCCTGATCTGACACCAAATTCCACTACTGGCTTCGCTGACCCTGGGAAATATACGGGGGAGCTGAGCAGGCTGTGTTTATGGGGATCACCAAGTTTCACATCACCAGCTTCCCACACCTCCTCTCATCCAGTAGGTCCCAGGCAAACTTAAAAGGGTCCATGGTGAACTTCGCCCTCTCATGCTCCTTCTCTTCTGTTGTATTCTCTCAGCTCTCCTTAATATTGCTAAGCTAGACCATATGCTGTCCCACAACACTATGAAGCCCTCCTTCTTATGCTCATCTGTCCAGCTGAAGTATCTTCTTCTTTCTCCTACACATCAATCTAAACCTAACCCTTCCTCACAATACTTCACCAAATCTACCCACACATTCTTCATAAACAATGTCAATACACATGTAATATTCAAATGTTTTTAAATAATTAAATATTTAATATTTTTCAATAACTTGAAAAGGTCTGATTACAAAACACACATTACTTGTATGAAATTCATACATTTTCATATTTTGAATACCTTAGTATCTCTAGTTTACAGTTTGTACTCTTCAGTGCATCAGAGAGCAGCTTCACTCCTGAATCCTGCAGGTCATTGTTACTCAGATCCAGCTCTCTCAGGAGGGAGTTTGATGATTGTAAAGCTGAAGCCACAGTTTCACAACACTGACCAGTGAGATTACTGTCAGCAAATCTAAAAAAGTTCCAGACAGGGATTTATATGCTATTGTACTAGGTAAAACAATTATTCCTAAAAATATTTTGAGGCTTTATACATTTTCTGATCCACACACACACGCACGCACACATAGAGAGAGAGAGAGAGAGAGAGAGAGTGAGAGAGAGAGATAGAGAACGAGAACCTTACACCTAAATCTTACAGCCAAAAGTGATTATATTTTTATATAATAATTCAGTTCATATTGCAGTTCATACAGAGGACATTCAGGGAAAACATAAACTCTAGACATGACACAAATTAATTTAATTTGCAATTAAATAAGAAACTTAAAGGGCAATTTACCTAACAATTACAATTCCATCATTGTTAATTTTTGGGAAAGCTAACACAAAACTAATTTCTAAATTGTATTTGTACATTGAAAAAAGAAACATTGAAATGTAAATAACAGTCTCTTAATGATTTAATGCATATTTTTAAACACTCACAGAGCTTTTCTGCAGTTGAAGACAGCTGGTATCAGTCTTCTTCTACCCTCCTCTGATGTGTTGTATTTCTTCAGGTCCAGCTCATCCAGCACCTCCTCTGACATCTGAAGCATGTAGGAGATTGCTGAACATTGAGCAGGAGAGAGTTTATTCTCTGAGTGTTTCTCTGATCGTACAAACTCCTGAATCTCTCTGTATAGAGTCTGACATTTCATCTCCAGCAGACAGAGGAACAGATTGATGGATCTTTCAGTGGAGAGTCCACGTCCATCTTTGATTTTGTCTTTGATGTAAATTTCAGTTTCCCTGATGCTTTCTGAGCTGTTCTCTGTGTGTGTCAGTAGATCCTGTAAGAGTCTCTGATTGGATTCCAGTGAGATGCCAAGCAGGAATCGCAGGAAAAGATCCAAGTGTCCATTTTCACTGTGAAGGGCTTCATCTACAGCTTCTTTCAGCAAATTCTGTATTGAAGCAAAATATTTTAGGCCCTTCATGGTTGTACTTATATGGAAGTAAAACACATAGAAAGCAGCCAGAAACTCCTGAAAGCTGAGATGTATGAAGCAGTAGACTTTCCTCTGATGAATCACAGATTCCTCCTTAAAGATCTCAGTGCAGATCCCAGAATACACTGAGGCGTCAGTGATGTCTATGCCACTCTCTCTCAGGTCCTCCTCACTGAAAATGACATTGCCCTTCATCAGCTGTTTGAAAGCCAGTTCAGCAAGTTTCGCAATCACTTCTCTGTTGGACTGCAAGAGTTTCTCTGGATCTCTCTCTTCATACTTCTGATTCCTCATATTGATCTGAATGAACAGGAAGTGGATGTACATTTCAGTCAGAGTTTGAGGGATTTCTGCACTGTCATCTTGTTTCAGGATGTTTTGAAGCACAGTGGAAGAGATCCAACAGAAGACTGGTATGTGGCACATGATGTGGAGGCTTCTTGCTTTTCTAATGTGTGAGATGATTCTGCTGGCTTGATGCTCATCACTGATTCTCTTCCTGAAATATTCCTCCTTCTGATGGTCATTGAATCCCTGAATCTCTGTCACACGCTTGATATATTTGTTGGGGATTTGACTGGCTGCTGCTGGTCTGGAGGTGATCCAGATGAGAGCAGAGGGAAGCAGATCTCCTTTGATGAGGTTTGACATCAGCACACCCACTGATGAAGTCTCAGTCACATCAGAAACGTTCTCACTGTCTGAAAACATCAGTGGAATTCTGCTTTCATCCAGACTGTCAAAGATGAACACCACTTTACACTCATCATAAATCTTTGAGTCCAGATTGTGAAGTTCAGGATAAAAGTCCAGCAGAAGTTTGTGAAGACTGTACTGCTCATCTTTAATCAAGTTCAGCTCTCGAAATGGAAACACAAACATGAAATCTACATCCTGATTGGCTTTTCCCTCGGCCCAGTCCAGAATGAACTTCTGCACAGAAACTGTTTTTCCAATTCCTGCGATGCCTTTAGTAAGAACAGTCTTTATTTGGTCTTTTCTCTTCTCCTCAGATCCTGGTTCAGGTAAGGATTTAAAGATGTCATTGCAGTAGATTGGAGTGTCTTGTAAGGGTTGAATTCTGGTTGTTTTCTCCATTTTTAAAACCTCATGTTCTTCATTCACCCCTTCACACTCTCCCTCTATGATGTAAAGCTGTGTGTAAATCCTTTCAAGAGGTGTTTTATTCACTGGTCTTTTGTATCCTTCAAATAAGCTTTTATACTTGTTCTTCATGCTGGCTTTGTGTTTCTGTTTGACATTCTGTAGGATATTATCTACTGGTTGACAAGAATCCTGTTGCAGGTCTTCAGTTTTCTCCGGTAGTATGTGTGTCTTAAGAGCTGGTTCTGTGTAGTGCTGCATGAGCTCAGACGTCTCTGCTCCATCACTTAATTTGGGGGGTTGAGTGATGGATCTGGCACAGCTGTTTTCTCGAGATACTGCTCTCTGACTCCTCCTGGTTATAATCAGCAAATAAATAAAATCACATTGTGTTTCTGTTTAAAGGATTAGATCACCCAAAAATTATAATTCTCTCATGATTTACTCACCTTTAAGCCATCCCAGATGTGTCTGACTGTCCTTCATCAGCAGAACTGAAGTGATGATTTTTACAAGCACATTTCAGCTCTGTTTGTCCATGCGATGCAAGTAAACAGGTGCCATTAGGCTGCTGGCTGTTTGACGTTCCAAAATTCATATTTAAGCAGCATAAAAGTAATCCACACAACTCCAGTCGATCAAGTAATATCTTCTGAAGCAAATTGATAGATTGGTAAGAGAAACAAATTGATAATTAAAAGTTTTTAACTTTCTACCCAGTGCTGTATTTCTGTTTGAATTGAACTAACTAATGAATTAAACGAAACTCGCTTCCGACTTCTTGTGTTAACGCACCTTTGCGCTTACGTCACGCTTTGTGATGGGTTGACTAGTAGCAGGAAGCATTTTTTAAAAGTTAAAGTTTTAATTATCTATTTTTTTCTTTGCTTCAGAAGACATTAATTGATCGACTGGAGTCATGTGGATTACTTTTATGCTGCTTAAATATGAATTTTGGACCGTCAAACAGCCTATTGGCACCCGTTTACTTGCATTGCATGGACAAACAGAGCTGAAATGTGTTTATAAAAATCCTCACTTCAGTTCTGCTGAAAAAGGACAGTCAGACACATCTGGGATGGCTTAATGGTGAGTAAATCAAGAGAGAATTATCATTTTTGGGTGAACTAATACTTTAAATTCATAAAATTCTATTTATTGTGTCCAATATTCCCATATAATGTCTCACCTGGGGTCAAATTTCTCTGCTCCATCACTGAAATATGGGGGCTGAATAATGGATCTCCCACTTATTGACACAGAGTTGGGTTCTGGAATGAGATCTGGCTTTTTTTCCTCCATAGAAAGAGGCAGGCGTTGACCTGCAAAACAATACATACATACTATAAATTAGAATTCACACAAGGGCTGCACAATTAATATAAATAACTAATCGAGTATCAATTACATAATTTAATTTAGGTCTACTAAAATATTATTTGAATCAAGTGCATTAATGCAATAGTAAATCCGAGATATTTAAATTAGTCTTTTAGCATTCCATAAACAACAATATCCTAGTATTCACCCCATGTTGCTCTTTCTGTGTATGATTTATAAAAAATGTGAATAACTTTTGTTTTTCATGCAATAAAGCATTTCAAGAACACAATTCTCAGCTTGTTTTGGATGTGTACTGTATCCTGCATAAAGAATATGGCAGGTGGTTGCCCCACAGAAAAAAAAAAGTATTCTAATCTAATTAATATTAATTGAAATTAATAACTGCAATTACAATATCAGAGGGAATAATCGACAGTTATAATTTGCATCATAATCACGCAGCCCTTATCCATTTACATTTCTACATTTAGCAGACACTTTTATCCAAAGTGACATACAGTGCACTTATTACAGGGACAATCCCCCCGGAGCAACCTGGAGTTAAGTGTCTTACTCAAGGACACAATGGTGGTGGCTGTGTGGATCAAACCAGCAACCTCCTGATTACCAGTTATGTGCTTTAGCCCACTACACCCCACCCCTGCACGCACACACACACACACACACACACACACACGCACACACACACAGAGAACCAAACACAGCATGACTAAAGACCATTGATGCTCTCATTTGATCATTGCATTTAAAAGGTATTTATAAACTTTAAAAGAAATTCCATTTTATCAGATTAATATCACATTTAAAACATGTTAACTGAATGTCACCTCTAAAAACTCTGCAGTACATGGTGTACGTTTGCTCGCACAACCAGAATGACTGGTTTAAGATTAAGATTAAACTTTATTGTCATTGTGCAGAGCCAATGAAATGCAGTTGTTTTCGCATATCCAACTAAGCTGGGGTCAGAGCACAGGGTCAGTTATGAAACAGTGCCCATGGAGCAGATAAGGTCAAGGGCCCAACAGTGGTATCTTGACGGTGCTGGGGCTTGAACCCCCGACCTTTCGGACAGTAACTCAGAGCCTTAACCGCTGAGCGGTTACTATAATAATGGTAATGGTAATACATTACTTTGAGGGAAGTTATGAATCCCATAAAAGCAAAAAAGACTGTTTTTCCTCAAACAAAAAAAAACATTATTAAAAAAAATAAATAAACAACTATACTGTGTGCTATAGGCCTGGATGAGTCTAGAAGAAATAAAAAATAAAAACACCAACACAAGTCAACCTTACATAAGCATTATATACAGTACTGTTACCATGGTTACACAGTGGACTGCTATTTATTTTCCAAGGATAGACCCAGTCTTTGTGAGGAAACTTGACCTTGACCTATGTAGTTACACTGATCAGCTGACACTGTATACATGCAGGTCAAGATCAGCACAGCTGAAATCCTTACTTAAACATGTTTTACTAACTCGACTAATTTCTCCCAATAAATCACTTTTTACACCTATTAAATATTAGAATAAATCACTCTCTCACTCCCTCATTACAAGTTTATCAATGAAAAAACTATTTTTGTCAGAAACAAACTATTGTCCATATGCAGGTAAATGACAAAAGATGTCGACTTCACAGCCATTGAATTGACATGTTGGTCGTGTGTGCATCACAAGGATACATTCTACTAAACATAGCAACAGGTGGACACATATTTATAATTTACTTATTTTAAATGGTCAAACTATCAAATGTCTAACAGCTTTAGAAATGTTACTTACCGGGAATCGTCGGTGAATTCAGCGTCCTTCCTTGATGAAAACATCCGTGTGTTTACAGTTTGTTTTGAAACCGGTTCTGGTTGAGCCAGAATTAATTAAGGAGAAAAACGTGGGCGTTCATTTACTGTTTACCAGAAATATCTTCCAGCCGTTTCATACGGGCTGGACGGGGTTAATCCTCACCGGGGCCCTGGGCTAGTTCATGAATATTAATTAACCACGCCCTCTCTCATTACAAGAGAGTCGCAAACCGGCAACCATGCAGACAGTGTTTGATTACAGAGGACTCACCAATGACACACATGTCGAATAATGAACAAAGAGTAAACACATCATCAGCCCTTGAATGAAACACAGACAGAAATCATTTTGTTTTGACTGTGGAATACATAAATATATAGCCCACGCCAGTGAGAATATATACATTTACCATGCAATCACCTCTCCATGATCCTCTTGAAAGCAAGTCTTTGAAACCCAATAGGTGGAGTGGATAGTCGTGCTCTGTTTTATAGGTATAAAAAACTCTCTTTTTATATAGGTATGTTATTTAGTAAGTGTAGTCTCATGTGGTTTGTGTTTGTCCTATGTTGATTTCAGTGCTAAGTGCTACGAGTATGGAGCCGGTTCAGACCGGTAATCACAAAGACATTTATATCCTACATTAAGTCAGCCATTTGTTGGTTGATTTCACCCGAAGAATGTAAACTCTGTCTCTGTAGCGCTTACAAAACGCTGTTCCCTTTGTTTGAGTGACATGTGTCAACTTCAGGCTCAACCGGTTGCGTGACTTTGGGCGGGAGTTCCTGTAACTCGATGTTTAGATGTGAATTTAAACGTTTTTGCAAACAATAGCAGACTAAGAGTGGCAAGAGTGTTCAGAAAAACATTTAGAAATATATGGAGCTAGAGAAATGACAAAAGTTGAATTTGTAAATTTGAATTATAGACTTTTTGAATTATAAGTGTGATTTTGGCAAACGTTGTATTTTAAATAGGTTTGAATTAAAAAAAATTTAAACTCCTAATCCTGGACATTTCATATTTAACCAAATTGAATTGTTTTATTTTATGGCACAATTTTCTAAATATTTTTATTAGCAAATTTTGGGTTCTGAATTCTTACACTGTAAATATCCCGTTTTAAAAAAGTTTTCAAGATGAAGAAGAAATTCAGAACACCAAATTCAATATTGTAAAATATTCAATATTGCAGAAATTCAGATCTACAGAAAGTGGGTCAGAGATCAAGCTTCCGTGTTTATGAAGGCATTTCAACACCATTATTTTGCGTGCGTTATTGATGCTCGCGCAGACGATAGATTAAAGCCGCACGAGGAGAAAGGAAGAATGTATTTACAATGTATTTAGAGACATTGAGTGGGATGAAAAGTCCCAAAACAAAATATGTGTATTCTTTGATGTAGGATTGGTTTTGTAATGTAAAAATCTCCTATTCCCCTTCTTTATTTTTATTTTTGATTATTTTACTTATTTTTTGTAATTTATTGTTTGGTATGTTGTGGATAATATGATGTGTAAATTGAATTGTAATCTCAGTCTTTATAATTCAAATTCAAAACTCTATCATTCAAATGTACACAATTCAAATTCAAATTGTTTTGGCATTTTTCTGGCTCCATAGTAATAAGAATAATTTTTACAGAGTTTGGTGGTACCGAAAATACACAATTCATAATAAAATTAATATTTGCAGTTGGGGCCGGTTCTAGGCAAGGGCAGGGGTAGGCGGAGCCCACCCAAACGTGTCTTGCCCACCCAATCAAACATTTGGGAAACAGTTTTAAATCAAATAAAAAATCCCAACGTGTGCATGGGTTAAAAGCAATATGGGGGCAGGCTTTGCGTTGCATATATTGAGGGTGGGCTAAAGACTGACAAACCAATCACAAAACAGCACCAGAAACGTGTAGTGATTTTCTATTTTTGTCATTGGCTGAAAGCAACGACACTCAAGCGGCTGCTGCAATCCAGAGAGTCCGAGACGTTACACGAGCGAGAATGTAATAAGAGATATCTGTGTGTAATGTACAGGTTTTTTTTTAGGTCCTGACAAAAAAAAAAAAAAATTACAGTCCCACTTCCGTAAGATTCTGTTCCTTCTATCGTGGGATATTTTTTCAATTCTCATACGGCAAAAAAAAAACATATCTGATAGATCTTCGGTTGCTTTCAAAGTTGTGTTTGTATCTTTCTTTAATAAAGCGTTAACATCCATAACACTGAGGGACTTTCTGCTGCATGGAGCACAAAGAAGAATTTGAATGAATCAACCCTGCACCTGTACATTTTTGTTCTCTTGCACAGACGAATAACACGAATCAGAATCAGCTTTATTGCCAAGTTTACTTACACATACAAGGAATTTGTCTTGGTGACAGGAGCTTCCAGTGCACAACAATACAAACAATACCAAAAACAGCAGCAAGACATAGATAATTAAAAAAAAAAAAGACTAAAAATCAATAATTATACATACACTCACCATCACACATACCCACATACACACACATAGTGCAAATCTATTACAATCTGATTATATAAAGAACAAAAATACAGAATATTATGTACAGTGCAGTATATGTAATGGCAGAAGTGGATATGTTGGATAATATAACTAGATTTAAACTGTGTATTGCACATAATTATTGCTCAATGGGGCAGTTTTAACTGTTCATGAGATGGATAGCCTGAGGGAAAAAACTGATCCTGTGCCTGACGGTTCTGGTGCTCAGTGCTCTGAAGCGCCGGCCAGAAGGCAACAGTTCTAAAAGGCAGTGGGGAGGGTGAGCGGGGTCCAGAGTGATTTTACCAGACTTTTTCCTCACTCTGGAAGTGTACAGTTCTTGAATGGGGGGCAGGGGGCAACCAATAATCCGCTCAGCAGTCCGGACTGTCCTCTGTAGTCTTCTGATGTCTGATTTAATATAACACTGAAGTACCTTAAATACATGAAATAAATCTATTTTATTTTTTTAAATAGATTTAAAGCCTATTTATATTTTGCGGATGTCACGCGGGTAATTTCTTTTTCCCGTTACCGCGCACACATCATCTCGCCCGCACCTGCACCGCACTGATGTGGGATACGTGCTTCTGTTTCCCTGTTGTTAATTGTGTGTCGATGAGAGATTCTGTCTGTCTCAATCTCTTATACATCGATTTACAGTGCTGTGATAGTTTTTGGTTTATTGTTTGTCACTGCTTTTTAAACTATTCTATTTTTACCATGAAAATCCTTTGGTGCTTACATGGCATTACTTTCCATCCATCCATTTATCCATCCATTTATCCATCCATTTATCCATCCATCCATCCCGCCCGCCCGCTCATTCATCCATCCATCCAATCAGTCCGTCTGTCCGTCCATTCATTCATCCAATCCATCCATTCATTCATTCATCCATCCATCCATTCATCCATCATCCATTCATTCATCCACCATCCATCCATCCATCATCCATCAAATTCCTGTGTTCCCAAAATTAATTTACACATATTTTTAAAATTTTATCACTGTAAGTCTTGAACATTGTATGAAAGAAACGTAAGAAATTGCAATTCTTGATTTACTATAAAAACTATTTTTGGGTCATGTGGCAGCGGGGGCGTGGTCAAGCGCCCGTCCGGAGAGGGAAAGCGGTAAGGGCGCTTGCACCTGAGCTAAATTACGTCTAACACCTGTCTCTAATTTCAGTGAGTATGGGGAGAGCGGCATAAAAGAGCACCAGTGCCTCCAGTCGAGAGAGAGAGCAACGCCAGTCCAGTGTTGGCAACTTAAAAAGCATTTGATTTGCATGTTAGAAGTTTATGTTCACCCCCACATTATTATTTGGAATTAAAAGCCTTACCTTGAGTTCATCCCCGTTTTCGTGTCCTCCTTCCTTCGGAGAAGCGAACCCTTGTTACACTGGTGCCGAAACCCGGGAAAAAGGAAAAAAAATATGGAGAAGGATCACCCCGTAGAGTCCTCCCAGCTGGCCGAAGTCCTCCAGTCCCTCGCTGCGTTACATCAGAGCCACCAACAGTCCCTGCTTGAGCTCAGGCAAGAGCAAGAACGACGCTTCGGCAAGATCGTGCGGGCCCAAGCAGAGGATCGACAGGCCATCCGGAGCCTCCTCAGCCAGGAGGCCGCCACAGCCGCGACCCCGGACACCCGTGCCATGCTGCCCCCGCCCACGTTACAGAAGATGGGGGCGGCTGACAATGTTGAAGCATTTGTAGATTTGTTCGAACGAACTGCTGAAATCTGGGGCTGGCCGCAAAGTCAGTGGGCAGCCCGCCTTGTTCCTCTTGGGAAGCCCAACTCGCGGCTCAACAACTGCCGGCAACAAACCTCCTGGCATACGCTGACTTGAGGAAAGCCATCTTGCAACGGGTTGGTCGGAGCCCCGAAGAAAACCGCCAACTCTTCCGAGACATGAAGCTGGGGAAGTCCGACCGCCCGTTCGCCTTTGCCCAGCGGCTCCGTGATGCCTGCCCTAGGTGGCTGCTAGTGGGGGACCGCGACGTCGAGGGAGTCATCGATCAGGTGGTGCTGGAGCAGTTCGTCCAACGCTTGCCCAGGAATACGGCGGAGTGGGCCCAGTGCCACCGCCCGGTGTCGCTGGAGGCGGCCGTCCAACTCGCAGAGGACCACATGGCGGCGAACCCAAGGGCGGACGAGCTCTCTCTCTCTCTCTCCCTCTCTTCCCCCTCCTGTGTTTACTTCCGCTCTTCCCCACTCCCCCCCAACCCTCTTGCTCTGTCCTCTCTCCAGGTCCCGTTGCTGCCCCACGCAGGCGAGGAGCCTGGTTGAGACCATCACATCCATCATCAGCCAATCCCTCCACCACCTATAGCCGTTCTCCCCCTCAGGTGGGGGCGTCCGTCGAAGCAGGTACGGGTGTGATGTCTGGGCCGGCCTGTCGGAGGTCCGGGGACCCGAGCCACTTCCGCGAGCGGTGTCCATTGATGAAGGTGGGGGCGGTGGTCCGGGTCGCCGATCTCCCACACGCTGCCCCCGATCGGGCTGGAGCGTACCGGATTCCGGTAAGAATCCAGGGGGGTACACACCAAGCTTTGCTGGATACCGGTTGTAATCAGACCACCATCCATCAACGCTTGGTTCAACCCGAGGCTTTGGGCACAGCTAAGCGGGTAAGGGTGAGGTGTGTGCACGGGGATGTTCACAGCTATCCGATGGTGACTTTGCTGCTTAAATTTCGGGGAAAAAAACATAAAGTGGAGGCAGCGGTTAGTTCCCGCCTCACCCATCCTCTGATTTTGGGGACCGATTGGCCTGCATTTAAGCATGTATTGGGGGGAACTGGGGAGAATGGGTCCTGCATTAGACTGGGGAAATGTGCGATGTGCGATGCTTTGGCAGGGGAGGCGGAGCCGGGGCCATCCTCGGCTGCTCCAAGTCGGGATGACGAGGGAAGGGGAGGGCCTTCCGCCCCTCCCCTCCGCAGGGAATTCCCTGACATAGATTTCCCTTTGGAGCAGTCGCGGGATGAGACCCTTAAGCACGCGTTTGATCAAGTGAAGACAATTGATGGTCAGCGTCTCCAGCCAGACATCGCTCTCACATACCCCTATTTCGCAATTATAAATGAGCGGTTGTATAGAGTGACGCAGGACACTCAGACAAAGGAAAATGTAACTCAGTTATTAATTCCACGGAGCCGTCGGGAAATGCTTTTCCAGGCGGCTCATTATAATCCCATGGCGGGTCATCTAGGGGAAAGGAAAACACTGCTCCGTCTAATAGCCCGTTTTTGTTGGCCGGGCATTAAAGGCGACGTTCGCAGGTGGTGTGCGGCGTACTGCGAATGTCAGCTGGTAAATCAGCCGGCCACCCCAAAAGCGCCATTGCGCCCCCTTCCATTAATCGAGGTTCCCTTCGAAAGAATTGGAATGGACCTCGTCGGGCCATTAGATCGGACAGCACGCGGACATCGTTTTGTATTAGTCCTGGTGGATTACGCAACACGATATCCGGAAGCAGTGCCTCTAAGCAATATCTCTGCACGTAGTGTTGCGGGGGCGCTCTTCAAAATAATCTCCTGGGTGGGGATTCCGAAAGAAATCCTCACCGACCAAGGCACAACATTTATGTCACGCACACTTCGCGAACTTTATGATCTGTTGGGCATTAAATCAATTCGCACTAGCGTATACCATCCGCAGACGGATGACCTAGTGGAACGATTTAATAAAACGCTCAAGAATATGATTCGTAAATTCGTACACGAAGATGCTAGGAATTGGGATAAATGGCTTGACCCCCTGTTATTTGCAGTACGAGAGGTCCCGCAAGCCTCCACGGGATTTTCCCCGTTTGAGCTGCTGTATGGGCGGCGCCCGCGCGGTGTGCTGGACGTCATCCGTGAAGCCTGGGAGGAAGGACCTTCGAATAGTAAAAATGAAATTCAGTACGTTCTTGATCTTCGAGCAAAACTCCACACATTGGGGAAACTAACACAGGAGAATTTGCTCCAGGCTCAAGCACGCCAACGCCGGCTGTATGACAGGGGTACTCAGCTAAGGGAATTTGCACCGGGAGACAAAGTTCTTGTATTGCTCCCCACATCGAGCTCCAAATTACTCGCCAAGTGGCAAGGGCCCTTTGAGGTCACACGACGAGTGGGGGATCTCGATTATGAGGTTAAACGAACCGATAGGGGGGACGCGCGTCAGATTTACCACCTCAATCTCCTTAAATTATGGAGGGAGGCGGTCCCTGTGTCGTTGGCTACGGTGGTTCCAGAGAGGGCGGAGCTCAGAACGGAGGTGAGTCCAAAACCCGATTACAATGCCCCGGTCATTTGCGGAGACCACCTCTCCCCGTGCCAACGCTCAGAGGTTGCCAAGTTGCAAAAAGAGTTTGCAGACGTGTTTTCTCCTCTACCGGGTCGTACGAACATCATCGAACACCACATCGAGACCGAGCCGGGGGTGGTGGTTCGTAGCCGCCCTTATCGCCTCCCCGAGCATAAAAAGAAAATTGTTCGGGACAAATTGGATGCGATGCTCGATATGGGGGTAATAGAAGAGTCCCACAGCGACTGGTCTAGCCCGGTCGTTCTCGTTCCCAAGAGTGACGGGTCGGTCCGGTTCTGTGTGGACTATCGAAAAGTCAACGCGGTGTCTAAATTTGATGCGTACCCAATGCCTCGTGTTGATGAACTGCTCGATCGGTTAGGTACTGCTCGCTTTTATTCGACATTGGATTTAACAAAGGGTTATTGGCAGATCCCCTTGACACCAATTTCCCGTGAGAAAACCGCCTTCACCACGCCGTTCGGATTACACCAATTTGTGACACTTCCGTTCGGTTTGTTTGGGGCTCCAGCCACGTTCCAGTGCCTGATGGACCGTATCCTCCGGCCGCACTCCGCTTACGCCGCTGCCTACTTAGATGATATTATTATCTATAGTAATGACTGGCAGCGGCATATACAACACCTGAGGGCGGTCTTGAAGTCGCTGCGGCGGGCGGGGCTCACAGCAAACCCTAAGAAATGCGCGATTGGGCGTGTGGAGGTGCGGTATCTGGGGTCCCACTTGGGTCATGGCCAGGTGCGTCCCCAAATTGATAAGACCGCGGCGATTGCGACTTGCCCTAGACCTAAGACCAAAAAGGGGGTGAGGCAGTTCCTGGGGCTGGCTGGCTATTATAGAAGATTTGTGCCTAACTATTCGGATGTCACCAGCCCGCTGACTGACCTCACTAAAAAGGGGGCTCCAGATCCGGTCCAATGGTCGGAGCAGTGCCAACAGGCATTTACACAAGTTAAAGCCGCACTCTGTGGAGGGCCGCTCTTATATTCACCTAACTTCTCTCTCCCTTTCTTATTGCAGATGGACGCTTCAGACAGAGGGCTGGGGGCCGTACTCTCGCAGGTGGTGGAGGGGGAGGAGCGCCCCGTGCTGTACATCAGCAGGAAACTCTCCTTGAGGGAAACGAAGTACAGCACTGTAGAGAAGGAGTACCTGGCCATCAAGTGGGCGGTCCTCACACTCCGCTACTACCTGCTGGGGCGGGCCTTCACTCTTTGTTCGGATCACGCCCCACTGCAGTGGCTCCACCGCATGAAGGATACTAACGCCCGGATCACCCGTTGGTATCTGGCTCTCCAGCCTTTTAAGTTCGAGGTGGTCCACAGACCGGGGGTGCAGATGGCTGTCGCCGACTTCCTTTCCAGAAATGGGGGGGGAGTGGTAGGCAGGCCGGATGACACCCCGGCCTGAGTCGGGCGGTGGGGGTATGTGGCAGCGGGGGCGTGGTCAAGCGCCCGTCCAGAAAAGGAAAGCGGTAAGGGCACTTGCACCTGAGCTAAATTATGTCTAACACCTGTCTCTAATTTCAGTGAGTATGGGGAGAGCGGCATAAAAGAGCACCAGTGCCTCCAGTCGAGAGAGAGAGCAACGCCAGTCCAGTGTTGGCAACTTAAAGAGCATTTGATTTGCATGTTAGAAGTTTATGTTCACCCCCACATTATTATTTGGAAATAAAAGCCTTACCTTGAGTTCATCCCCGTTTTCGTATCCTCCTTCCTTCGGAGAAGCGAACCCTTGTTACAGGTCGCTAATCAAAGTCGCTAATCCACCCAAATGTATCTTTAGGTGACTGTGAAGACAGCAGAAGATGCTGGGATATTTGTGTGTCATGCTCAGAGCAGGAGCAGGCTTGCTGATGAGAGGGTTGAGCTTAAACTGGCTGTAATGGCACCTCAGGCCTCAGTAAACAATACAGATCTCACAGGCATCGAGGGCCATACGGTGACCATGAACTGCCATGCTAGTGGTAAAGTCACTTTCTGGACACTTTCACATTAGAGCTTTTGGTTCAGAGACGAGTCTGTGGTACGTGTCTGTGCTATCGGTGTATTTCTTATTGCAGTGTCGTTCTGTGTGAGAAAAGTTTTGGTGGTAAAACGAAAGGGAGATATACTTCAATGACACATGAAACTGGCATCTTTTCCATCCTTACCACGTTGTATAGTGCAAATAAATTGCAGTTGAGAACAGGTACAGTGGGGGGGGAGGGGTGGAATCACTGCCTCTAACACTGAACTCTTTTCATCTGTTCAGCTATTGTCTAGTTTGATTCAGTTGACTCAAACTCAATTCATTCAATGTATCTAACTCAATAAATTCATCATGTATTTACTTAATTTTCTCAGGTTCCCCCACTCCAGTCATTTCCTGGTTTAAACTGCGAGCACCATTGCATGGCAGCACAAGGTGACCGGAGGAAGTCTTACTCTTAGTAACGTGGGACGACAAGATTCAGGGACATTGCTCTGATTTACAAATGGGGTAAAAATTTAACTTTCAGAACTCAAAACTTCCTCCCTAGACCAAAAAGAGCATTTAATGGATTTATTTGTAAGTAATAAAAAGGAAGTAGGATGGACATTATTCCTGAACACCAAAAAAACAAACTAATGATAAGAATCGAATGTGGTAAAGTGTGTGAAAGCTTGTGCTGCTTGTGTCTGTGTGTAGCACCTACAGCTCTGCTGATGCTTTTGAGAATCCCAATGTTATTTTATTTTCAACAAACCCTGATCATTTGAGTGGCACATTTCAGCACAGATTGTTTTATGAATCTGTCACAATGTAATGCAGCTTTATAAAGGGGCTGTCATTGAAGGATACAGCAGTTAAAAACTAGGCTATTGAACTCGTAAGCAAACCTGCAGCCTGTGTGTAAATGCAGCAAAGCACTGTTACTCATTTTACATGTGGAGAGGACATTTATATGTTAGTCTTAATTGCACAGCATTAAAAATGGCTCAGAGATGGTCAAAATGGTCATGACAAACTTAAATATTACTTTTTGGTGCAAAAATACCCTTGACAAACATTATAATCTGACCCCAGGAGAAAAGAATAACGTATGATGTAACCCCTATAACAAATACAAGAACACACTCAGTTGGTGTGTCTCTCTCTCTCTCTCTCTCTCTCTCTCTCTCTCTCTCTCTCTCTCTCTCAGGCCAGTACATCTGTAATGACATGGGATTCAGCGAGGTGAGTGAGAAAAACACACTGTTGTCACTGTTGACCTTCACTGGAGGTAGACACACACGGTTCAGTCAGACTTCATCAGAGTTCAGACAAGAGCATTGTAAGCTGGTCACAGGTCAGTGTAGATGGTACACTGCAAAATGTTTCCAGTTCAAATATGTAAACACCCTTAAAACAATATACATTTTTAAGGAAACTTGTGCAAACAGATTTGGATAAGACTTGTTTACATAGTTCCAATTAAGTTCTTGTTCTTACCCCATTGGTAGATTTAGACATTTGTTAGATGCATTAAACGCAGACCAGCACAAGCCAGTCATGCACACTTTGGACTGAGGCACAGTTAGGGAACGCGGTGAACGAGCTTTTGCGTAAATAACGAGGGACTGTGGGAAAAGATTATTGACTTTACATCCATGACAAATGGGTGAATGAACAGGTCACAATATTATATTTTGCATGAAGTAAATGAAGCCTATTTAAGGATCAAGTGTGTCATTTGTGTGACACCATCATTGGTTGCAACACTGGTAATGGAAAATAGTTACTTTTGTCATAAATTCTGTTTGGTGACGTTAGTGGCACAGGTTTTGTAAGATTCACCCTTATTCACATGCTATTAACAAGCTTGTCTCCTCCTTAGCCCCTCCCTACGCCACCACACTGACGGATGAGATAGTGTCTCGCCCACGGCACTCATCCAATCCGCTACCGCCATATCCACGGGGGCGGAGACCACCAAAGACGGCTTGTTGAAGATTAGTCAGCTGAAAGTAACGGACGGCGGAACATATAAGTGTGTGGCTTTGTCTTGTATTCTGTTATTTTAAAGGGTTCTAAAATGGAACAGTGGATAAAATCATTTGACTTCCCTGTCAAATAAACAGATAGTAAAGCTGACCATCACCGGACGGTGTGTTTACAGTGCGTTTACTGGGAGGATCTGAATCTGTCTGCTTACGATGAGTTATTCATACAAGAGATAAACATTTTACATTGAATTTCCACAACAAATCCACTACATAAGTTTCCAGAGGAAGTCTGTGTTTTATAAATAAACAGAGTATTGAACCCAGAATATTCCTTTAAGAAGTACAAAATAGACGACCAAACAGACGCTGTGCTTAAATAATAATCGAATAATCATTGATAATAATCGAATGTTCTTTGGAGTCTGTACGTTTAGCAATATGATCTTATTAAATTGTTGAGAAAAATGATAAACATTAGAATGTAAAAATGGATCATTAGCATTTGATAGCACGTCATCTTGCAGATATTAAGATAAGGACCTGCTTTATTGAAATAATACTTTTTACCAGCTACTCCTTCTGCTTGTAATGCTGTTAATATAGAACATTTAAGAACGATTTGAAGTAACTGCACTTTATCACCACTCGATGGAGACACAGTCAGACACTCAGAGCACAAATTGAGGTTAAAGGAGTTTGTTTACATACGGATGATTGAAACAGTCCATTTAACTGTGTAAACTGTCCATAAACAGGGTGATATAAACACGAGGCTCATTTAATTTGGAATTTTCATTGTGATGATGTCATCGTCTGGAATGCCATTGTGACTGGACTCATTCTAGAATATGGTGTACATTTCGTGTCATCAAATAAGTCCAAAAACAGGAAAGTGCTTTCTCAATAAAACAACTATTGTTTAAGTTCATATATTTCTTCAATGTCACGTATCGACTAGTTGAAAGCTTAAGAATTAAACACCTTTTTGATATTATAAGGGACACTAATTTAATGCTATACTTCAAGTAACACTTAATTAAGTGTCTATCTTTTGTCTATTCTGTCATATGTGCAGTAATTCTTTTAAAATCATTTTAAGAATAGTATTTTTGTGCAGATATTTTCAGCACGGTCACTAGTGACAGTAACATGTTTAATCATAAATCTGACTTAATAAATAAATAAATAAAGTGAGATATTATGCAAAACTCCTTTGTGGATGTAAAATATACCTTGGAGGATATCTGAAGCAGAATTATCATTATTTAAAATGAAAAATAATAATAAATCAGGTGTAACATAGTTGAGACTGAAAGTAACATCAATATCCTGCTTTTGTCTCAAAATACAATGACAGAATTTACATATGAAGATCTCTGTTTTAACTCGCAAAGGAACAATAATTAAATGTCCCGTAATCCCAAATTATCATGATTCACGCACGCACGCACACACTCACGCACGCACTCACGCACGCACGCACGCACACACACACACACACACTCGCACGCAGTAAAATAAGATCATTTGGAATGAGCCAGTTAAGAGTTAATAGAGTTATGATGTCCGCCTCACATTCCCATTGATTTTAATAAAGAGGTATTTAATATGTCCAAGTTCAAAACATTTCCAAAGGTCTACTATGTTGGTTTCCTCTGTGACAGATTGCCTGAGATCATCATCTGAAGAGTGCAAATAAAAAAGGGGATTGTTAATAATTCACTCTTAACTGATAGACAAATGAGAAATGTTGTGAAGTAGTTTGTCTCGTAGCATTTCCTGTCAAGTCACAGTGATGTCTGTTCACTTCCTGCCCAAAGGCCTTGTCGTCATGACCAAGGAATGTTGAGCATTAGCTTTATGATTGGAAATTAAGCTTTTATTTCCAATAATAATAATAAATTGTATTAATAAACTTTCAAGCATAATGAAACTCACACTAAAAGAGATTTTTGAGTTATCCTATTAGAATCTGGTTAATAGTTTCGAAGTGTGAATATGATGAGAACAATATGAATATAATAAGCTGTACAGCTTTTATATGCATTTTTCTCATATACACGACAAGCACAAACCAGTTTTTATAGTTTTATAGTAACCTGTTATTTTACTTATGATACAATTTATTCTTTAATAATATGTTTTTATTTAATTCTACATGAACTTTACATGTCAAAGCCTTTTAAACATAAATATTTATGGTAGTAGTCCATGTATGACTGTAATGCTGCTCATATGTGCACAGACAGGAACGTTTCTTAGCTTTCTACTTAAGGACATACAATAGACCTTGATTTGTTTTTCTATACTGTTTTATATAAAGCTAAATGTAATTACGATAACCCAAACTCTATAAACAATCTGAAAGGGGTATTTTACCCAAAATTTTAAATTCTGCCATTATTCACTTAGTAGCAACATGATGTTGAGGAATAAATGACAGGATGCACAGTTTTGCTGAACTGCATGTGAACTTAATGTGCATGTGCCTGTGTTTGAGGGCATAAGAGGAAGTGGAGCTTTTATATGCTTATTTTTCAGACTTTTCTGACCAGGAAGTGTCCAAAAATGGCAATTTCAAGAAGAGGATAGGTGGAGTTTCCATGTTTTCCACCTGGAGATTATGTCTAATCAATACAGACCTCATTGTATATGCATACAGGGTGAATGGACTTCTGTGTGACCATTTCACTTACAGCTTCAAACAGACAAAACTGTGTGCAAAGTCATTCAGAGATTCACACACATGCAGGAAGCTTTAAGCGGACCTTTTTGTGAGACTCGCACACGTTTACTTACAGTATCTAGATGGATTCAAGACATATTCTTCTGTTGTTTTCATATATAGTAAAGCCAGTTATAATGACTATAGACTAACTCTTCCTCATCTCAAAGAAAACTAATTCATCAAACATTATTTACTTCATTTTTGCTAACTGAGGATGTGTGTACCCCAGTTTTATCCCTAAAGCATAACAAAGTAAACACACTCACACTTGTTTCAGTGTGGTTTTAATAGACAGAATACTCACATGGAAAGAAGAACTGCAAATTCTGCTGTTACTCCGTTTCAAACCCACGAATCTTAAGGTATTGCATATAAAGCATGTATTTCATCTGTGTATGTGTAGTCATATGTTGAGTGACATCATCAATCACAAGTCGATCATACGTATATCCACATGATGACATGCACAGAGATGCTGAACTCACAGACATCATGTGAAGGTAACAGAGAACTGAAACACAAAACGCTGCATGTGTCATCATTAGTGCATCATGAATGCACATAAACATTTCAAAGGAATAGTTAACTAAGTTTTCCTTTCGTGAGCCAAAAGTGTCACAGAAGCACCACAAAATGATAAGGTTGCTTCAGCAATTGAGTTTTAGGTTTAAGGTCACTATCGGTTAGGTTTAAGGTCACTATCGGTTAGGTTTAAGGTCACTATCGGTCAGGTTTACGTTTAAGGACACTATCGGTCAGGTTTAGGTTTAAGGTCACTATCGGTTAGGTTTAGGTTTAAGGTCGCTATCGGTCAGGTTTAGGTTTAAGGTCACTATCGGTTAGGTTTAGGTTTAAGGTCGCTATCGGTCAGGTTTAGGTTTAAGGTCGCTATTGGTCAGGTTTAGGTTTAAGGACACTATCGGTCAGGTTTAGGTTTAAGGACACTATCGGTTAGGTTTAAGGACACTATCGGTTAGGTTTAAGGTCACTATTGGTTAGGTTTAAGGACACTATCGGTTAGGTTTAGGTTTAAGGTCACTATCGGTTAGGTTTAGGTTTAAGGTCACTATCGGTTAGATTTATGTTTAAGGACACTATCGGTCAGGTTTATGTTTAAGGACACTATCGGTCAGGTTTAGGTTTAAGGACACTATTGGTTAGGTTGGTAAGGACACTATCGGTTAGGTTTAAGGACACTATCGGTTATATTTATGTTTAAGGACACTATCGGTCAGGTTTAGGTTTAAGGACACTATTGGTTAGGTTTAAGGACACTATCGGTCAGGTTTAGGTTTAAGGACACTATCGGTTAGGTTTAAGGACACTATCGGTCAGGTTTAGGTTTAAGGACACTATCGGTTAGGTTTAAGGACACTATCGGTTAGGTTTAGGTTTAAGGTCACTATTGGTTAGGTTTAAGGACACTATTGGTCAGGTTTAGGTTTAAGGTCGCTATCGGTCAGGTTTATGTTTAAGGACACTATCGGTCAGGTTTAGGTTTAAGGACACTATTGGTTAGGTTGGTAAGGACACTATCGGTTAGGTTTAAGGACACTATCGGTTATATTTATGTTTAAGGACACTATCGGTCAGGTTTAGGTTTAAGGACACTATTGGTTAGGTTTAAGGACACTATCGGTCAGGTTTAGGTTTAAGGACACTATCGGTTAGGTTTAAGGACACTATCGGTCAGGTTTAGGTTTAAGGACACTATCGGTTAGGTTTAAGGACACTATCGGTTAGGTTTAGGTTTAAGGTCACTATTGGTTAGGTTTAAGGACACTATCGGTCAGGTTTAGGTTTAAGGTCGCTATCGGTCAGGTTTAGGTTTAAGGTCGCTATCGGTCAGGTTTAGGTTTAAGGTCACTATCGGTCAGGTTTAGGTTTAAGGACACTATCGGTTAGGTTTAGGTTTAAGGTCACTATTGGTTAGGTTTAAGGACACTATCGGCTAGGTTTAGGTTTAAGGTCACTATCGGTTAGATTTATGTTTAAGGACACTATCGGTCAGGTTTATGTTTAAGGACACTATCGGTCAGGTTTAGGTTTAAGGAGACTATCGGTTAGGTTTAAGGACACTATCGGTTAGGTTTAGGTTTAAGGTCACTATTGGTTAGGTTTAAGGACACTATCGGCTAGGTTTAGGTTTAAGGTCACTATCGGTTAGATTTATGTTTAAGGACACTATCGGTCAGGTTTATGTTTAAGGACACTATCGGTCAGGTTTAGGTTTAAGGACACTATCGGTCAGGTTTATGTTTAAGGACACTATCGGTCAGGTTTAGGTTTAAGGACACTATCGGTTAGGTTTAAGGTCACTATCGGTCAGGTTTAGGTTTAAGGTCACTATTGGTTAGGTTTAAGGACACTATCGGTTAGGTTCAGGTTTAAGGTCACTATCGGTTAGATTTATGTTTAAGGACACTATCGGTTAGATTTATGTTTAAGGACACTATCGTTTAGATTTAGGTTTAAGGACACTATTGGTTAGGTTTAAGGACACTATCGGTTAGGTTTAGGTTTAAGGACACTATCGGTTAGGTTTAGGTTTAAGGTCACTATTGGTTAGATTTAGGTTTAAGGACACTATCGGACACTATCAGAAGGGACTTACAAAAGAGGAAAAATAAATCAGAAGCGATAACCAATAAATATTGTAAAATAACCAATGACAACCATATAACATTCATGCAAATACAATTTTTTACCTTCTGAAATGTGATTTGTAACACAGAAATGTATTTTTTGATCTATCTCTTTCCTGTCTTATCTATCTATCTGTCTGTCTATCTATCCATCTCTCTGTCTGTCTCTCTCTCTATCTACGTTTATGTCTGTCTGTCTGTCTGTCTATCTGTCTGTCTGTCTATCAACGTTTATGTCTGACTGTCTGTCTATCTATCTATCTTTCTGTCTGTCTGTCTCTGTCTATCTATCTGTCTGACTGTCTCTGTTTATCTATGTTTCTATCTGTCTGTCTGTCTGTCTGTCTGTCTGTCTGTCTATCTATCTATCTATCTGTCTGTCTGTCTCTCTGTTTATCTACGTTTCTATCTTTCTGTCTGTCTTTTTGTCCATTTTTTGGCTTCAAAATTGTTCATTTCTTAAACAGAAATTACTTTTATATTTTATTATGTAATTTAAAGACATTCAGACATTTATGTTTGATGCAAGTGAATAAACACTTTTTAGGACTACTGTATAAATATTAATCTCAGACATACACACTTGTAAATACCTTCTTGAGTTGCCAAGATGCATTTGTGTTGATGCTGGAAAAATATCTGATGCAAGCCTTTTGCCATATGTATCATTTCATGTGTGTGTGTTTATGGTAGTCTCTCTCTCTCTCTCTGTTGCTCTAGTTCTAGTCATATTAGTGAAAAATTCTTCCATTTTTCCTTCTTTGGCCTTTCCCATGACCAGCGCAGTGTGTGTCTGGAAGGAATACAACCTCATCAACTTCCATCAGTCCTTTCACAACTGATTGTCATCTTGTCTTGATGAAAGTCTATTCCATTCAATTCTATCCATTTGTATTTATTAACACACTTGGCATAATTTTTATACAACAAGTACTTTGAAAATTAATTGAAAAATTGAGTGTGTATTTATGGAAATGAGCTCCGAGTTTGTTAATCAATGGTATAGTCTTCTGTTGAAGCCATCAGTTTGTGATATTTCAACTAAATTGTTTAAAAACTACCCATAATCCTAAAGAAAGTGCCACCAATCTAAGAATCGTGGCGATAAAAGTGCTCCAAAAGAAATCTGCAGTGACCGCACACTCCCATGATGCTCTGTGAATGACGCATTTGAGTCGCTCTCCCTAAAATCTTAAACTACTGATATATTTTTATATCTAAAAGAGTGGTTGGACACTGTTGCGCTCTATAAATCCGATTGTTCAAAGTTTTAGCCTGATTGAATAAAAATTGTGGGCCGCTCCACTGACTCTTTTTAATCAACATTATAATCTTTTTATTGTATGTTACATATCTGAAATAACTGAAATCTTTGCAGCATCACACAAAAACAACCTTGTTTGTGTAAATCAACCTACGGCTTACGCATAGTTATATCTGAATTTTAACCCCTTATGGGGCACTATAATGTGAATATCTTGGTTACTGTTGTAACCTCCATTCCCTGATGGAGGAAACAAGACATGTGTTCATGTAGTGACATAGTTCATAGTATGTTCCTTTTCTGCTTCCGCCAAAACAGACAAAGAGCTGCTTAGAGCGTCTAAAGCTCTGTGTGTGGTCCAAGTAGATACGCGAAGCATGCACCGGACACAGCAATGATAAGGCTGGGTCTTCCAGAGCGGACAGTGGGAGGATTCCCGGGAAGCAAACAGGTCTACCTGTGCTTCGCCGAATTGACTCCAAATCAGCTGGACCAGCTGGGGTGGAGTCTCCATTCTCTCCTGAGCGTTACCTGCCACGAGAGCGCATCGGCTGTGCGGTTGAGGTTGCTGGGGATATGAGTGGCCTGCAACGACCTGAGTCGCTGCTGACTCCATAGGAGGAGACGGCGGGCGAGTTACAATATGCAACTTGAGCGTAAGCCGCCTTGGCAGTTTATATACACTACCATTGCCATGTTGTCCATCCAAACCAACACGTGCTTGCCCTGGATCAATGGCAATAGCCTCTGTAGGGCAAGCAGTACCAATTCCCATTGGCCTTTTCTCAAAGATCAAGGCTCCCAAGAGCGGCTCCTAGTGTCACTACATCGATACAATGTCGACTGAGTGACAGAAGGGGAATTAAGTTTACACATAAAGCATTAAAGTCAACGATAAATAAGTCAGGCATATGAGGTACCTTCGTCGCCTGGAGGACGAGATCGGTTGCCGAGCGCAGCTCCTGCATCACATCGGGATCAGTACTACCCACGTGCCGCTCTTTCAATGCCTTGTCCTGAAATTCATATTTGTTTTGTGGCAATCAACATTATACTAAAAATTCTGTAGTTTGAGCTTAACTTGTATTGAAACCGAATCATTCCATTAATCGTTTTTGCTCTATAGTCTTACTCTATGACAACAATTGATACATTTGTGTCTAAAGGACATTTTTGAATAAACATCTGCTAAAAAGTTGAACACAACTGAGATTTAAATTACCCCTGTGAGATTAAGAGAATTCAATGAAAGTGGGACAGAGGGGGAGAAAAAGGAGGGAAACGCAACAAAGAGAGAGTGAGAGAGAAACGGCTCTGCAGTGGGGTTATAAATTACTTAATGTCATAAGGGGACAATACTGCTCTCTCTCTCTCTCTCTCTCTCTCTCCCCCTCTCTCTCAGGGGAGAGTCCCAGTGATGAATAGCTTCTGTCTTCTAACCCAGTAGCAAACACATCGGAGCGAGTGACCGAGGCATATCAGACAAGTGGAAAAAGAAAAGCAGTGGAAATCCTCAGACTGTGCAGGTTAAGATAAATAGAGAGCAGAAACCGAAGTAAAAGACAAGGAGGAAAGAGGATTCAACTAAGAAACTGAATGGAACCTTTGAAAAAAATAGGAAGAAACCCATTTAAAAACAGCTCCTTAACTGAGAGAAGAGGAGGTGTCTCAACTTCTTAGAAACAGAAAAGGAGGAACACATTACAGAAGGTTTTGTGAAAGAGACAGATAGATAGATAGATCTGAAGACTATAGGACATAAAGAGACCAAGGGGAAATTCTGATGTCTTAAAGGAATACAGGTTTCCTTTGTGAATTTCATATTCACAGCACAAGATTCCAAACAGACTTTAGAAAGCAGGACTTTTTCAATTAAAATTATTCTGATATGGAACTAAAATGGACACTTTTGGTTTTTCTTCTTTTGGGTAAGTAGATTGTTTCACTGAGTTTATGTCTTTGTGCATGTGTGCAGTGAATATATGTTCATTTTATTGATTTGCAGGTGCAGGCCATGTTCCTATGAATTATTTATACACACATTTTTATATAGTAGTGATGCATGCGATGTGTGTCATATTTATGGTGAATTGGTCATATGATTAATCATATGACAGACAGACAGACATAAATCTGTGTATGTGTGTTACACAAAGACTCTATACTATAAGCTAAATTGCTAAGCTTTTGAGTTTTTTTTGAACGCTGTGTCCGTGGCGGCCTAACAAAATTCGATGTTTCGCCATGAAACAAGTTGTTTTAATTCAAACATACAATGCTGAATCTGCTCCAAACTTCACATGTTTTATAGTAGTCCCGGCCTGAACACTTCTATATGCCAATATTCAGTTATAGTCACCTACTGGCAACAGGAAATTACATGTTTTACACTATTTCACACTCTTAACAACATTTAAGTGCTAAAAAATGCTAAAATAAATTGGGAGTGACATTCCCCTGGCACAGCAGCCCCAACGTGTGCCAGGATGCAAGGGCCCGTTCATCACCGCTTGCAGCTTTAATTATTGTATTTTATTGTCATATTAAATATAGGAATGATGTGCAAGATAGGGAGAGATATAAAGGGATAGAAATACAATTCTTGTCTTTTTAAAGGTAATTTTAGAATGACATTGTCTATAGTATATGTGCCCTCACATGACCGCATTGCATTATATAACAATATGCCAGCTCATGAATATCACATTATATTTCAGACAGATATATTTTACTATGCTCTTACGTTTTGTTTTTGTACATAACTATGTCATAAAATTATGAAGCTTGGACTGAAGTTAATTTTGCCAGAATGGAGAAAAATTTGGGAACTTGTCGGCAATGCATTTTCCCAGCTTTTGACTTGGCTTTTCTCTGTCAGTGTTTTTGGCGCCTCTCTCTATGAATAGTCTAGTGATGTTGCACAACAGTCTCCAAGTGGATTGTTTTTAATTTAAGAGGTGCCACTGTACTGTTGAGGAGGATTTCAGACTGAAGAATCCTCCAGCGCCGGCCAAGGAGAAATTAAGATCAAAAGTAATTATCGAAAACTATCACAGTTGATTTTTTTCTGATAGCTGAACATAACTATCAGCTCGATCAATCAGTAAATCTGATATATCGGTCGACCTCTAATCTGTGGGGTGTCATTTATATAGAGAATCTTTATATATTACTGAAACTAAAGCTACAAGATCCCACAAACCTCAGATCTGCAATAAATGTTCTTTATAATGTGATAAAATGAAAACAAAACAGGCTTTGTCCCTTGCGGATTTCCGTAGCTCGAGGTAGATTTTGTACATTGACAGTTTAATCTGCTATTTTGTTTTAAGATAACCTAACTTGCTTTTCCAAGGAACATTTAAGGGGTTCTTTTCTTTAAAAGCACAAACGTGTGTTCCAGTGAGACACTTCCAATGGAAGTCAATGGGGTTTCATCTGTACACATTCAAATACTGTTTCAAAAGTATAGACACAAGACGTACATTATGTATAACGTGATATTAGTGCGATAACAATCACTTACTAACCACAAACCCTGAAAGTTTTAATAGAAGAATTAATGCAAATGCTTTTATAAAATTAATATATAAAAATTGAATTTTAGTCTTGAGGGTGGTCAAGAGTTTATCTCTTTTTGTAAGCAGGGGGTGCCCATCCTTGCAAGTTTTGCTTGGGTTGGCCCTGCGTTGATCGTGTTTCGGCTTTGTTCCAAGAGGCGTCTGTAGTTTAAGATGTCATAACGACAACCTTAGACCCGATCGTGGTAAGACTTGTGAGGTGTTATTGTGAAAACCATTGACACATAACATACGCACGGTATCACCACAGACGCTGAGATAAACTTCCTGTACAAAAAAATCCTCTACCACGCAACATTTGAGTTGCCCACTGCATTATTTACTCAAACATCACTTCTGTTTCTTTGGTAACATAGCAGCACCAACATTATTAAAACTCCTCCTCAAAATATTAATCTAGCCTAAGATGTTCTGCTGGTTTAAGATGTGCTGGTAGGCTGGTCTGTTTGCTGGTTTTAGAGGTTCTGAGTGCAAGTCTGCTGGGAAACCATCTGGTTTATTTGGAGATTTGAGTATTCAGAGACGAAAAGCAATCAGAGGAAATAATAAATCTGATCCACAAACACACACAAATGCAGAGCAGATGTTCAGAAAGATGATTCTGTCGCTCTGCTTCAGATCTTTTGCTTCGGTTTGCTCTTAAAGTGTTAAAATCCTCTACCACTAATAAACTACTATCTTAAGTTGAGGGTGCAAACACACATATAAAAAAGTGAGAATGTTTAAGTGACAAATACATCCTTTGACCGTATCAAATACAAGAATGAGTCAAGGCCTTGTGGGGTCATCGGGGGGTCACTGACGGAAGGTTTAGCTTTTGTTACAGCACTCTTCATACGATGACGAATGAAACATCATATTTCATATTCATGTGTATTTAAAGTTTTGGTTAATTGCAGTGATTTTACTGTGCTTTGTGTGAGATGTGAGTTTCAGTTTGTGATTTGCAGCTACCTCACTGAGCTAGTGATCTGTGTGTCCTGATAAATGTAGAATAGTTTCAGTTCAGTATGAAATAATCGACATTTAAAACAAAGCATCAGTGATGTGAGTACAAGAGATAAAGTTGCAGAATGGAAAGAACAGAGAATCGGTGACATGTTGACCATGAATATGGTGTGAAAATGCTCTCTCGTCTTGAAGAAAGTACAGAGCAGCTTTAGACAAACACATTGCAACATATTGCAGCATACACGATGTGAGTTGCGTCTCTGTGGTTTCCTGAACACGTAGACATTCGTTTGTGAGTGGAGGTTATTTGAGTTGGTGGCATGTAAATGGAAATAGTGTCTCAATGTCAAATATTGTAGAGACAAATCGATCAAATGAAAGAGTGTTTATATCTGGTTGATAATCTGGTGATTATACCAGACCCACCTTGTGCACCAAATCTTCATTTTTGTTGGTTATTATTGGGATTTTGGTTGCACAATAAACTGCATCTGGGATTTCATACATTTTGGACTCACTGTATCTGTGCAAATCATTGTAAGGAAAACAATTCTATAAATAGATTTTAAAAACTATCTGCCAATTTATTGGTTAATGGTCTTACTTATCAGTTTCAGCAAAATCCACTATTGGAAAGACCTCTTTTTTACACTTACATTTCTGCACTTGGCAGATGCTTTTATCCAAAGTGACTTACAGTGCACTTATTACAGGGACAATCCCCCCGGAGCAACCTGGAGTTAAGTGTCTTACTCAAGGACACAATGGTGGTGACTGTGGGGATCAAACCAGCAACCTTCTGATTACCAGTTATGTGCTTTAGCCCATTATGCCACCACCACTCCAACTGACTTTCTTTCTTCTGTGGAACCCCATGTCCTGTTGGCACTTTAGATGAGACAGACCACTTTCATTCAAATAAATGGTAGAAATAAAATAGCAGTTGATAGAGATTCAGATGAGCCGAAACATTATGACCACTCACAGGTGAAGCAAATAACGTTTATCATCTCCTAACAAGGTCACAGGTCAAGGTCTGGATAGATTAGATAGTAAGTGAACAATCAGTTCTCATAGTCAGTGTGTTGAATGCAGGAGAAATGGGCAGGAGTAAAGACCTGAGTGACTTTGAAGAGGGCCAAATTGTTAAGTGAAGAGATGGCACCAGGATGCACTGTATGTAGACGACAAGCCGGTTGATGGAGTGTGATGCTCTGGGCAATGTTCTGCTGGGAAACACTGGGTCTGGCCATTCATGTGGATGACAATTTGACACGTGCCACCCACCTAAACATCATTGCAGACCAGGTACACCCCTTCAAGGCAATGGTATTCCCTAATGACGGTGGCCTCCTTCAGCAGGATAATGCCACACTGCACACATTGTTCGTGAATGGTTTGAGGAACATGATGAAGAGTTCAGCATTTGTGGTATTTGCTGGACCAACAAGTGCGACCCACGGCAGCTCCACCTCACAACTTACAGGACTTGAAGGATCTGCTGCTAGTGTCTGTGTACCAGATACCACAGGACACCTTCAGGGGTCTTGTAGAGTCCTTGGCCCAGTGGGTCGGCACTGTTTTGGTGGTAACATATTATGCAGATGGTCATAATGTTTTGGCTCATTAGTGTATGATTTGTATTAATAAAGACTGTATTTTAAGTCATTTCTCACTATCAAATCATTGATGAAGTCCATAAACCATGCTGAAATCCAATATGAGGACTACATTGATAACATCAAACCTCACAATGGTTGGTCACGAGATGCGCATGGTTGTATATTGATGGGAGAATAGAGGCACAGACGGTTAAGATGCATGTACAGAAAAAGCATATTTCAGCTTATTTTGTCTTTGTCTTCACCAGGTCTGTTCCTGCACATTAGTGGATCTAGAGGCTGTGGTCGTGGATATAAAACATCTAAAAGTGGCTGTGAGGGTAATGAGCACTTCTTGTTTTTAATACACACAGTTAACGGTCTGTATGTTACAAAATAATGAATTTTGTAACTGAAGTTTGAGTATTGTAACTGTGAAAGCAATGACTTGACTCTGTGATTCATCTCAAATGTCTCTCTAACTCTTGTTTTCTGTCTCAGATGAGAATGAGTGTGAGGACAAATTTTTTTGTGGTAATCACTCAAACTGTATAAATACATTTGGAAGTTACTACTGCGTATGTATTGAAGGGTTCCGATCAACGACTACTCCCAATTTCACAATATCAAACGGAGAGTGTAGAGGTAAGGACGAGGATTATATTATATCATATTAAGGGCTGTCAAGCGATTGTAGTACAAAATCATTCTAAATATTATTTATGATAAATAGAATAGTTCAGATTGCAATATATCGCATAGTTAAAAAGTGGCTTTAGAAGTCTATATCTTTTTTCTTTTATTCCCATATCATTGAACATGTGCCGGCAGCAATCAATTTCTCTACGGAGTTGGTCAATCTGTCCTGTTCTCACGGGACACGTTCTATTTTTAATGTTAGTTTATGTACATGTGCATCAGATGGACACTTTTGGAGCGGCTCATTGGTATTGGCATCATTGATGTCACCATTTTAGGGTACTGTGTCAAGTTAAAATAGTGGAAACTTTGCGTCTTGAGTTTGCTGCATTCTGTTGTGCTTGTCCAGCTGTTAAGAACACGTCCTGTGATTATTTCGCACTAAACCAACACTTTAAATCAAAAGTCCTATATATTATATTATATTCTGTAATACTATATAATTAATGCCAACTGCTGTCCCTCCGCAGATATAAATGAGTGTTATGAGAAAACAGCTGAGTGCCCCATGGGTATGGTGTGTGTGAACACCATTGGCTCGTTTAGATGTGAATGTCCACATGGATACCAGAACACAAGAGGAGACTCCAAATGTGGAGGTAACCGTTCTCAATGTACTCGCTTTATATTTTACTTACCAATCACATTAGACAGTTTGTTTTAATTTGACACATTTTTATTGGACTTCTATACAATCTAACCCAAGAACTGCGGCCATGTTTTGTCATCCCATTTTAAATATTGGGGGTATTTTTGTCATTTCCGCCCTTATTCATTTCTGACCCTGATTCTCTCCATCAGTCATTCATTTGTCACATGACTTCATTACGTTGCCACATTAACACTGGAAATCAAGTCGAGCGCACTGCATTACAGAATACAGTATTCATTGCAGTGTCCTATGGATGTTTATTTTGGCAAATGTAGTTGGTCATCCCAGTAAATGATGCTATAGAAAAAGTATGCATACTAAATACTGCAAACATTGTACAAGTATTAAAGTATTATGCCATTACAGACATATTTATTGGATAGTTTTAATAATTACACTAGACTGAAGCTGCGTGTGTGTGTGTGAGTGTGTGTGTGTGTTTGTTTGTTAAATTGACATGACAAAACTAATTTACGTTGTAAAACAGTGTTCATTAACTCTGTCATCTTCACAATTGTGAAAAACGTCTCAGTTACTGTCGTTGTGTCGCTGTAGTGACACTACGTGTCGATCTTGAGAGCCCAACACACCTTCAGATCTTTGAGAAAAGGCCAGTGAGATTTGTTGCCGAACCCAGCAACCAATTATCGAGCTGTGAGTGCTCAGGGGAGGCTGGAGGGTTCCAATTCAACCCGATACTATAGGCGGCCCGGACAAGCATGGCGGTCAGCTCTGCATCGGCCTCAGACTGGGCGTGCAGACCCGAAGGTGGCAGCCCAGTCGAGTCCTGAGGATCCGAAATCGCCAGTGCACTCTCCGACGCAGCAATCGAAGACTCATCCAGCCCTGAAAGAGACGTCAAGTTGCCCGTGATGCGGGCTGGTCTCATTTCAGAACCCGACAGGAGCAAACGAGCGTGCTGGGGAACGGGAGGTCCGTGGGGAATTTTCTCAAAGATCAGAGGTGATCGGGGCTCTCAAGATCGACCCCTAGTGTCACTACATCGACACAATGTCGAGTGATTGACAGAAGGGGAATCTCTCTCATACACTCACATGTTTATGTGTGAACGTATTCACTTTTGCTCGCTTCTAAATGAAACGTGTGTGTGTGCTGCAGATGTGTATGAGTGTGAGTCATCAGTGTGTGGAGCTCACAGCATTTGCATTAACACACATGGCAGTTTCTTCTGCAGCTGTTCTTCAGGTTTCTCTAAAAATGAGAAGAACTCCAGCTGTGACCACAATAATAATACTAATAATACTTATGACAACAACTTCACACATGAGTTTTATTTGTGCTGTGGGTCTTCTGTCATTACTAAAAGTGAATCTTCATTCAAATTACATTTTAATATAGTTTCTTCAACTTTGTGCACTTTTTTGTAATATGAAGGCTACATTAAAACTGATCAGGAAACTTTTCACCAGGCCTTCATCATTCATTTATGTGTGGTACTTTTCAAATGTCTTTTATGTATAGATTTGACTGTTTTACTCTCTCAATATTAGACTATGAAAATACATAAAAAAATATAAAAAAATATGAATTATTACATGTTTATAACTATGATTAATAAATATTAAGCATTTCAATATTTATTAAGTGAAAATGATTTCTATACATTTACACAAATCACATCTGCTGCTACTGGGGTTTGTGATACGGGTATATTTAGGGGTAGGGCATGGGTTAGGTTAAAAGTGTAACTACAGATGTAACTGAATGCAGGTACTCTAAATGTAATTACAATGCAACAACAAAAATGTACATAATAAGAACATTGTAGCAAATGCTTAAAGATGAAGTATGTGATTTTTTTGCTACTAGTGCCACCAGATTGAATTGCAAAAATAAACAATGTTTTCAAAAATACGCCCCTCATGTACTGTTGTTCAGTCAGTCAGTCCTTTTGGAGGGTGGGATCAAAGCCGGTCACTCAAAACAAACACAGGAATTTGTATAGCTCCACAGAGACACAGTGTTTACAGTTTTCGGGAAAATGAAGCTATGAATGGTTTACTTAAAGTTGTCTCTGCATATTAAGAAAAGTTAGAAGTATTGTAGCACTGATAAGTTACATACTTCAGCTTTATGTACATCGTAGTTAAAGACACTTAATATAAAGTGGGTCCAAATATTTTTATTGGGTCATCATTTCCAATCAAGCTGTAATTGTGCCAAATTACGCAATAAGTGTGAAAATATTATACCTTGAAATGATTGGTTGACAAGAATGTTGTTCAAGCCCCAAACCTTAACCCTAAAATCTGATTAGTTCATTGGAATGTTGTTCCATGACAACAAAGATGTTGATGTAGGCACATTTCTAACTTGCTTGTAGCTTTAGAAGCGTAGATAATTAATTCAACAAAATTTTCATAAGAATATACATTAATATAACTGAAGAAATTCTCTCACTCTCTTGTAGACATTAATGAGTGTAAAAATCAATCAAATTTCTGTGGCTCACGTGCTGATTGCAAGAATCATCCAGGCAGCTATAGCTGCAAATGTCACCATGGCTACAGTAACTATGGCAACAACCAGTCAAAATGCATAGGTGAGTGTATTGTTATTGTAACAGTGTCTGTTATGAACCAAACATGCAACAGGAGTAGTGAAATTTGCATAATGATTTTTAACTTTAATACACTGATATATTTTAAGGTTGCTCATTATGCAGTATCTAACAAAAATGCATAAAAGCACTGTCTCCAGTTTGCTCATTTTAATCTTTTGTTTTTGTCATTTACAGAAATTACCTGTAATCAATTTGAGGCTGAAACACAAAACACACCTGAAAAGGTAGAATTTAAACCTCTTCTTGTGATTACTAACATGATCAAGACAGACACACTCACTGACTTGAATATGTGTGTCTGTTTGTAGTTGAAGAGTTTACTGTCACTGTTAATGAAGAGTTGTGAGACTCTGAGAGATCAAGATGGAGTCCGTCAAATGGGAGAAGTGTTACTGGAGGTAACACACATAGACAATGTGCATGATATACACACACACACACACACACATAGTACTCACAAAGTTTGACTCCACAGAACCTGTTTACAGCTGTTGATGAGCTGCTATCGGAGGGGAATCTTGCTGACAGTGACACATTGAGTCAGTTTCTTGGCGCAGTAGAGAACAGCATGCATCTGATTGGACCACAGCTCAAGGAGCCTGTAACCAGGATGGAGACACATAACACTTGTAAGATAGCTGGACACCACGCCATACCGTTATAAATCAAACTGAACTGAGAATGTGTTTAATTAAGATTCTAGCAGCATTGAAAGCAGATGTATTATATATCATCATATGTATAGATGCTGAAGTGGCAGTTAGGCAGGGTGAGACTCCTCCTACTGGGAGTGTCTTTCTGAGCACGGACTCAGCCCACTTCAACACAAGCTGGGAAACAGCAGCCGGGGAATCATATCCAGGTACAAATACACACATGCACACTCTTATACACTGCCTGGCCAAAAAAAAAAAAAGTTGCAGTTTGGATTTAAATAAGAAGATCATTAAGAGCTTATGATTGCATCATTATTGCAGTGATTAATATGATTCAGCTGGCAATAATTATTTGCTGATGCAGTGCGTAGCTTCTCATTCCTTAAACAACCATGCCTGAAGACGTATCCCGTGGTCGTGGAAAAGATGTACTGTGTTTCAGAAGTGGCAAATTAATGGCCTGTTTCAAGCAAAGAAAACAACTAATGAGATTGCTGAAATCACTGGAATTGGGTTAAGAACATTCCAGCACATTAATAAAACCTGGAAGGATAGTGGTGAACCGTCAGCTTCACGGAAATGAATGTGTGAAAGGAATGTGATCAGAAAAAAACCTTGAATGATCGTGATCGGAGATCACTAAAATGCTGGGAGAAGAAACATCGTAAGAAATTGACAGTAGAACTCACGGCTATGTTTAATAGTGAAAGAGCATTTTCACATGCACAATGTGACAAGAAGGATTCAGGATTGGGACTAAACAGCTGTGCGGTCACAAGAAAGCCACTTGTTAGTGAGGCTAATCGGAATAAACGACTTCATAGGTTTGATAGGGAGCATAAAGATTGGACTGTGGAGCGATGGAGAAAGGTCATGTGGTCTGATGAGTCCAGATTTACCCTATTCCAAAGCGATGGGCACATCAAGGTAATAAGGGAAGCACATGATGCACCCGTCATGCATAGTGCCCACTGTACTGGAGGAAGTGTCATGATCTGGGGTTGCTTCAATCGCTCAGGTCTAACTCAGCAATGTCAGCTGACTACCTGAATGACATCATGGGCATATTCCAGGATGACCATGTCAGGATTCATGGGGTTCAGATTGTGAAAGAGTGGTTCAGGGGGCATGAGGAATCATTTTCACCACAGAGTCCTGACTTTAACCCCATTGAAAGTCTTTGGGACGTGCTGGAGAAGACTCTCCCATCATCAATAGAAGATCTCGACCACAAATGAATACAACACTGGATGGAAATAAATGCGACATTGCAAGGTTGAATGTGCACCATAACCAAAGCTAAAGGTTGTCCAAATAAATATTAGAGTATGCAACTTTTTTTTTATTTTGGCCATGCAGTGAATAACCTGGTCTCACAAAATCACGTTACTATACCTATCTTTTTGCAAAAGGTTTTTTACTTGGCTCATTGCATGTATCGTGGCAGTCTCCAAAAACAATTACCTATTTTTCATATTAAATTAGCTTTTTCTGACACTATCGGTTAGGTTTAGGTTTAAAATTTAGGGCAGGGAAGTCGGTTTCATTGATTGATTTAAAACTTGATAGAGCATTAACCTTAAAAACCTCATCTGTTTGGCCATGCCAAGCAGTGGACATTTCACTTTGGGACTGCCGCGATATGTGTAATGAACCATGCAATGTCATTATGCAAGAATGGTAAATGGTCTGCACTTATATAGCACCTTTTTAACCTTAGTGGTATTCAAAGCGCTTTACACTGTGTCCCAATCACCCATTCACACACACAGACTCATACACCAATGATGGCAGAGCTGCCATGCAAGGTGCCAGTCTGTCATTGGGGGCAACTTGGGGTTCAGTGTCTTGCCCAAGGACACTTCGGCATGTGGAGTCATGTGGGCCGGGAATTGATCCACCAACCCTGCGATTAGTGCCCGACCCGCTCTACCACCTGATCCACAGCTGCCCCCGAATGTCACCACAGTCCCTTAATTTTCATGAGATCAAGCCGCAATTATGGCAAAGAAACCTAAACAACAAGGACACACATGGAACTACATGTTTTCATAAAATCGTAAACATACATGTTCATGAATACATTTAGATGTTGTTTTAACCCTTGTTTTTAGGTTTTGCATTTGCAGCATTGGTCAGTTATAAAGATCTAAATACATCCAGCGATTATTTCAGCGGGTTAGGCAAAATATCACAGGAGGATGAGAGCAGAGAGAGATCGGACACAAAGAAGGGAAAAATTACTTACCAACTCAACTCGAGAGTGGTGACAGCCATCATCAGTAATCCAGAAACTAAACAACTGACTGATCCTGTTACTCTCATCTTTAAACATGTGGAGGTAAAGATGCCAGCACATCATCTATAGCAGAACAATAACTGGAGTCACACATATCTTAGTCATTAACCTTTAAACATTTATAGGATTGCACTGTATGCAGATTTTTCTCTGTCGGCTGGCACAAACGCTTTTCTTCTCTACTCTTCAGGAGAGGGCGGAGTCTAAGGTCATGAATTATTCTTGTGTGTATTGGAATGAGACTCAGGGGGCGTGGTCTGGGCAGGGCTGTGTGAAGGCGTGGTCTAACAATACCCATACAGCGTGTTCCTGCAGTCACCTGAGCAGTTTCGCTGTTCTCATGGCCCTCTACTCCATCAAGGTAAACTGGACAGTTCAGATGTGATGAAGATTTTGACAACATTGTTACAATATTCACCCCTCCATCTGAATCCCTTCCCCTTTATTTCCTCTTCCTCTTCTCCAGGACACATTTGCGTTAGTTTTGATCACTCGTGTGGGTTTGGTTCTGTCTCTGATCTGTTTACTGCTGTGTATTCTGACGTTCCGCTTCTGCCGTTCCATCCAAGGAACCCGAAACAGCATCCATCTCCATCTGAGTGTGTGCCTCTTCATCGCTGACCTCGTCTTCCTCTGCGGGATCTCCAGTACTCATAACCGGGTGAGTGTGTGTCAAGTGTCTTCTACACGGTGGAAACGTAGTTCTAGCAGTAAGATCTCAGGATTCATTCTGTCAGGCATCTCATCCAATCACAATACGGCCTCCGCTTTATAAGCCCGCTCAGGTGTTTCTCATTGTTGGCATACTTCCATTGTTTTCAACCCCTTCCACCCCATCAGCACCAGTTTAAGTCCCGTCCTGGGCAGGGGTAAGCTCAGCTCCCCTGCCTTCATCACTTCCAGCAGGATCTGATGGTTCAAGCAAGTGTCAGAGAGCAGAACCGTAGGACGGGTCTTATGCCAAATTATATAAGTATTTCTATGTTCATATTAATCCCAATAATCGCAAGTCTTTTCTGATAGAACAGATACATCTAGTACAGAAGCAGCTAACTAAAGGCTAGCTGCTTTCCAATCAATCACATACTTGAATGCTTCTGTTCTTAGCTCTAAAGGCTAGGGTATAGTTTTTTCTGCATACCATTCCATCTTGCGCACGGTCGAGCGTGCAGCCTTTTAAACCTTACTATTTTGACCGTGAGCCCATACAACCCAAACATGAGGTTACTGGGGTATTAGAATAATCTTTGCATCATATTTAACCAAGAAACTTCCTTGATTCCGCCAATCATAAAATAGCATTTTAGAATTAGGATGTATCACAGGCTTGTATCACCATTTATAAAAACAAAGTCCATTGTGGCAAGAGAAGAAAACACACTCAATTTTCCAGGCTTGTATAGCTAATACAAAGTCCAGTAAACAAAAAAAGCTAAATTAATATTCGGTGTGACCACCCTTGCTTTTAAAACAGCAGCAATTCTCCTAGATACACCAGGATACAGTTTATCTTGTGGTTCTCTTGTGGCCAGTGGTTCTCAACACTGTTCCTGCACCCCCCAAACCTTTGTCTTTGTCAAGCCAACAAAATTGCACAATGTAAGGCAAAGGCACATGAGTTCCCATACTTAACACTCATCACTGTATGTCTCAGGGAGCTTGTGCATTTATCGCTGGATTGCTCCATTTCTTCTTCTTGGCCGCCTTCTGCTGGATGCTGCTGGAGGGAGTGCAGTTGTATCGAATGGTTGTCCTGGTGTTTCAAACCACGCTCAAGCATCTCTACATGTACGCCGTGGGATATGGAACCCCTCTCGTCATTGTTATCATCTCTGCCATCGCCTACCCACAGGGATACGGCACTGAACGACAGTGAGTGTGTGCATCCAATAGTGTTTTGTCCTGGAGTTTAGGAATGTGTGAAACATACTTTACCCGAGTATATGAACACAGATGCGAATTCCAGTGCAGTCATCGTACGTTCTTGCGTTACCATGCTGGTTAAAACCTCAGATCACACTAGAACAGACAGTTTACACTAATCACGATATAGCACCCCTTGTGGCAACGTTGAGAATGCAACGTGTACTTGAGTTCTGTTATGAATTGTAAGAATCATCTCCGGACACATTCTTGCACTGAGTATGTTTCGGCGCTTATGGACCCTTTTCACAGACCTGTTATGAAGCATTGTCACCTTCTTTAACAATGAGAATGTAGCAAACTTTTATTTACTTTTAACTTATAAATGTATAGCATTGTACTTTATATAATATTACCCTGGAATAAGTTTTAAAAAATCAGTTACCATAGCTGCATTGAGGCTTCTAACACAGCTGCTGAGGGAGTGACAGTAAATTAGGTCTGTCTCTCTTCTTACTGGTGTTATCCAGAGCGGTATATTTTTTTCTTCTTTTAGAAAACTGTGAAAGCGTAATCGCTGATTTTCTCTATCGCTGTTGGAGCAAACGGGTAAGAAAAATTTAATTGGCTGTGGTCTCCCATTCACTGCCATTCAAGTTTAACCAACTATAACGACTTCCGCTTCACGAACGTGCGAAAAGGGTCCATTGTGTTCATTTTAGGCTATAAATTGCAATGCAGTTTAGTCAGTCTCATTATCACATTTTTGAGTCTAAACTGCAGACAGTCTCTAAATTATGATTTTATATGTGCGTGTCTTCCAGTTGTTGGCTGCTATTTTGATGATTATTTAATTTGTTTGTGTGCTTCAGATGTTGTCAATCTTTGATTTATAATTTAATGTGTGTGTGTTGCAGCTGTTGGCTCTCTCTTGAAGGTGGTTTTATCTGGAGTTTCTTTGCGCCCATCTGCATCATCATCCTCCTCAACAGCTTTTGCTTCATCATCACTGTCTGGAAATTGGCCGAAAAATTCACCAGTCTCAATCCAGACCTCTCCAAACTGCGCATGATTAGGTGTGTGTGGATGTGAATGTACTTTGTTCCTAAATATATGAATTCAAGTTCTAATCAGTTTTACTTGCAATTTGTAGGGGATTTACAGTGACTGCGGTGGCTCAGTTGTGTGTTCTTGGAGGGATGTGGGTTTTTGGCTGCTTCCTCTTTCAGGAAGAAGGAACTCAGGTCATGTTATACCTCTTCACTATTCTCAACAGCCTCCAAGGGGTGCTCATCTTCTTCATGCACTGCATCCTGTCCAAAACGGTACACACAAATGCACATACAGATATAGTATACTACAAAAACAGAAAAACTCCCCAAATGCACTGATTGCGTATCTTCAGACTTTTACTCAGATGTTGCGCTTGCATACAAGTGTGCAATCGAGTTTTTATGCCAATTTCAACACCACAGCCAAAATAATATTCATGAATTTGTTAATTAAGTAAACATTGTTTCATGATGCATAGATCCTGAGGTAATCTTCACCAAAATACGGTACTTTGTACTACTGGTACTGCAGAAAGTTAAGTATTGTTCCATCTTTTTAATTGTAGCATCGACTTGGTTCCAAAATACTGGTACTTTTGACGCCCCTGCTACTAACTAATGCAGATATCTAGTTTACTTTCTACTAAGTGCCCCAAACCAAACTCTGAATATCTTTTAAAGATTTAAGCCCACTGACCTGGTAAATCCTGCGAGTATTTCTTACCAAAAGCTCTCACTATAGCCGCCCGGTACACTTTATTTCTGTAGGCATGCTATCTGATGATGAGACTAGTTAAATTGTGACCATGCCAATATTGTTTTGCCCTCTTCAGGTCAGAGAGGAATATTACAAGCTGATTGGCAGAGTGTGCTCACAAAAGGAGAAGAAATATTCAGAATTCAGCACCAACCAGTCCAGTAACAGTCAGGTACATTTTGTATATGTGTTCATATTTGATTAGGGGCCGTTCACACCAAACACGTTTTACGTTTCTATGTAAACATGCACTAGATAGTCATCTTTGGCCATTGCGCCAGTTTTTAAACTTTTATTTTTTTCATTTGTTTTGGTGCTTGCTTTTTAAAATGCCAGAACGTTGGCCCCCAAGGTGTTTTTGGCTACTTGTGGAATAAGGTTCAGCTTCTAAATCTGTCTTTTGACCTTTACAGCATCCTCTACGGACTTATCAGAGCACGAGAGAGTCAAAGATATAAGATGCTTACCATATCCTGATGGATCTTTAAAGAAACATGAAAGAATCCTGCTGGAAACGTCTCACAATTCTTCACACTGTCAACCTTTATATCCTCCCAATCGGAAGATCTTAAAATCTCTTGCTTTCTGTCTGTTCACTCAGCATGTTTCAGATGTCGGCTCGTCACATCTGTTACTGGAGGCAGTTTTAGGCCTAATAGGTACAGCTAAAACATATCAAACCATAAGACAATATAACAAAAAACAAGCGGGAAAGGTTACGTTCAAAAGGCAGCTTTCATTCCATCGTATCAGAAAATGTCTTTTGAAGAACTTGCTTAAAATCTACCTTATGAAAGGGGTCATTTTTTATAAAACACCTCTTTTCTGTGAAGCAGAATGTATTATAAACCACATACCAAAAACAATGCACAGATCATGAATAGCTATATGATCCGTGCATAGACGCCACTTTATGTCTTTAAGCTGTTGTTAAATTTCACCTCTATTTATTTGGGAAACAGAGGTAAGAGATACTTTACATTCATTTAATTATTTAAACAGAAACAGTGTTTTTTATGTTAGAGTTTATTTATGTCACAAAAAGGGTAAAAATGGCTTAAGTTAATTCCATTACGTTCTCTACACTAGATGAAACAGATTGACCATAAAATAATAATAATAATAATAATATAGTTGACATTTAGCCAGTTTTAACTCTCCGGGTGCCTTTGGTAGACATTAAATTTATACAAGCTCTTAAAATGTTATTATTGCAAGAACTCGGGACCAATGCTTATTTCCAAGGGACTGTGATGTTTCTCAGATGTCTGCAATTATAGAAAATGGTAGTTTATATATTACTTTCTCTTTATATTCACAATTATGAACAAAAATGAAGTGATTGTGTAAACATTAACGTGAGATTTATGATGAAGCTATTGGCAAATCAAGTTTTAAGATGCTTGCTTAAGCAACATGAGTGTTTTCTTATCTACCTATTGTATTTGTAATGATATTTCATAGAAAACGATTGTTTTATTACTTTTTCATTGTTCTTGATTTTTAGGTGTAATTTTCCTGTATGTGTCGTGTATTTTTGCATTTCTGAATCCGTCCGGCTTTGTAACTCGGAACTGATTGACAGAAATACGGGCAAGGGTCATTTAATATAGCGACATTTGCCCTGATGTTGTACTGCCATGTTTTTTTTATTAAGATTAAAAAACTGTTAATTGTAGCTGTGGCTGATTTCTGTTTTTGTGTTTAATGCATGTAAAATGTTTCATGTTCAAGACATGCAATTTACACCATAATCATACTCTTATACAGACATCAAATTATATATCAGACAATGCGATGGGAAGACACAGGTCTTTGAGTTTTAAGTATTAGAGCAGCTACCCAGATAATGCATGTACAGAGAGGTGCTTCAGACGGTTTCATCTGGAAAGCATCTCATTCTAACTTTTCAAAGACATTTGATGAATGTCTTGTTGACATCCTGATGAGAAACCAACATAAAAAGAAAGTACATAATAAAACAGTTTTCTTGCATTTATCTCATTACATAAACAACAGGAAAAAGTGTAGTTCAAAATAAGAGTTTCTCAAAGGCTTCTTCACAGATCAAGCCTTGAAATTTACATTTACATTTATGCATTTGGTAGACGCTTTTATCCAAAGCGACTTACAGAGCCTTTATTACAGGGACTTATTACAGGGACAATCCCCCCGGAGCAACCTGGAGTTAAGTTTGAACCAGCGACCTTCTGATTAGCAGCCCTGTGCTCTAGCCACTATGCCACCACCTCTTACATGTGAAATTCTCATAAAATGAAACTGTGTTTGCATCTAAAGCATGAACATTTTAAATGGTAAATGGTCTGCACTTATATAGCGCCTTTTTAACCTTAGCAGTATTCAAAGCACTTTACACTGCATCTCATTCACCCATTCACACACACTAATACACCAATAATGGCAGAGCTGCCATGCAAGGTTCTAGTCTGCCATTGGGAGCAACTTGGGGTTCAGTGTCTTGCCCAAGGACACTTCGGCATGTGGAGTCGTGTGGGCCGGGATTCGAACCAATCCTGCGATTAATGGACGACCCGCTCTACCACCTGAGCCACAGCCACCCATTTTAAGTGTTTCAAATCGTGCCTTGTTGATCATGCCCATGAGAGCAGGTAACAGAGGAGTATCTGACAGGTCCACCAGCTCCAGGTCTGGGGCCACATGTCAAGGTCTGGGTAGATTAGATGGTAAGCGAACAATCAGTTCTCATATTCAACATGTTGAATGCAGGAGAAATGGGCAGGAGTAAAGACCAGACAACTTTGACAAGGACCAAATTGTTATGGTCAAATGACTGGGTCAGGGCATCTATGAAACTGTAAGGAGTGCCCATGATGACCCTTGTCCACCATCGAAAATTCCTACAATGGACACGCGAGCATCGGAACTGGACCTTGCAGCAGTGGAAGAAGCATGCCTGGTCTGATGAGTCCTGTTTTCTTTTACATCACATGGATGGCCGTGTATGTGTGTGCTATTTATCTGTGGAAGAGATGGCACCAGGATGACCTGTGGGTAGATGACAAGCCGGTTGATGGAGTGTGATGCTCTGGTCAATGTTCTGCTGGGAAACCCTGGGTCTGACCATTCATGTGGACGTCAAATTGACACGTGCCACCCACCTAAACATCACTGCAGACCAGGTACACCCCTTCATGGCAATGGTATTCCCTGATGGGAGTGGTCTTCAAAGGTGTTGCCCTTTCCTTCAAATTCCCAAAATCTCAATCCGATTGAGCATCTATAGGAGGTGCTGGACCAACAAGTCCAATCCACAGTGGCTCCACTTCGCAACTTACAGGACTTGAAGGATCTGCTGCTGATGTCTTGGTCCCAGATACCACAGAGAAACTTTCAGGGGTCTTGTAGAGTCCATGCCTCAGTTGATCAGTGCTGCTTTGGCAGGATGCAGAGGACCAACCGCACATTAGGCAGGTGATCTTAATGTTTTGGCTCCTCAGTGTGTCATTAACCAAACAATATGAAACAGTGCAGTTGGGGTGGTTGGGGGGCGAGGCTTTTTCACAGATCACAAACTGAGGCATTAAAAGATGCTACAATGATTCCAGGGCAATTTGCTTTTTAGCATGTATCTTCTGATGAGTATGAAAACTTTTTAAATGAGAAAATTCCTTCCCGCAGATAGAGCAGCTGTAAGGTTTCTCTCCTGTATGCATTCTCAGATGGGTTTTCAGGACATCTGATCGAGCAAACGTTTTGTAGCACTGAGTGCATTTGTAAGGTCTTTCTCCAGTGTGTGTTCTCTGGTGTTTTACTAAGTGAGCATATTGACTAAATCTCTTCTCACAAACACTGCAGTGATACGGCTTTACTCCCGTGTGCACTCTTACATGAACTCTGAACTGACGTGAATTAGGAAAGCGCTTTCCACAATGAGAGCAGAGGTAAGGTTTCTCTCCAGAGTGAATTCTCTCATGGACAGTCAGATGAGATTTTTTACAGAATTGTTTATCACAGTGTGAGCATTGATAGGGTTTCTCTTCAGAGTGTATTTTCTGATGTGACTTTAGAGAATCTATATGGACAAATGATTTCCCACATTCACTGCACTGATACGGACTCTCATTGGCGTGCAAACGGACACAGTGTGCCTTCAGATGTGCTCCGTGTCTGAATCTCTTCTCACAGTGAAGACACTTGTACAGTTTCTGCCCCATGTGTGTTCTCTCATGAGCAACAAGACTTGCTTTGAGGCTGAAACACTTGTCACACTCACTGCACTGGAAAATCTTCTTTTCTCTGTGCACTCTTCCCTCATGTCTTGCTTTTGCTGTAGAAGCCATTTTTCCATCATATGATGAAACACTGTTTGCATCTAAATGAAATAAAATGACATCACTGTCGAAGTTCACACAGCAACCGAATATGGTTATCAGTCCTGTTTGGATTATCTAGTTATCAACAAAAACACTATACTCAAATTATCTACATGTAATTTACAGTCAAGGCCAAATTTAAGACTGGGTTGGCTTTTGTTATTGGCAGATGCCATTATTTCGAAAGAAGAGTGGCCGATAGGCCGATATAATATAGATATTTCACACAATCTAATATAGTAAATGCAATACATAAAATCCCCCCCCCAAAAAAAATACTTTTACAGTGGTAAGAAAAAAATATGCGAACTGGTGATTGAGATGATTAGTTTGAAAAGGCAACCATCAATATTGGTCATATTTAGAGTTCTTCAAAACAGCTTTAAATATAAAAATAAAAAAACATACCTAAAGGAACAAAATCATTATCATCCTCACTGTGTTTGTCATGTTGAATATAATCATCATCGTCCTCATCTTCATCACTCTGCTGTTCCTCTGCTGTGGTTTCTCCTCTCATCTCCATCAGGTTCCTGCAGTCCAGCAGCTTCACTGAACACATCTTCAATGGTATCTGCAGCATCTGCTGTTCTCCAGCATTACAGACAGAAGCCAGAGACTCTGTGGAGGTTTGATCACCCTGATTACTGTCACACACACTCTCCTGAGCGTCAGTATAACAGAGTAAAGTGAGGCTGAGCTCTGAGTCCTGTGTGTCTCTGGATCTCTGATCTCTGACGCTCCACACTGAATCCTGACATTCTGTGGAGGTCCCATCAGTCACACACACTGAAGATTGACAGGAAACCTTCTCCAGCTCCTGACAAACACAACACAATCACTGTACTGACTCATCTGGACTCTTGATATATTTAACAGCTGTACAAACCTCTCCGTTCAGTGGATCTCCTCTTTCCCTCAGCTTTGCCTCCAGTAACGCCATTTCTTTCTTCAGCTGAGAGATTTCTATCATCAAATCATCAATATCCAGCATGGACAGATCAGTTCCTACTGATTTACAGCACATCAGATCCACCTGCAAACTCATCTTCAACATCTCAACACATAAACATCACAACATGAAAGACATGAACAAACACACAGCAGCTGAACATCTAAACAAACTGTGAGTTCTTCTTTCTTTGTTTAGTGAGTTTACCGGCGGACTAAAGAGCTTCATAGCGCCCCCTGCTGTACTGGAGTCACAACACAATCAACATTCATCACGAGGATTTTTATTCTAACAAATCTCAATATCGCTTTTATTATTTTACCTGCTCTTTGTCTGAGATTGAGTAGAATTGGTTTTGACGAGTCTCGAGTCTTCAGCACACCCGTAGTTCAATCATTTCTTGCTCGTTTGTCGTTACGGAAATGGAGAGTCAAGATTTGTCTTGGTTGTATTTAAATAGAATATGCTAATTATAAGCTGTCACGTAACCACACCATTTTTTATTTTTTTTGCCCCATTACTCATTTTACTTGATCTCATCTATCAATCCAAAACAACAGGACGTACAAAAAGAATTATGATCATCCTTTTTTCTTTTTTTTTTTTTAAACGTGGGCATATCTCGTGATTTCGATGATCGTCACAAAACCTTGTAAACTTTTGCAGGTTCTTTATCATAATCATGTGTTGGAGTTACAATCAAATTAATTCACCTATCAGTTTTATTTTATTTTGCAGATGTTGAGTCTTAAGTTGAGTCTTCATATAGCCTATACTTGTTTCCTTTCATAATGTAATGGATTCAGTCTTTTTTCATAGTATGACTCTTAAAAAAAGATTCAATAAAATGTGAATTTAATCAAATTAAATAAGTTGTTTCTAATCTAACTACCTTTGGCTGTCCCAATATATAGAAAATAATTGAGTACCCTACACAAAACTGAAATCCATGCAGATTCTTAATGTGTAGATCTATAAAAAGATTAAGAAATATCTTCAATATCGTCCTTATTGTCTTAATAAAACAATAGCCTACTTGATAGTATTATGTCGCTCCACAGTAGCTTCATCTGTTCCACTCCATAACTCCACAAAATTGCAAAGAAACTACCGTATTCATATTAGCAGTGTCCATAACATTTATGCAGTTTAAAGAGACACGACATAAATATACAATTATGCTGAAAAATAAATGCTATTTGGAGTCTTCTGTGTTTTGCAGTATTAACATTTAGTAACAGTTAATCAATTATTTAGGTTTGAAACATTTGACTATTAAAAAAATTCAGAAAATGAACATATTTATTATTAGTAGTATTATTAATATCAGAGTTGTTGTGTTACACTTCATGCCACCCTTGAATGAGTCTGTGCCCCACATGGGCCACCCCAGTCAAAAAAGAGTTCATGTTAACTTTTTTTATAGATTGTTATTAAAATGTCCAGCACCTTCAATCTCAGAGAAGGAGCAGGTAAAATATTAAAGGTAGGCTAATACTGAGATTCACAAGATTCACCCATTGCCTTTAAAGGACGTCTGTGAATTCGTCGTGATGAATGTTGATTGTGTTGTGACTCCAGTACAGCAGGGGGCGCTATGAAGCTCTTTAGTCCGCCGGTAAACTCACTAAACAAAGAAAGAAGAACTCACAGTTTGTTTAGATGTTCAGCTGCTGTGTGTTTGTTCATGTCTTTCATGTTGTGATGTTTATGTGTTGAGATGTTGAAGATGAGTTTGCAGGTGGATCTGATGTGCTGTAAATCAGTAGGAACTGATCTGTCCATGCTGGATATTGATGATTTGATGATAGAAATCTCTCAGCTGAAGAAAGAAATGGCGTTACTGGAGGCAAAGCTGAGGGAAAGAGGAGATCCACTGAACGGAGAGGTTTGTACAGCTGTTAAATATATCAAGAGTCCAGATGAGTCAGTACAGTGATTGTGTTGTGTTTGTCAGGAGCTGGAGAAGGTTTCCTGTCAATCTTCAGTGTGTGTGACTGATGGGACCTCCACAGAATGTCAGGATTCAGTGTGGAGCGTCAGAGATCAGAGATCCAGAGACACACAGGACTCAGAGCTCAGCCTCACTTTACTCTGTTATACTGACACTCAGGAGAGTGTGTGTGACAGTAATCAGGGTGATCAAACCTCCACAGAGTCTCTGGCTTCTGTCTGTAACGCTGGAGAACAGCAGATGCTGCAGATACCATTGAAGATGTGTTCAGTGAAGCTGCTGGACTGCAGGAACCTGATGGAGATGAGAGGAGAAACCACAGCAGAGGAACAGCAGAGTGATGAAGATGAGGACGACGATCAAGATGATTTTATTAAACTTGACAATCATGATAAAGATGATAATGATTTTATTCCTTCAGGTATGATTCTTTTTTTTATGTTGTTGTCTTTAATCACATTGACTGTCATGTGAGTTCATATTTAAAAACGAACAAATATAGTGTACAAAATAGACACCCAAGTTAAAAGCAAAGAATTTATATAAAATATTGTTGAAATTTCTAGTCCATAACGATAGACACTTCTCTTTTAAAATTGATTCAAAAACCACAGATAAAATAGCGAAGTCAAATACGAAAACACTGCAACGATTGTCCTTTATTAACACAGTATTTGTTGCTCTTTCGCCAGTTACTTCACGAAGCATAAACAGAATTTTCTATGGCGTATTGTGACTTAAAGCAGGCGATCCCAATTTAAAGGAACTGCAAAACAAGTTATGCATAGATGTAGAAATAATATTTGAGGACGGGACACATGTTGAAACCACTGACAACCAACTGTATTTGAAAAAAGAGCAGTTTACAGTCATTTCAAGGATAATAAATATCATAATAAATAATAGTACCACGCTCCAAGTCACGGAGATAATTTTTTTTCCCCATTCTGATGGTTGATGTGAACATTAGCTGAAGCTCCTGACCCGTATCTGCATGATTTTATGCACTGCTGCACACGATTGGCTGATTAGATAATCACATGGTTGGTGCCAGATGGGCTGGTTTGAGTATTTCTGGGATTTTCACACACAACAGCCTCTAGAATTTACTCAGAATGAAAAACACAAAACACATCCAGTGAGGGGCAGTTCTGTGTATGAAACACTTGTTAATGAGATCAACAGAGAATGATCAGACTGGTGTGAGCTGATAAAGTCTACAGTAACTCCGATAACTCCTCTGTATAATTGTGTTGGAGAATATAATCTCTGAATGCTGATCTGAGATGCGGGTTGGCGCTGTTTTGGCGGCACGAGGGGCACCTACACAATATTGAGCAGGTGTTTTTAATGTTGTGGCTGATTGGTGTACAGTGTATATATATATATATATAATGTACATGTATGTTTACCATTTTCAATGTTTGCAAAATGTTTACTGATACACAAATCAAAAGTCATAGATTTTATTATGTGTTCCTTTTTAGATGAGAAAAGTGGTTCATCTGATGGAGAAACTGACTCTATTTCAAACAAGCATCTGACAGCACACAGACATTCTTGCAAGACCTGTGGGAAGAAATTCACCTTGAAGTCCATTTTAAATAGACATGAAAGAAAACACACACAGCAGAAACTCTACAGCTGCAGGAGATGTAAGAGCAACTTTTCTACGTCAAAAGAGAGGAAACGTCATTCAAGAGTGCACCGAGTAAAGAAGGAGTTCCGATGTGATCAGTGCGGGAAGGTGGCTTTCACTTCAGGGAATCTGAAAGTCCACATGAAGACACACAGTGATGAAAAGCCTTTCCACTGCAGTGAGTGTGACAAGTATTTCACCACTAAAGGAAGTCTTGCTGCACACAAGAGAACACACACGGGAGAGAAACCGTACAAGTGTCCTCACTGTGAGAAGAGATTCAACTATATATCCGCTTTAAATCAACACACACATTTGCACACCAATGAGCGGTCGTTCCAGTGCAGTGAATGTGGGAAAACCTTTAAACAACCAAGTGCTCTGACGTCCCACAAAAAATTGCACTCTGAGAAACTGCATCAATGTTCACTCTGTGATAAACGTTTCCGTCATAAGTCTCAGATGATGCGTCATGAGAGAATTCACTCTGGAGAGAAACCTTACCTCTGCTCTCACTGTGGAAAGAGCTTTTCTGATCAATCTCATTTTAGAGTTCATCAGAGAGTGCACACAGGAGAAAAGCCTTATGCCTGTAGTGTTTGTGGTACGGCTTTCCGTCAACACAATAATTTAGTTCTGCACCAGAGAATTCACACTGGAGAAAGACCTTTCAAATGCACTCAGTGTGACAAAACGTTTGCTCGACCAGATGTCCTGAAAACCCATCTGAGAATGCATACAGGAGAGAAACCTTACAGCTGCTCTATCTGCGGGGAGGGATTCGCTTATTTAGGGAGTTGTCAGACTCATCAGAAGAAACATGCTAAAGAACAAACAGTCCTAGAATCTTTATAGCATCTTTTCACAGCTCAATCTGTTAAAAAGAAGCTGTACATTGAGCTCTCGTTGGCAGTAGGGGACAGTATCACATTAACCTTTGATGTGGTTGAGAATAAAGATGAATTAAATTAAGTAAAGTTAATGTAACTGTTTTAGTAACAGTTTTCAGGGCGGCTGTGGCTCATGTGGTAGAGCGGGTCGGCCACTAATCGCAGGGTTGGAGGTTCGATTCCCAGCCCACATGCTGAAGTGTCCTTGGGCAAGACACTGAACCCCAAGTTGCTCCCAATGGCAGGCTAGCACCTTGCATGCAGCTCTGCCGTCATTGGTGGGTGAATGAGATGCAGTGTGAAGTGCTTTGAATACTGTTAAGGTTAAAATGGCGCTATATAAGTGCAGACCATTTATCGTTTATGATTTAATCAAGGGGACCGAGAGGCTGTTGAAGTAGCTTTGTATTAGTTTGAAGTAGATGTTTAGCCAGTTAAAGTTTTATTTTGTTTGACCAGTTAACGGAATGGATTTCACAGTCTGCTGTCTTTGATGTCACAACTCAGGATACCAAGAATAACGCAAGTACATCTTCGAGATGTCTAAGAGCGTTTCATCTGGAAAGCATCACATTCTAATTAGCATCTGCTAAACATCTTAAAAAGATCACTCATAAATGTCTCAAAGACATCTGCTGAATGTCATCAGAGAGGAAACGTCTTCTAGTCCGATTGCAGATGATCAAACAACCTAAAAAGTACGTCTTCCAGATGTAAACACACACATCATATGGACGTCTGGTGATGAACGTGTGCTGTCATCAGAGTAGTAGTGAAAGCGATGTCGGAATATCAAATGTATGTTATTTTCATGCAATTCCAGAGTGATGCAAGGAATCATCTCTAAGGAAGTACAAGGGAATAACACGGGTGATCTTTAGGGTTTTCAAATCTTTATCGATTTTCAGAATCATGAATCCTTCATCTGTGGAACACAAAAGAAGATATTTTTAAGAATGCTCATCCAACTCCTATACAACATAATACATTTGTTATGTTTCTATAGTTGTAACAACTGAATGCAAGTGTATAAAATGTAAAGCCTTTTAATAAAATGAAATAAATAAATAAACAAAAGCATAAGTAAGGTTCTCACTGCTGTTTTGGGGCTTTGTTGAAACAATACTTAGTAAAGGATTTTTTTTAAACAACTTGGGCACCCCTGGTAAAATACAACACTACTTAATATACATGACAAAATGCATACAGCTATATGAAATGCCCTTCTGAAGCTAATAAAGCCAAGAATCAATTCTGTCTTTAGTCACCTCACAATTCAATTTATTTCTGATTCAGGGAATCACAGTCTGACACTAAAATATTTCTCTGTGCATATCATTTATTCCCTTTAAATATATAGTTCCTTTTGCCAGTGTGCTACAGATTTCACTACAGTTTTTGCAGTAGATGAGCTTCCAGCATCTTCAGACCAAGAATGTGTTCCTCCTCGTGATGAATGTTGATTGTGCTGTGACTCCAGTACAGCAGGGGGCGCTATGAAGCTCTTTAGTCCGCCGGTAAACTCACTAAACAAAGAAAGAAGAACTCACAGTTTGTTTAGATGTTCAGCTGCTGTGTGTTTGTTCATGTCTTTCATGTTGTGATGTTTATCTGTTGAGATGTTGAAGATGAGTTTGCAGGTGGATCTGATGTGCTGTAAATCAGTAGGAACTGATCTGTCCATGCTGGATATTGATGATTTGATGACAGAAATCTCTCAGCTGAAGAAAGAAATGGCGTTACTGGAGGCAAAGCTGAGGGAAAGAGGAGATCCACTGAACGGAGAGGTTTGTACAGCTGTTAAATATATCAAGAGTCCAGATGAGTCAGTACAGTGATTGTGTTGTGTTTGTCAGGAGCTGGAGAAGGTTTCCTGTCAATCTTCAGTGTGTGTGACTGATGGGACCTCCACAGAATGTCAGGATTCAGTGTGGAGCGTCAGAGATCAGAGATCCAGAGACACACAGGACTCAGAGCTCAGCCTCACTTTACTCTGTTATACTGACGCTCAGGAGAGTGTGTGTGACAGTAATCAGGGTGATCAAACCTCCACAGAGTCTCTGGCTTCTGTCTGTAACGCTGGAGAACAGCAGATGCTGCAGATACCATTGAAGATGTGTTCAGTGAAGCTGCTGGACTGCAGGAACCTGATGGAGATGAGAGGAGAAACCACAGCAGAGGAACAGCAGAGTGATGAAGATGATGATGATGATGATGATTATATTCAACATGACAAACACAATGAGGATGATAATGATTTTGTTCCTTCAGGTATGTGTCATCTTTCAATGTTTTGTTCCTTCATTACATGTTGTGAGTTGCTGATTTTATTTTATTTTTTTAGAGAAAAAGATTTTACATCACTCAAGTCCCTGGTGTACAGGCCCTTCTCTGGGATGAACCATTTATTGTAGTGGTCAACCCATGTATCGCAGAAGCAGAAAAACCCTACGATTTTCTGACTTTGAATTATCAGCATAGGCCAATACATTTTCCCGTTAGGCTGATTTGTTTCTTGAGGGCTCTGAGAATCACCTGTTTGCATGTGAAGAGACTGAGACATGTAAATGACCAGTCACGGTTCATTTTATTGTTATGTCCCATTGTGTTGTTACTACAACACTTCACCGGTGTGAAACACATTGTCATTTAAAAGGTCTGCATATCAGAGCCACACATCTCGTTTAAATAGATGTAATAAACCAACCTCACAAAACTTCAGCAGATCCATCATCCTGTGAAGCCCTCATAAGTCTTCCTCTGAAGCACGTATTCTTACAGTCTCTCCTCAGCAGTCCCCTTTAACTTTAATTTCTAATGATAAAAGGCAAATATCAAAAAAACTTCTTTTATATACCATTTACAAATATGCAGATATCTCATTTAAACAGATGTAATTCACTAACCTCACGAAAATCCAGCGTTTTCTTGGCAAGAAGTGCTCACCTAATATCTTCCTCTGAAGCACATTCCATCATCCAGAATAAAAAACTTCAGGATCAAAAGTTCCTCTGATTCACAAATCATGATGGTCACTCAGTGTTACTCCAAGCAAGCGATCCAGGCCATTTAAACTGTCAAGAGATTGAGGCTCACACTGGATCCACTAGAGCACGTAAGTGCAACTTCAAGACTGCGTCCAAAAACAAGAAAATGCTGCCTCCGGAGGCTGTATATGGAGGAAGGATGAAAATAATGTGTTTTTCAAACTATTCGGAGATCAGTTTCCTTAAGAGTTCCATTCATTCAAAACAGATGTCAGTTAAGCCATTAACTGATTAGGCAGCAAGTCAGCTGCCTTCATTTTAGGATGCAGCACAAAGTAAAAGCGCTTCACGTGTGCTATAAGTAAATATCTTAGTAAGTAAATTATGCACCGTATGTACAGTTGGTTTGATTCAGTATTTTAGTAAATGCGATCACTAATGTGGGCATGCCATCCATGGTTGCTGGAATACTGTGGTTACTATAATTTCCTTCCTAGTACAGTATATTAACAATTTCTTCATGTGCAAATAAATTACAAAAATGTGATGACTAAACATAAATCTGAAGAAACTGCAATCTACCATTTAATATATATATATATATATATATATATATATATATATATATATATATATATATATATATATATATATATATATATCATTCTTTTTTTTTCTCGTTTTGGTGAAATTGAGTAAATAAAGTGCTAAATAAGAAGGTTTTTTTTTTTTTGCAATTCTTTTACTCTATCTTTACTATATTAAATTGTGTGATATATCGGCCATCCTGCACTCTAGAAATCGCCATAGGCCATTAAAAAGCCCATATTGGTGGACCACTAATTTATTTTATTTCTTTCATCACATTCCCAGTGGGTCAGAAGTTTACAGACACTTGTTTAGTATTTGGTAGCATTGCCTTTAATAGATTAACTTGGGTCAAATGTTTTGGGGATCCTTCCAGAAGCTTCTTAAAATAAGTTGCTGGAATTTTGGCCCATTCCTCCAGACAGAACTGGTGTAACTGAGTCAGGTTTTTTCAGTTCTGCCCACAAATGTTCTATCGGATTGAGGTCAGGGCTTTGTGATGGCCACTCCAATATCTTGACATTGTTGTCCTTAAGCCATTTTACCACAACTCTGGAGGTATGCTTGGAGTCATTGTCCATTTGGAAGACCCATTTGCGACCAAGCTTTAACTTCCTGGCTGATGTCTTGAGATGTTGCTTCACTATTTCCACATAATGATCCTTCCTCATGATGCCATCATCTATTTTGTGAAGTGCACCAGTCCCTCCTGCAGCACCCCCACAACATGATGCTTTACGGTTGGGATGGAGGTTTTGGAGCAGCGGCTTCTTCCTTGCTGAGCAGCCTTTAAGGTTATGTCGATATAGGACTCGTTTTACTGTGGATATAGATACTTGCCAATAGGTTTCCGATTTGAAATTTTTGAAACTATGTTCATCACTAGGAGACAGAATCCGTCTCCTTCCTGAGCCGTATGATGGATGCGTGATTCATGGTGTTTTCACTTGTGTACTATTGTTTGTATAGATGAACGTGGCACCTTCAGGCATTTGTAAATTGCTTCCAAGGATGAAGCAGAATTGTGGAGGTCAACATTTTGTTTTCTGAGGTCTTGGCTGATTTCTTTAGATTTTCCCATGATGTAAATTAAAGAGGCACAGAGTTTCAAGGCACTGTTAACTTAGTGTATGTAAACATCTGACCCACTGGAATTGTGATAGTCAATTAAAAGTGAAACAATCGGTCTGTAAACAATTGTTGGACAAATTACTTGTGTCATGCACAAAGTAGATGTCCTAAATGACTTGCCAAAACAATTGAAATTTGTGGAGTGGTTAAAAAAAGGTAATTTTAATGACTTCATCCTAAGTGTATGTAAACTTCTGACTTCAACTGTTTGTAGGATTCACAATGAAACATGCTTGCAGGGTTTTTTTTTTATCCGTTTTCAGCATCGAAGGGTTCTGAAGTTAGAGAACCTTGGTTCTACAGTATAACGAGGTGGAATAAAACCATCACTGACTCCACTGGAGTTTGTTGTGCTCTGTGACAATGATATTCACAAAGCCAGTTAATTAAGAAACTGATTTAAAACAGACAGAAAAGGTATGCATACAGTACAGCTTATCATTACTTAAAGTTATGATAAAATAAATTAATCATGTAAGACAATCAAAATAGCAGGTGTTTGTTAATTACATTGTTTATAAATGATTGCAGCAAGGGAGAACTGCATATTTGCTGACCAGGTGAAAAGTATGCTAACATTAGTTAAGTCATGACAACTCTTTGAATGATTTAGCACAGTGGTTCTCAACCCTGTTCCTGGAGACATACTGTGATAGCATCTGGATCGAGTGTGACATGTTGCAGCTGCACAATTAGACAGTCAAACAATCCTCTAACAAAGCAGGGAAGCTGCACAAATGCATAGCACAACCCTCCAACAGTGCAGATCTACCACCAGGACTTGTGTACTGCTGCTGCTCCAAAGAGCCATGTGCACAGACTGTATACTAGCTAGGAGATCCTGGCCAGCTTGGGTGAATTGCATAATGCTTATAAACTAAATCTCAATGTGTGCTTTGCATTTGGACTGAATGGCTTCAATGGCTATTGACTTAACTCATATTGTGTATCTGGTAAGTAAGTGACTTAGTGTACTATCACACCCCTATTTTCAGCCATGTTCATTAGAAATGTTTTGTGAGATAATTACTATCTGACTATCACTTACTCTTATATTCTAAATATGTAGATGCAGACAAAGGTTCATCTTCTGATGGAGAAATGGCTTCTACGTCAAAAGAGCATCTGACACCACAGAGTCTTTCCTGCATCACCTGTGAGAAGACATTCAGCTCAAAGGGACATTTAGCAAGACATGAAAGAAGACACAAAGAACAGAAATTCTTCAAATGCAGGAGATGTGGGAGCAGCTTTTCTACCGCAGAAGAGAAGAAACTCCATTCAGAAGTGCACAGAGGAAAGGGGTTCAACTGTGAGCAGTGCGGGAAGGTTTTCTTCGTTCCTTCTCTTCTAAAAGTCCACATGAAGACACACAGTGATGAAAAGCCTTTCCACTGCAGTGAGTGTGACAAGTGTTTCAAAACAAAAGGAAGTCTTGTTATACATGAGAGAACACACACGGGAGAGAAACCGTACAAGTGTCCTCACTGTGAGAAGAGATTCACATACGGAAACTATCTAAAGATACATGTCCGTTCGCACACCAATGAGAGGCCGTATCAGTGCAGTGAATGTGGAAAAACCTTTGCAGGGTCATATAGTCTAAAGTCACATCAGAAAATACATTCTGAAGAGAAACCCTATCAATGCTCACACTGTGATAAACATTTTCGTCAGAAATCTCATCTGAGACTCCATGAGAGAATGCACTCTGGAGAGAAACCTTACCTCTGCTCTCATTGTGGAAAGAGCTTTTCTGGTCCAAGTCATCTCCAATTACATCTGAGAGTCCATACGGGAGAAAAGCCTTATAACTGCAGTGTTTGTGGGAAGAGTTTCAGTAAATATGGTGTCTTTGTAAATCACCAAAGAACACACACTGGAGAAAGACCTTACAAATGCACTCAGTGTGACAAAAAGTTTGCTCGATCAGATGTCCTGAAAACCCATCTGAGAATGCACACAGGAGAGAAACCTTACAGCTGCTCTATCTGCGGGGAGGGATTCGCTTATTTAGGAAGTTTTAATATTCATAAAAAGAAACATGCTAAAGAACAAACAGTCCTGGAATCTTTATAGCATCTTTTCACAGCTCAATCTGTTAAAAATAAGCTGTACATTGAGCTCTCGTTGGCAGTAGGGGACAGTATCACATTAACCTTTGATGTGGATCAAGAATAAAGATGAATTCATTTAAATATTTAATGTAGCAGTTTTAGTAACAATATGATTTAATCAAGGGGTCAGAGTTTGGATGTTGTAGTATGTATATTTTTTAAAGAGCTTAGAAATTTGACTTTTCTCTGTCTGCTGCCTTTGACGTCACAACTCAGTTGTATAGACGCTAGTGAAGGATTTGAGATGTTATTGTGGAGCGATTCGCTTGACAACATTGTCAGAATGTCACAAGACTCACAATGTTATTTTCATGCATTTCTAGAGTTTCTACAGTTGAAGACAGATGTTTACATACACCGTAGCCAAATACATTTAAACTCAGTTTTAATTTAATTCCTGACATTTAATCTTAGAAAGCATTCCCTGTCTTAGGTCTGTTAGGATCATTACTTTATTTTAAGAATGTGAAATGTCAGAATAATAATAGTGGAGAATTATTTATTTCAGCTTTTATTACTTTCTTTCATCACATTCCCAGTGGGTCAGAAGTTTACAGACACTTGTTTAGTATTTGGTAGCATTGCCTTTAAATTGTTTTACTTGGGTCAAATTTCCACAACCTTTCCACGAGCATCTCATAATAAGTTGCTAGGAATTTTGGCCCATTCTTTCAGACAGAACTGGTGTAACTGTTTTTTAGGCCTTCTTGCTCGCACATGCTTTTTCAGGAATCGGATTGAGGTCAGGGCTTTGTGATGCTGCTCCAATATCTTGACTTTGTTGTCCTTAAGCTATTTTGACAACTTTGGAGGTATCCTTGGGGTCATTGTCCATTTGGAAGACCCATTTGTGACCGAGCTTTAACTTCCTGGCTGATGTCTTGAGATGTTGCTTCAATATATCCACATAATGTTCCTTCCTCATGATGTCATCTATTTTGTGAAGTGCACCAGTCCCTCATGCAGCACCCCCACAACATGATGCTTCACGGTTGGTCCCCATGTGCACTTATGGTGGTTTTGGAGCTGTGGCTTCTTCCTTGCGGAGCAGCCTTTCAGGTGATGTCCATATAGGACTCGTTTTGCTGTGGATCTAGATACTCGTCTACCTGTTTCCTCCAGCATCTTCACAAGGTCCTTTGCTGTTGTTCTGGGATTGATTTGCACTTTTCACACAAACTACGTTCATCTCTAGGAGACAGAATGCGTCTCCTTCCTGAGCGGTATGATGACTGTGTGGTCACATGATGGCGTCTCCTTCCTGAGCGGTGTGATGACTGTGTGTTCCCATGGTGTTTATATTTGTGTACTATTGTTTGTACAGATGTACATGGTACCTTCAGGTGTTTGGAAATTGCTCACAAGGATGAACTAGACTTGTGGAGGTCCACAAGTCTTTATTTTCTTGTGATGTCAAGCAAAGGGGCACTGAGTTTGAAGGCAGGCCTTAAAATACATCAACAGGTACACCTCCAATTGATGCCAATTAGCCTATCAGAAGCTAATTGACTAAAAGCTTGACATAATTTTCAGGTAATTTGCAAGCTGCTTAAAGGCACAATTAACTTATTGTTCTAAACATCTGACCCACTAGAATTGTGATAGTCAATTAAAAGTGAAACAATCGGTCTGTAAACAATTGTTGGAATAATTAGCCGTCATGCACAAAGCAGATGTCCTAAATGACTTGCCAAAACTATAGTTAGTTTATAATTAGTTTAGTGACTTCAACCTAAGTGTATGTAAACTTCTGACTTCAACTGTATGTAAGGGATCATTTCAATTACATTACAAGGGGATGAGATGGACAATCTCGAGTTTAAAATCATTGATTTTCAAAACACAAAAGGAAATATTTTTTTGTTGTGCTGCAACTAACAATTATTTTGATAATCGATTACACTGGACTGGGAATCTATTCCAAAAATAATCAATTCTACAATTTACTAGGTGTTGGGAATTGAGAATTGTTCCTGAAGTCTTAACAGCACTAATTCAAAATAACTGCAGCTCAACGATCATAATTTCCTGACTGATTTTGTAGTCAGTCAATCATCAGTAAATTCATCCTTTTGTTTTATCTGTATGAAGCAATCGCATAATCCCTTCAACACATCAGATTGATGCTTTCCAGACCGATATAGTGTGCCATATTTTACTTTGGGTTAAAAGAATAATGAAGTAAAATGCCAAATTTGGGATAACAATGATATTACAGCAGGGGAACCAATTCCTAACGTTTTGGGAGCAGCTCTGTTATATTTTTAATTACCATAATCTAACATTCCCAGAACATTGCAGGGAAGGTTGTGTGACAACCTTAGAAGAACTTCTACAGAACGAACTCTAATGGTTATTTTTGTCATATATTTCCGTAACACATTTTTCCATTATTTTTCATGATCATTTATTTGATTGTCACGTTGCAGAGAGGTTGATAGACAACATCACAGTGTATGGGACTAGAATGTGTTATAATGAACCGATGTGAAAAGCATTCCAGACAAATCTTCCTGCGTCTGATCTATGCACGCACATTAGATCCGCACACACTTTATTCCTTCACAGAAATTTGTGTGATCTGGCAATTTAAAAATGAACAATCATTGGGCCAACTCACTGACAGTCGTTGATTGATTTCCTCAATAAATAATGAATTCTAGACAAGGCTGTAGCCAGGAAATTACTTTTGGGTGGGCCTCAATAAAATTGGATGGGCCAAATTTTTGCCTAAATAGTTTTTCTCCAAATTTGCCTTTGCAACAGAAAGGCGTCTCTCACGTTCTGGTTGGGCCTGGGCCCTAATTTGAGAGGGCCCAGCACACCTTTGGCTATGCCACTGCTTCTAGATGTGATATAAAATATTTATCTTATTGATTTAATAAAGATTTGACTCATTATGGAAAAGAACGTGATTTTTTTTGTTTATTGACTACAACTGAAGAGAAACAGAAATGTCTTCGTGAAACTCTACACAGTGGGAAGAAATGTATTTAATATTAGCCTAGTTAAAGGGTTACTTCAGGATTTAGCATTAAGCTTTGTATCAGTAGAAAACCAGTAGTATTTTCGAATTATCGAGCTCCCCCCTCCTCATATCCCCCTGAACAAGAGATTTATTGATTTTTAGTCTGGAAAAAAATCCTCCGATAACGCAAAAATCGTCATTTTGCGTCATCGGAGGATTTTTGGTCCAGAGGCTTAAAACTACAGCCAGTATTCCGCATGTTTTCACCACGCCCATATGGGGCGGGATCTCACTCACAGAATGTGAATATAGTGTCAGCCATCTTTCTGTAGAAGCTAAGAAAACAGGCTCTTGCTCTGTGTAGAAAGTTTGTATACAAGTAGGTTAATCACGATGGCTGAAGGTAGTTTTGAAGTTGAAACGGCAGAAGGGGATTACGAAGATCTGTTGCGAGAATCTGATGCTCGCGCTACCGGTACGAGCCGCAGTACAGTGATGAACAGAGGCTGGAGCAGCTGCTGTAGCAGGGGAGCAAAACCTGCTTGGCAGGCAGGAGGAAGAGCCCGGCCAGACTCGAGTTGGGGCGGACTGCTGGTGTCAGTGCTCTCGCTGTGCTCCTATGGAAACAGATAGAGAGTCCTATTGCTGTCGTGAATTTCAGCGATGCCATTTTCTTCTGGGACGAGATCGCTGAATCCGCTGATGAAACTGCACCGATAACTTGAGCATGTATAACTGAGCACCCAAGTTTTGTACCACACATGGACAGGGGAGTCCTGGAAACTTATTTTAGGATCCCGAAGATAAATTGGAAACGCCAGCCAAAGCCTGCAGGGACAAACGGACGGCTTAGTGTAAAGTGAGTATTTTGTTTGTTTTTCTTTATTGTTACTAAGACGTCATGTACAGAGTTTGGACACCCGGAGTTATAATGTTCTTCCCGCGTAGTCAGTCAATTTATCAACTAACTCACGATTTATAGAGTCACGATGTATCAAAGCAAGAATAGTTGTATCATATTTTCAGATACTGCCGCCTGTAACCGGTAGGCGTGGTTTGGGAGTGGCCTCGTAAGGGCAGCAAAGCAAGTGCATTCTGGGAGTTGTTGTCTTTCAGCCACATGTGTAAAAAATACATTTTTTGCCTTTTCTCAGTCTAGAATGCTTCAAATTCAAAAATAATTACACATTTATACTATATAAATGACCAATTTTAAATACACATTCATCTCCCAGAGGTGAAGTATCCCTTTAAGGTTAATTAAACGTTTATTACATTTGTAATGTCTTTCAATACATTTCTGATTTTAAAAACCCTTGAATGTGTTTAATTCATTGATTATTGAAATTATTTACAACAATATGGGTGTATGTCCATGATGCTGAGCTACAAAGGAAACTGAAAAACACGTTTGCAGTGTTGACGTACAGCAGGGTTGCATAAATTATATATTCGTCTTCCTAAATGTGTTGTGGATTATTTTAATGATTATAAAATAAATTCATTAGAATAATTTATCATTAGCTTGTCTGTTTACTACGGAAGCTTAAAGTGGCCTTGCGTTATTTTTTTCTGTCTCGTTTTCTCGTGATCTCGACATAACAAAAAGTTGTTTTTCCCTTTAATTTTCTATACAGTTTTTAATTGACCTACAAGGTATGAAGGACAATGAGAGATCCTTGGCAGAAAAGTACAATTTATTATAAATGTAAAGTTAGGCACCTTTCACATAGGCTAAATCAAACATTACTAAACGCCAGGCAGCACATCACAAACACTTAATAAACGCGTTTTCATCAATATAGCAAGACTCGCTTTCTTCTGCACTCAACAGGTGTCAAGAACTGCAATATGCGCGCGCACTCGGATCTAATCGCGGCTGGCTTGACCGCAGTCATGCAGACGTCCCGGTCCATCGAGTTGGCTTGCAATGAAATTAACCAAACGTGCAGGGTCACTTAATTGTCTACGACAAAGTTGTAGACGTGATAGTCTTCTTCTAAGGTGTCTGACACTAATCTGGAAGTTGTCAATGACATCCAGATATCCTTATTGAAAACAACTTTTTGTTATGTCGAGATCACGAGAAAACGAGACAGAAATAAAAATAACGCAAGGCCTCTTTGAGCTTCCGTAGTTTACTGAGGTTGCAGAAAGGTTCTGGAAATTAAGACATTAGGGGAACCATCATGAACAACCTAAAACAAATGTTATATTTCCATAAAGGAAACTTTTACTGGGAAACAAAAACCGCATTTTAAAGCTCTGCTCTGGGAACCAAAACTGTAAATTGGGTTAGGTGAGTTGGTTATGTTCTTCATGTAAGATTGTTATTTATCCGGTCACATGACTGTTTACAATTTACACATTCTAGCAGAGCCAAACGACTCCATACTGGTAACTAAAGAGTAGGAGAGGAATTGAACAAGTGTCTTTATGGGATGTGCTGAATCCTCAAAACTTATTATCTTCAATATCTGAGCAAGAGCAGGTTAAAAGTATAAGTGCTTAAAGAGATTCATGAAAATCGTGTGATGTTTCTGAAATCCTCGTGATGAATGTTGATTGTGCTGTGACTCCAGTACAGCAGGGGGCGCTATGAAGCTCTTTAGTCCGCCGGTAAACTCACTAAACAAAGAAAGAAGAACTCACAGTTTGTTTAGATGTTCAGCTGCTGTGTGTTTGTTCATGTCTTTCATGTAGTGATGTTTATGTGTTGAGATGTTGAATATGAGTTTGCAGGTGGATCTGATGTGCTGTAAATCAGTAGGAACTGATCTGTCCATGCTGGATATTGATGATTTGATGACAGAAATCTCTCAGCTGAAGAAAGAAATGGCGTTACTGGAGGCAAAGCTGAGGGAAAGAGGAGATCCACTGAACGGAGAGGTTTGTACAGCTGTTAAATATATCAAGAGTCCAGATGAGTCAGTACAGTGATTGTGTTGTGTTTGTCAGGAGCTGGAGAAGGTTTCCTGTCAATCTTCAGTATGTGTGACTGATGGGACCTCCACAGAATGTCAGGATTCAGTGTGGAGCGTCAGAGATCAGAGATCCAGAGACACACAGGACTCAGAGCTCAGCCTCACTTTACTCTGTTATACTGACGCTCAGGAGAGTGTGTGTGACAGTAATCAGGGTGATCAAACCTCCACAGAGTCTCTGGCTTCTGTCTGTAACGCTGGAGAACAGCAGATGCTGCAGATACCATTGAAGATGTGTTCAGTGAAGCTGCTGGACTGCAGGAACCTGATGGAGATGAGAGGAGAAACCACAGCAGAGGAACAGCAGAGTGATGAAGATGATGATGATGATTTTATTCAACAAGACAATCATGATGAAGATGATGATGATGATTTTATTCCTTCAGGTATGTGTCGTATTTCAATGTTTTTTCCTTCATTACATGATGTGAGTTGTTTCATTTTAGAAAAAAATATTTTATATCACTCACTGGTGTACAGGACAGCCCTCTAGGATGAACTATTTACATTATACAAAAATCTGATCATACACACATCGTAGCATGGTTCTATACAGACCTTTTTAATGTCCTACTGACACTGCCAAAATGAATGTAGGAATCACAGTGGCTTTTTTAGGCTTCTGCAGTATAACGATGTTCTCTAGAGGTGGAATAAAAACTACAACCCCTGGCAAAAATGAAGAAGTCACCACATTTTGAGGATGCCACACTGATTTCTTACTTCGTAGCAAATAAACAATTCACAGATATGACACAAAACAATTTTTGTTTAATAGCTAAACTTCGTGAAACATCCCTCAAACAAATTAAATAACATTATTTTAATTAGTAGCATATTTTTTTCTAGATCAAAAAATTATGTAATCATCTTGTAATTTGTATTTCTAAAATGAATATCTGCACAAGTCCATAACAAGCTGTTGGTCTTGGCTAATTGAAAGGAAACATGGTCCCAACAAGAGAGTTTTCAATTGAAACAATGGAAAGGATTCTAAAACTCTTTCAAGAAGGAAATCCAACATGGAGTGTGGCAAAAGACGTTGGTTGTTCCAAGTCTGCTGTGTCTAAAATTTGGTGCATGTATAAACAAAACGCCAAGGTTATAAAAGGAAAACATGTGGGTAGACGAAGGAAGATGTCAAAGCGCCAGGATAGAAAACTCCTGTAAGAAGTCGGTTGAATGAAAAGCCCAACAGAAACTCCTAAACAGAAGATAACAAGGCTTCAGTGGGCTAAAGAGAAGCAATCATGGAGTGTGGATGATTGGATGAAAGTGATATTCAGTGATGTATCCCGAATCCGCATTGGCCAAGGCAATGATGCTGGAACTTTTGTGTGGTGCCGTTCTAATGAAACAGTTAAAGATGACTGCCTGAAGAAAACAATCACATTTCTCCAGTCATTTATGACATTGGGCTGCATGTCAGGTAAAGGACCAGGGGAGAGTGTAGTCATAGGTTTGGTGATGATGAAGTAATTTTTTAGGAACATAATGCATCTTGCCACAGAGTAAAAAGTGTAAAAGCTTTTCTTCAGGAAAGGCAAATAAACTCAGTGACATGGCCAGCAAACAGTGCGGATCTCAATCCAATTGAAAATTTATGGTGGAAATGTAAAAAATTGGTCCATGACAAGGCTCTGTCCTACAGAGCTGATCTGTCAACCAGGGAATATTGTTTTTCATTAGTGAGTGACTTGCCTCAAAGAATTCACAATTCATAAAAGCCAGAGGAGGAGCAACAAAGTACAAACTGATTTATTTTTGTGGTTGATGATTCCATTATATTTTCCACTACTTGATCTGGAAAAAACAAAGATTTTTGTTGCCACTCTATGTGATCAAAACTCCAGGTCCACTCTTGTTCAGTGTTTCTTATATTCCCCACTCAACTACAATCATTTTTCATCCTGTCCATCCATCCATCCATCTTCAACCGCTTATCCGCAGTCGGGTCGCGGGGGCAGCAGCTCCAGCAGGGGGCCCCAAACTTCCCTATCCCGAGCCACATTAACCAGCTCTGACTGGGGAACCCCGAGGCGTTCCCAGGCCAGTGTGGAGATGTAATCTCTCCACCTAGTCCTGGGTCTTCCCCGAGGCCTCCTCCCAGCTGGACGTGCCTGAAATACGTCCCTAGGGAGGCGCCCAGGGGGCATCCTTACCAGATGCCCAAACCACCTCAACTGACTCCTTTCCACGCAAAGGAGCAGCGACTCTACTCCGAGCTCCTCACGGATGACTGAGCTCCTCACCCTATCTCTAAGGGAGAAGCCCGCCACCCTTCTGAGGATGCCCATTTCGGCCGCTTGTACTCGCAACCTAGTTCTTTCGGTCATGACCTAGCCTTCATGACCATAGGTGAGGGTAAGAACAAAAATTGACCGGTAGATCGAGAGCTTTGCCTTCCGGCTCAGCTCTCTTTTCGTGACAACGGTGCGATAGTGAGGGCAATACCGCCCCCGCTGCCCCGATTCTCCGGCCTACCCTCCACTCCATTGTCCCCTCACTCGTGAACAAGACCCCGAGGTACTTGAACTCCTTCACTTGGGGCAATACCTCCTTCCCTACCCGGAGTACGCGCTCCATCGGTTTCCTGCTGAGAACCATGGCCTCAGATTTAGAGGTGCTAATCCTCATCCCAGCCGCTTCACACTCGACTGCCAAGCGGTCCAGTGAGAGCTGAAGGTCACGGACCGATGATGACATGAAGACCATATCATCTGCAAAAAGCAGCAATGAGATCCCAAGCTCACAGCCACCTTCCCCACCCCGACTACGTCTCGATATCCTGTCCATGAATATCACAAACAGGATTGGTGACAAAGCGCAGCCTTGGCGGAGACCAACCCCCACATGGAACGAACTCGACTTCGTGCCGAGGACACGGACACAGCTCTCGCTTCGGACGTACAGGGATTGGATCACCCTAAGAAGGGACCCCCTCACCCCATACTCCCGAAGCACCTCCCACAGTCTCTCCCGGGGGACCCGGTCATACGCCTTCTACAGATCCACAAAACACATGAAGACCGGATGGGCATACTCCCAGGCCCCCTCCAGAATCCTTGCGTGAGTAAAGATCTGGTACTTCATTCCACTGCCAGGACGGAACCCGCATTGTTCCTCTTCAATCCGAGGTTCGACAATCGGCCGAACCCTCCTCTCCAGCACCTTGGAGTAAACTTTACCAGGGAGGCTGAGAAGTGTGATACCCCTGTACTTGGCACACACTCTCTGGTCCCCCTTTTTGAAGAGGGGAACCACCACCCCGTTCTGCCACTCCTTAGGCACTGTCCCAGATTTCCACGCGATGTTGAAGAGGCGTGTCATCCATGACACCCCCTCCACATCCAAAGCTTTCAGCATTTCTGGTCGGATCTCATCAATCCCTGGGGCTTTGCCACTGCAGAGTTGTTGGACTACCTCAGTGACCTCCCCCAGGGAAATAGAATCTGATCCCCCATCAGCCTCCGGCTCTGCCTCTAGCATAGAGGGTGTGTTGGGATTTAGGAGTTCTTCAAAGTGTTCCTTCCACCACCCAATAACCTCCTCGGTTGAGGTCAACAGCGTCCCATCTTTGCTGTATACAGCTTGGATGTTTCCCCGTTTCCCCCTCCTAAGGTGGTGAACAGTTTTCCAGAAGCACTTTGGTGCGGACCGAAAGTCCTTCTCCATGGCTTCTCCGAACTTTTCCCACACCCACTGCTTTGCCTCCCTCACGGCTGAGGCCGCAGCCCTTCGGGCCTGTCGGTACCTTGCAACTGCCTCCGTAGACCTCCGGGACAACAAATCCCGGAAGGCCTCTTTCTTCAGTCGGACAGCTTCCCTGACCACCAGTGTACACCACGGTGTTCAAGGGTTACCACTCCTTGAGGCACCTAAAACCTTGAGGCCGCAGCTCTCCACCGCAGTTTCGGCAATGGAAGCTTTGAACATTGCCCACTCCGGTTCAATGTCCCCAACCTCCGCAGGGATGCCTGAAGAACTCCGCCGGAGGTGTGAGTTGAAGATCTCGTGGACAGGGACCTCCTCCTAAAGTTCCCAGTTCACCCGCACTACTCGCTTGGGCTTCCCAGGTCTGTCCAGAGTCTTTCCCCACCCCCTGATCCAACTCACCACCAGATGGTGATCGGTTGACAGCTCTGCCCCTCTCTTCACCCAAGTGCCCAAAACATATGGCCTCAGATCTGATGACACGATTCCAAAATCGATCATCGATCTTCGGCCTAGGGTTCTCTGGTACCACGTACACTTATGAGCATCCTTATGTTCGAACATGGTGTTTGTTATAGATAATCCATGACTAGCACAGAAGTCCAATAACAAACATCCACTCGTGTTCAGATCGGGGAGGCCGTTCCTCCCAATCACGCCTTTCCAGGTGTCCCTGTCATTTCCCATGTGCGCATTGAAGTCACCCAGCATCACTATGGAGTCCCCTACTGGGGCCCTATTCAGGACTCCATTCAGGGTCTCCAAGAAGGCTGAATACTCTGAACTGCTGTTAGGTGCATATGCACATACAATAGTCACAACCCGTAGGCGAAGGGAGGCGACCCTCTCGTCCATCAGGGTAAACTCCAACGTAGTGGCTCTCAGCCGGGGACTTGTGAGTATCCCCACACCCGCCCATCGCCTCACACCCTGGGAAACTCCAGAGAAGAATAGAGTCCATCCCCTATCCAGGAGTACGGATCCAGAGCCAAAACTGTGTGTCGAAGTAAGCCCCACCAGATCCAACTGGTAGTGCTCCACCTCCCTCACCAGTTCCGGCTCCTTCCCCCCCAGTGAGGTGATGTTCCACGTCCCTAGAACTTGCCTTTGCCGCCCGGGTCTGGTCCTTCGAGACCCACGTCCTTCACTGCCACCCATATGGCAGCGCACCCGACTCCTGCGGTTTCTCCAATGGGTGGTGGGCCCAAGGGATGTAGAGGGGGGTGTCACATTGCTTCTTCGGGCTGTGCCCGACCGGGCTCCGTGACAAGCCCGGCCACCAGGCGCTCGCCGACGAGCCCTCCATCTGGGCCTGGCTCCAGATGGGGGCCCCGGGCTTACTCCGGGCAGGGTAACTCCTCCTCCTTGCCGTTTTTTTCATGGAATCTTTGTGAACTATTCTTAGTCTGGCCCCTCACCTGAGACCACTTTGCCTTGGAGACCCTACCAGGAGCACCTGGCTCCAGACAACACAGCCCTCGGGATCATAAGGGCACACAAACCTCTCCACCACGATAAGGTGCTGGTTCCCGGAGAGGAACCATCATCCTACCCAACACTCCTATTTTCAGCACATTCATTAAAAATGTTTTGTGAGATACAGTTGAAGTCAGAAGTTTACATACACTTAGGTTGAAGTCATTAAAACACATTTTTTAACCAATCCACATATTTCAAATTAGCAAAGTATAGTTTTGGCGAATCGTTTAGGACATCTACTTTATGCATGACACAAATCATTTTTCCAACAATTGTTTACAGACCGATTGTTTCACTTTTAATTGACTATCACAATTCCAGTGGGTCAGATGTTTAGAACAATAAGTTAATTGTGCCTTTAAGCAGCTTGGAAATTTCAGAAGATTATGTCAAGCCTTTAGATAATTAGCCAATTAGCTTCTGGTAGGCTAATTGAAGTCAATTGGAGGTGTACCTGAGGATGTATTTTAAGGCCTGCCTTCAAACTCAGTGCCCCTTTGCTTGAAATCATGAAAAATTAAAAAATTGTGGACCTCCACAAGTCTAGTTCATCCTTGTGAGCAAATTTCAAACGCCTGAAGGTACCATGTACATCTGTAAAAACAATAATACACAAGTATTAACACCATGTGACCACGCAGCCATCACACCGCTCAGGAAGGAGACGCATTCTGTTTCCTAGAGATGAACGTAGTTTGGTGTGAAACGTGCAAATCAATCCCAGAACAACAGCAAAGGACCTTTGCTATCTATATCCACAGTAAAACGAGTCCTATATGAAAATAATCTGAAAGACTGCTCAGCAAGGAAGAATCCACTGCTGCAAAACTACTCAAACATTTTTACTGTTTGTCCATAATGACCATCGTTATATATTTGGAGGAAAAAAGGCGAGGCTTGCACGCCGAAGAACACCATCCCAATCGTGAAGTATGGGGGGTGCAGCATCATGTTGTGGGGATGCTTTGCTGCTGGAGGGACTGGTGCACTTCACAAAATCGATGACATCATGAGGAAGGAACATCTCAAGACATCAGCCAGGAAGTTAAAGCTTGGTCGCAAATGGGTCTTCCAAATGGACAATGACTCCAAGCATACCTCCAGAGTTGTGGCAAAATGGCTTAAGGACAACAAAGTCAAGATTTTGGAGTGGCCATCACAAAGCCCTGACCTCAATCCGATAGAACATTTGTGGGCAGAACTGAAAAAACCTGACTCAGTTACCCCAGTTCTGTCTGGAGGAATGGGCCAAAATTCCAGCAACTTATTGTGAGACACTTCTGGAAGGATCCCCAAAACATTTGAACCAAGTTAAACAATTTAAAGGCAACGCTACCAAATACTAAACAAGTGTCTGTACACTCCTGACCCACTGGGAATGTGATGAAAGAAAGTAATAAAAGCTGAAATAAATAATTCTCTACTATTATTATTCTGACATTTCACATTCTTAAAATAAAGTAGTGATCCTAACAGACCTAAGACAGGGAATTCTTTCTATGATTAAATGTCAGGAATTGTGAAAAAATTTAGTTTAAGTGTATTTGGCTACGGTGTATGTAAACTTCTGACTTCAACTGTAATTCCTATGTAACTATCACTCTCATGTTCTGTTTACGTAGATGCAGACAAAGGTTCATCTTCTGATGGAGAAACGGCTTCTACATCAAAAGAGCATCTGACAGCACAGAGTCTTTCCTGCATCACCTGTGAGAAGACATTTAGCTCAAAGGGACGTTTAGCAAGACATGAAATAAGAGACACAGAACAGAAATCCTTCAAATGCAGGAGATGTGGGAGCAGCTTTTCTACCGCAGAAGAGAAGAAACTCCATTCAGAAGTGCACAGAGGAAAGGGGTTCAACTGTGAGCAGTGCGGAAAGGTTTTCTTCGTTCCTTCTCTTCTAAAAGTTCACATGAAGACACACAGTGATGAAAAGCCTTTCCACTGCAGTGAGTGTGACAAGTGTTTCAAAACAAAAGGAAACCTTGTTATACATGAGAGAACACACACGGGAGAGAAACCGTACAAGTGTCCTCACTGTGAGAAGAGATTCACATACGGAAACTATCTAAAGATACATGTCCGTTCACACACCAATGAGAGGCCGTATCAGTGCAGTGAATGTGGGAAAACCTTTGCAGAGTCATATAGTCTAAAGTCACATCAGAAAATACATTCTGAAGAGAAACCCTATCAATGCTCACACTGTGATAAACATTTCCGTCTTAAGTCTCAGCTGACAGTCCATAAGAGAATGCACTCTGGAGAGAAACCTTACCTCTGCTCTCATTGTGGAAAGAGCTTTTCTGATCAATCTCATTTTAGAGATCATCAGAGAGTGCACACAGGAGAAAAGCCTTATGCCTGTAGTGTTTGTGGTACGGCTTTCAGTCAACACAGTAATTTAGTTCTGCACCAGAGAATTCACACTGGAGAAAGACCTTACAAATGCACTCAGTGTGACAAAAAGTTTGCTCGATCAGATGTCCTGAAAACCCATCTGAGAATGCATACAGGAGAGAAACCTTACAGCTGCTCTATCTGCGGGGAGGGATTCGCTTATTTAGGGAGTTTTAATATTCATAAAAAGAAACATGCTAAAGAACAAACAGTCCTAGAATCTTTATAGCATTTTTTCACAGCTCAATCTGTTAAAAAGAAGCTGTACATTGAGCTCTTATTGACAGTAGCAGACAGGATCACATTAACCTTTGATGTGGATCAAGAATAAAGATTAATTCATTTAAATATTTAATGTAGCAGTTTTAGTAACAATATGATTTAATCAAGGGGTCAGAGTTTGGATGTTGTAGTATTTGCTAGTCAATGTATATTTTTTAAAGAGCTTAGAAATTTGACTTTTCTCTGTCTGCTGCCTTTGACATCACAACTCAGTTGTATAGACGCTAGTGAAGGATTTGAGATGTTGTTATGGAGCGATTTCCTTGACAACATTGTCAGAATGTCACAAGACTCACAATGTTATTTTCATGCATTTCTAGAGTTATGTAAGTTATCATTTCAATTACATTACAAGACGGACAATCTCGAGTTTCAAATCATTGATTTTCAAAACACAAAAGGAAATATTTTTTTGTTGTGCTGCAACTAACAATTATTTTGATAATCGATTACACTGGACTGGGAATCTATTCCAAAAATAATCAATTCTACAATTTACTAGGTGTTGGGAATTGAGAATTGTTACTGAAGTCTTAACAGCACTAATTCAAAATAACTGCAGCTCAACGATCATAATTTCCTGACTGATTTTGTAGTCAGTCAATCATCAGTAAATTCATCCTTTTGTTTTATCTGTATGAAGCAATCGCATAATCCCTTCAACACATCAGATTGCTGCTTTCCAGACCGATATAGTGTGCCATATTTTACTTTGGGTTAAAAGAATAATGAAGTAAAATGCCAAATTTGGGATAACAATGATATTACAGCAGGGGAACCAATTCCTAACGTTTTGGGAGCAGCTCTGTTATATTTTTTTAAACATTCCCAAAACATTGCAGGGAGGGTTTTGTGTGTGACAACCTTAGAAGAACTTCTACAGAATGAACTCTAATGGTTATTTTTGTCATATATTTCCGTAACACATTTTTCCATTATTTTTCATGATCATTTATTTGATTGTCACGTTGCAGAGAGGTTGATAGACAACATCACAGTGTATGGAACTAGAATGTGTTATAATGAACCGATGTGAAAAGCATTCCAGACAAATCTTCCTGCGTCTGATCTATGCACGCACATTAGATCCGCGCACACTGATTTAAAAATGAACAATCATTGGACTGACTCACTGACAGTCGTTGATTGATTTCCTCAATAAATAATTACTTCTAGACAAGGCTCTAGCCAGGAAATTACTTTTGGGTGGGCCTCAATAAAATTGGATGGGCCAAATTTTTTTCCTAAATATTTTTTCTCCAAATTTGCCTTTGCAACAGAAAGGCGTCTCTCACGTTCTGGTTGGGCCTGGGCCCTAATTTGAGAGGGCCCAGCACACCTTTGGCTATGCCACTGCTTCTAGATGTGATATAAAATATTTATCTTATTGATTTAATAAAGATTTGACTCATTATAGAAAAGAACGTGATTTTTTTTGTTTATTGACTACAACTGAAAAGAAACAGAAATGTCTTCGTGAAACTCTACACAGTGGGAAGAAATTAATTTAATATTAGCCTAGTTATGGTTAATTAAACGTTTATTACATTTGTAATGTCTTTCAATACATTTCTGATTTTAAAAACCCTTGAATGTGTTTAATTCATTGATTATTTGAAATAATTAACTACAATATGTGTGTATGTCCATGATGCTGAGCTACAGTTTAAGGATGGGATGGGATGTGCTGAATCCTCAAACCTTATTATCTTCAATATCTGAGCAAGAGCATTTTAAAAAGTAAAATTGCTGAAGAGATTAAAGTCATTTGATATTTCTGAAATCCTCGTGATGAATGTTGATTGTGTTTTAGTTATGTTCAGTTCGTGAACTAATTGTTCTTTTGAACCGGTTCGTTTTACTGAACGAGTTGATCTAGTTCATCAAATTGGACTGAATCGTTTGAAACAGTTTGCGTCTCAAGTCAACACTGATCTTAACCTGTCTTTCAGGTGTGCCTGTCACTATGACACGAAATTACCTGGAGTAATATGATACTAGAACTGTTGATATCTGTTTTTGCCAACGCTTCTTTGCAATGAACCGCTCCAACTAGTTCACAAATCAGACAGAACTCTTGGGTTGTAATGATTCTTGAGTCAACTGTACAATGGTCTGAGAATCGCCTCTATCGGAGGTGTCCGACATACTGAGAACTGATGAGCTGCTGTCAATGTGTATGTGATTAAGGGGCAAAATGTATGTTTCAGGTGTATTTTCTGAACAACAGAAAGTGTAACAAATAAAACCAACTGGAAATATGTTTATGAATTGATTGTATTACGGTTTTATCAACGTATGAAGATGATCCAGTCTACAGATCTCGAGTCAACAATACACAGATCCGAGGACAGCTGTTCTCTCATAAGCAGTTCATTGAGTCATTCGAAGTAGATCTTGAGTCAAAAGTACACTGATCCGTGGACGGCAGCTCTTGCGTCAACAACACATTGGAGTCATTTGCAGCTGATCTTGATTCAACAGTACACTGATCCGAGGACAGCAGCTCTCATGGCATCAGTACATTTGAGTCGTTCGCCACAGTTCTCAAGTCAACAGTACGCTGATCCGAGGACAGCAGCTCTCTAGTCGACAGTACACTGATCCGAGGACAGCAGCTCTCTCGTCAGCAGTACACTGATCCGAGGGCAGCAGATCTTGATTCAACAGTACATTGAGTCATTCGCAGCAGTTCTTGAGTCAACCGTACACTGATCCTAGGACAGCAGCTCTCATGGCATCAGTACATTTGAGTCGTTCGCCACAGTTCTCAAGTCAACAGTACGCTGATCCGAGGACAGCAGCTCTCTAGTCGACAGTACACTGATCCGAGGACAGCAGCTCTCTCGTCAGCAGTACACTGATCCGAGGGCAGCAGATCTTGATTCAACAGTACATTGAGTCATTCGCAGCAGTCCTTGAGTCAACTTTACACTGATCCGAGGACAGCAGTTCTCGAGTCAACAGTGCACTGATCTAAGGACGGCAGTTCTCGAGTCAACAGTGCACTGATCCGAGGACAGCAGTTCTCGAGTCAACAGTGCATTGATACAAGGACAGCAGTCCTTGAGTCAACTTTACACTGATCCGAGGACAGCAGTTCTTGAGTCAACAGTACACTGATCCGAGGAAAGCAGTTCTCGAGTCAAAAGTACATTGAGTAGATCACAGCAGTTTGCGAGTCACCAGTACACTGAACTGAGAATCACCTCTTTCTGACATCAGTGAGCAGCTGATAAGCATGTGTGAACCCAGAACTTGAATGAGGGGGCGAAACGTTTCAGTCAAGAGATCAGTCAGTTCTCGAGTCAACAGTACACTGATCCGAGGACAGCAGTTCTCGAGTCAACAGTACACTGATCCGAGGACAGCAGTTCTCGAGTCAACAGTACACTGATCCGAGGACAGCAGCTCTCATGTCATCAGTACACTGATCCGAGGACAGCCGCTCTCATGTCATCAGTACACTGATCCGAGGACAGCAGCACTTGTGTCAATAGTACACTGATCCGATGACAGCAGTTCTCGAGTCAACATTACACTGATCCGAGGAAAGCAGTCCTCTAGTCAACAGTACACTGATCCAAGGACAGCAGTTCTCGCAACAGCAGTTCTCGAGTCAACAGTGCACTGATCCAAGGACAGCAGTTCTTGAGTCAATAGTGCAATGATCCAAGGACAGCAGTTCTTGAGTGACCAGTATACTGCTCTGAGAGTCACCTCTTTCAGACATCAGTGAGCAGCTGATGAGCATGTGTGAACCCAGAACTTGAATGAGGGGACGAAATGTTTCAGTCAAGAGATGTAAACAAATTTTACTATTGAGTGTTGTTTATGCAGATTATATTTGAAGTTGTGATGAGCTGGATCATGGTTTCTGTAAAAAGGGTGTATTGATTAAGAGACGTTTAATTAATTTGCTTTAAACAGGTGTAGAACATACACGTTTGTATATGTGTCAATATTGAGTGCTTTGCAAATCTTTACTGTAGGATGTATCATAAAATCACTGAATGAAACATTGATGACAATAAACACCCTTATTATTATAACTTATTTAAATAAAATGTTATAATCTGCAATATGCCCTTTATTGAATATGTTTGTGCGTGTATTCTACGACGCCGGCATATTAGGATTATATACAGTGACGTTAATAAGTGATGACGTAATTGAGCTGGTAAGGTTTTTTTCCCTCAGGCTATCCATCTCATGAACAGGTAAAACTGCCCCATTGAGCAATAATTATGTGCAATACACAGTTTAAATCTAGTTATATTATCCAACATATCCACTTCTGCCATTGCTTCATTGTACATAATATTCTGTATTTTTGTTCTTTATAATCAGATTGTAATAGATTTGCACTATGTGTGTGTATGTGGGTATGTATGATGGTGAGTGTATGTACGTATATGTATAATTATTTATTTTTAGTCTTTTTTTGTTTTTAATTATCTCTGTCTTGCTGCTGTTTTTTTTATTTTATTTTTGTTTTATGGTATTGTTTGGTATTGTACTGGAAGCTCCTGTCACCAACTTGGCAATAAAGCTGATTCTGATTCTGAAATCGTTTTTTCAACCAGTTCAATGAAACGAACCCTCCGAATGAACCTGTTCACGGAAAGGAATCGGACTTCCCATCACTGTAGTGACTCCAGTACAGCAGGGGGCGCTATGAAGCTCTTTAGTCCGCCGGTAAACTCACTAAACAAAGAAAGAAAGAACTACTCACAGTTTGTTTAGATGTTCAGCTGCTGTGTGTTTGTTCATGTCTTTCATGTTGTGATGTTTATGTGTTGAGATGTTGAAGATGAGTTTGCAGGTGGATCTGATGTGCTGTAAATCAGTAGGAACTGATCTGTCCATGCTGGATATTGATGATTTGATGACAGAAATCTCTCAGCTGAAGAAAGAAATGGCGTTACTGGAGGCAAAGCTGAGGGAAAGAGGAGATCCACTGAACGGAGAGGTTTGTACAGCTGTTAAATATATCAAGAGTCCAGATGAGTCAGTACAGTGATTGTGTTGTGTTTGTCAGGAGCTGGAGAAGGTTTCCTGTCAATCTTCAGTATGTGTGACTGATGGGACCTCCACAGAATGTCAGGATTCAGTGTGGAGCGTCAGAGATCAGAGATCCAGAGACACACAGGACTCAGAGCTCAGCCTCACTTTACTCTGTTATACTGACGCTCAGGAGAGTGTGTGTGACAGTAATCAGGGTGATCAAACCTCCACAGAGTCTCTGGCTTCTGTCTGTAACGCTGGAGAACAGCAGATGCTGCAGATACCATTGAAGATGTGTTCAGTGAAGCTGCTGGACTGCAGGAACCTGATGGAGATGAGAGGAGAAACCACAGCAGAGGAACAGCAGAGTGATGAAGATGATGATGATGATTTTATTCAACAAGACAATCATGATGAAGAGCATGATGATAATTTTATTCAACATGATAAAGATGATAATGATTTTGTTCCTTCAGGTATGTGTCGTATTTCAATGTTTTTTCCTTCATTACATGATGAGTTACTGTTTTTTTCTTTTTTTAGATACAAAGATTTTATATCTGATCATACACACTTTGTAGCATGGTTCTATACAGACTTTTTTTTTTAAAAAGCCCAACAGAAACTCCTAAACAGAAGATAACAAGGCTTCAGTGGGCTAAAGAGAAGCAATCATGGAGTGTGGATGATTGGGTGAAAGTGATATTCAGTGATGTATCCCGAATCTGCATTGGCCAAGGCAATGATGCTGGAACTTTTGTGTGGTGCCGTTCTAATGAAACAGTTAAAGATGACTGCCTGAAGAAAACAATCAAATTTCTCCAGTCATTTATGACATGGGGCTGCATGTCAGGTAAAGGACCAGGGGAGAGTGTAGTCATAGGTTTGGTGATGATGAAGTCATTTTTTAGGAACATAATGCATCTTGCCACAGAGTAAAAAGTGTAAAAGCTTTTCTTCAGGAAAGGCAAATAAACTCAGTGACATGGCCAGCAAACAGTGCGGATCTCAATCCAATTGAAAATTTATGGTGGAAATGTAAAAAGTTGGTCCATGACAAGGCTCTGTCCTACAAAGCTGATCTGTCAACCACTATTGGAGGAAGTTGTTACCAGCTTGATGGAGAATATTGTTTTTCATTAGTGAGGGCCATGCCTCAAAGAATTCAGGCCATCATAAAAGCCAGAGGAGGAGCAACAAAGTACAAACTGATTTATTTTTGTGGTTGATGATTCCATTATATTTTCCACTACTTGATCTGGAAAAAACAAAGATTTTTGTTGCCACTCTATGTGATCAAAACTCCAGGTTCACTCTTGTTCAGTGTTTCTTATATTCCCCACTCAACTCCAATAATTGTTCATCCTACCCAACACCCCTATTTTCAGCACATACATTAAAAATGTTTTGTGAGATACAGTTGAAGTCAGAAGTTTACATACACTTGGTTTGAAGTCATTAAAACAAATTTTTTAACCAATCCACATATTTCAAATTAGCAAAGTATAGTTTTGGCGAGTCGTTTAGGACATCTATTTTGCGCATGACACAAGTCATTTTTCCAACAATTGTTTACAGACCGATTGTTTCACTTTTAATTGACTATATCACAATTCCAGTGGGTCAGATGTTTAGAACAATAAGTTAGTTGTGCCTTTAAGCAGCTTGGAAAATTCCCGAAAATGATGTCAAGCCTTTAGACAATTAGCTTTTGATAGGCTAATTGGATGTGTACCTGTGGAGTTATTTTAAGGCCTACCTTCAAACACAGTGCCCCTTTGCTTGTCATCATGAGAAAATAAAAATTTGTGGACTTCCACAAGTCTAGTTCATCCAGAACCACAGCAAAGTACCTTGTGCTGGAGGAAACAGGTAGACAAATATCTATATCCACAGTAAAACGAGTCCTATATCGACATTACCTGAAAGGCTGCTCGGCAAGGAAGAATCCACTGCTGCAAAACTACTCCAAAACATTTGTATTGTTTGTCCATAATGACCATCCTTATGTTTGGAGGGAAAAGGGTGAGGCTTGCACGCCGAAGAACACCATCCCAATCGTGAAGCATGAGGGTGGCAGCATCATGGTGTGGGGGTGCTTTGCTGCTGGAGGGACTGGTGCACTTCACAAAATAGATAGCATCATGATGAAGGAAAATTATGTGGAAATAGTGAAGCAACATCTCAAGACATCAGCCAGGAAGTTAAAGCTTGGTCGCAAATGGGTCTTCCAAATGGACAATGACTCCAAGCATACCTCCAGAGTTGTGGTAAAATGGCTTAAGGACAACAAAGTCAAGCTATTGGAGTGGCCATCACAAAGCCCTGACCTCAATCCGATAGAACATTTGTGGGCAGAACTGAAAAAACCTGACTCAGTTACACCAGTTCTGTCTGGAGGAATGGGCCAAAATTCCAGCAACTTATTGTGAGACACTTCTGGAAGGATCCCCAAAACATTTGACCCAAGTTCAACAATTTAAAGGCAATGCTACCAAATGCTAAACAAGTGTCTGTAAACTTCTGACCCACTGGGAATGTGATGAAAGAAATAAAAGCTGAAATAAATCATTCTCTACTATTATTATTCTGACATTTCACATTGTTAAAATAAAGTAATGATCCTAATGGACCTAAGACAGGGAATGCTTTCTATGATTAAACGTCAGGAATTGTTAAAAAAAATGAGTTTAAATGTATTTGGCTACGGTGTATGTAAACTTACATTTACATTTATTCATTTGGCTGACGCTTTTATCCAAAGCGACTTACAAAAGAGGAAAAACATAAGCAAATCATCTTAAGGAGACAGTGGTACGAAAAGTGCCATACTACAAAGTTTCACTATCATCAGAATAGTATACGAAACCGATTTAAGTGCAACAAGAATTGTTTTTTGACTGGTTAAATGCTTTTGGAAAAGATGTGTTTTTAGCCGTTTTTTGAAGATAGAGAGTGAGTCAGCTTCACAGATTGAGTTGGGGAGGTCATTCCACCAATGTGGTGTGATAAAACTGAAAGTCCAGCAAAGTGTTTTGGTGCCTCTTTGTTTTGGTACAACAAGGCGACGTTCCTTAGCCGACCGCAGGCTTCTGGTTGGAACGTAGCTCTGCATAAATGTTTTTAGGTATGCTGGAGCCGACCCAGTGACTGTTTTGTATGCCAGCATCAGGGCCTTGAATTTAATACATGCATCAACCGGCAGCCAGTGGAGAGAGACAAAGAGTGGTGTAACATGTGCTGTCTTTGGTTCATTAAAGACCAGACGTGCTGCTGCATTCTGGATCATTTGCAGAGGTCTAATAGCATATGCAGAAAGGCCTGCAATGAGAGCGTTACAGTAGTCCAGTCTAGTTATGACAAGTGACTGAACAAGCAGTTGTGTGGCATGTACAGAGAGGAAAGGTCTTATCTTCCTGATATTGTAGAGTGTAAATCTGCATGATCTTGCAGTCTTTGAGATGTGGTCTGTGAAATTTAGCTGGTCATCAATGGTTACCCCTAGATTTCTGACCGTTTTGGAAGGCGACACTGTAATTGGACCCAGCTGCACAGTGATGTTGTGTTCAACATCAGGGTTGGCTGAAAGACAAGGAGTTCAGTCTTGGCAGGGTTGAGATGCAGGTGGTGTTCCTTCATCCAGGCTGAGATGTCTGCCAGACAGGCAGCGATTCGAGCGGTCACTGTGGTGTCGTAGGGCTGGAAAGACCAGAAGAGTTGCGTGTCATCAGCGTAGCAGTGGTAAGAGAAACCATTTGACTGGATGATGGGTCCTAATGATGTTGTGTATATGGAGAAGAGAAGTGGCCCAAGCACTGATCCCTGAGGTACCCCAGTACATAACTGATGTGGCTTGGATACCTCAACTCTTCAGGCTACCTTGAAAGACCTACCTGAGCGATATGAGTTGAACCAGCCAAGCACAGTTCTGGTGATGCCCAGTTTAGAGAGGGTGGAAAGAAGGATCTGATGGTTGACTTTGTCAAAGGCTGCAGAAAGGTCCAGCAGAATCAGAACGGATTATCTGGATTCAGCTTTTGCCTGTCTCAGCGACTCCGTGACAGACAGCAGGGCAGTCTCAGTGGAGTGTCCACTTTTGAAGCCTGACTGATTGCCATCCAGCAGCTTGTTCTGTGAGAGATAGGCAGAGATCTGATTGAAAACTGCCCTTTCAAGTGTTTTTGCCATGAATGGGATGAGCGAGACTGGTCTGTAGTGTTCTATCTGTGTGGGGTTAAGTGCAGGTTTTTTCAGCATCGGGGTTACTCGAGCCTGCTTTAATGTAGTGGGAAAAGTGCCTTCAAGAAGAGATGTGTTAATTATGTGTGTAAGTGCAGGTAGGATGGACGGTGTGATGGAAAACTTCTGACTTCAACTGTAATTCCTATGTAACTATCACTCTCATGTTCTATTTACTTAGATGCAGACAAAGGTTCATCTTCTGATGGAGAAACGGCTTCTACATCAAAAGAGCATCTGACAGCACAGATTCTTTCCTGCATCACCTGTGAGAAGACATTCAGCTCAAAGGGACATTTAGCAAGACATGAAAGAAGACACACAGAACAGAAATTCTTCAAATGCAGGAGATGTGGGAGCAGCTTTTCTACCGCAGAAGAGAAGAAACTCCATTCAGAAGTCCACAGAGGAAAGGGGTTCAACTGTGAGCAGTGCGGAAAGGTTTTCTTTATTCCTTCTCTTCTAAAAGTTCACATGAAGACACACAGTGATGAAAAGCCTTTCCACTGCAGTGAGTGTGACAAGTGTTTCAAAACTAAAGGAAACCTTGTTGAACATGAGAGAACACACACGGGAGAGAAACCGTATAAGTGTCCTCACTGTGAAAAGAGATTCACATACGGAAACCATCTAAAGATACATGTCCGTTCACACACCAATGAGAGGCCGTATCAGTGCAGTGAATGTGAGAAAGCCTTTACAAAGTTAGATAATCTCAAGTCACATCAGAAAATACACACTGAGGAGAAACCCTATCAATGCTCACACTGTGATAAACATTTCCGTCTTAAGTCTCAGCTGACAGTCCATGAGAGAATGCACTCTGGAGAGAAACCTTACCTCTGCTCTCATTGTGGAAAGAGCTTTTCTGATCAATCTCATTTTAGAGTTCATCAGAGAGTGCACACAGGAGAAAAGCCTTATGCCTGTAGTGTTTGTGGTACGGCTTTCCGTCAACACAATAATTTAGTTCTGCACCAGAGAATTCACACTGGAGAAAGACCTTTCAAATGCACTCAGTGTGACAAAAAGTTTGCTCGACCAGATGTCCTGAAAACCCATCTGAGAATGCATACAGGAGAGAAACCTTACAGCTGCTCTATCTGCGGGGAGGGATTCGCTTATTTAGGGAGTTTTAATATTCATAAAAAGAAACATGCTAAAGAACAAACAGTCCTGGAATCTTTATAGCATCTTTTCACAGCTCAATCTGTTAAAAATAAGCTGTACATTGAGCTCTCGTTGGCAGTAGGGGACAGGATCACATTAACCTTTGATGTGGTTGAGAATAAAGATGAATTCATTTAAATATTTAATGTAGCAGTTTTAGTAACAATATGATTTAATCAAGGGGTCAGAGTTTGGATGTTGTAGTATTTGCTAATCAATGTATATTTTTTAAAGAGCTTAGAAATTTGAATTTTCTCTGTCTGCTGCCTTTGACATCACAACTCAGTTGTATAGACGCTAGTGAAGGATTTGAGATGTTGTGGAGAGATTCGCTTGACAACATTGTCAGAATGTCACAAGACTCACAATGTTATTTTCATGCATTTCTAGAGTAATGTAAGGGATTATGTCAATTACATTAAATGGGGATGAGATGGACAATCTCGAGTTTAAAATCATTGATTTTCAAAACACAAAAGGAAATATTTTTCTGTAGTACTGCAACTAACAATTATTTTGATAATCGATTACACTGGACTGGGAATCTATTCCAAAAATAATCAATTCTACAATTTACTAGGTGTTGGGAATTGAGAATCGTTCCTGAAGTCTTAACAGCACTAATTCAAAATAACTGCAGCTCAACAATCATAATTTCCTGACTGATTTTGTAGTCAGTCAATCATCAGTAAATTCATCCTTTTGTTTTATCTGTATGAAGCAAGCGCATAATCCCTTCAACACATCAGATTGATGCTTTCCAGACCGATATAGTGTGCCATATTTTACTTTGGGTTAAACAAATCATCAAGTAAAATGCCAAATGTGGGAAAGAAATTTGCTGTACATTAACAATGATATTACAGCAGGGGAACCAATTCCTAATGTTTTGGGAGCATCTCTGTTATATTTTTAATTACCATAATCTAACATTCCCAGAACATTGCAGGGAAGGTTGTGTGACAACCTTAGAAGAACTTCTACAGAAAGAACTCTAATGGTTATTTTTGTCATATATTTCCGTAACACATTTTTCCATTATTTTTCATGATCATTTATTTGATTGTCACGTTGCAGAGAGGTTGATAGACAACATCACAGTGTATGGAACTAGAATGTGTTATAATGAACCGATGTGAAAAGCTTTCCAGACAAATCTTCCTGCGTCTGATCTATGCACGCACATTAGATCCGCACACACTTTATTCCTTCACAGAAATTTGTGTGATCTGGCAATTTAAAAATGAACAATCATTGGACCGACTCACTGACAGTCGTTGATTGATTTCCTCAATAAATAATGACTTCTAGACAAGGCTGTAGCCAGGAAATTACTTTTGGGTGGGCCTCAATAAAATTGGATGGGCCAAATTTTTTCCTAAATAGTTTTTCTCCAAATTTGCCTTTGCAACAGAAAGGCGTCTCTCACATTCTTGTTGGGCCTGGGTCTAATTTGAGAGGGCCCAGCACACCTTTGGCTATGCCACTGCTTCTAGATGTGATAGAAAATATTTATCTTATTGATTTAATAAAGATTTGACTCATTACTATACAAATAAATTATGGAAAAGAATGAGTGTATGAATGTAACGGAGACGTTTTTTTGTTTATTGACTACAACTGAAGAGAAACAGAAATGTCTTCGTGAAACTCTACACAGTGGGAAGAAATGTATTTAATATTAGCCTAGTTATGGTTAATTAAACGTTTATTACATTTGTAATGTCTTTCAGTACATTTCTGATTTTAAAAACCATTGAATGTTTAATTCATTGATTATTTGAAATAATTAACTACAATATGTGTGTATGTCCATGATGCTGAGCTACAGTTTAAGGATGGGATGGGATGTGCTGAATCCTCAAACCTTATTATCTTCAATATCTGAGCAAGAGCATTTTAAAAAGTAAAATTGCTGAAGAGATTAAATAAAGTCATTTGATGTTTCTGAAATCCTCGTGATGAATGTTGATTGTGGTGTAGTTATGTTCAGTTTGTGAACTAATTGTTCTTTTGAACCGGTTCGTTTTACTGAACGAGTTGCTCTAGTTCATCAAATTGGACTGAATCGTTTGAAACAGTTTGCGTCTCGAGTCAACACTGATCTTAACCTGTCTTTCAGGTGTGACACAAAATTACCTGGAGTAATATGATACTAGAACTGTTGATATCTGTTTTTGCCAACTCTTCTTTGCAATGAACCGCTCCAACTAGTTCACAAATCAGACAGAACTCTTGGGTTGTAATGGTTCTTGAGTCAACTGTACAATGGTCTGAGAATCGCCTCTATCGGAGGTGTCCGACATACTGAGAACTGATGAGCTGCAGTCAATGTGTATGTGATTAAGGGGCAAAATGTATGTTTCAGGTGTATTTTCTGAACAACAGAAAGTGTAACAAATAAAACCAACTGGAAATATGTTTATGAATTGATTGTATTACGGTTTTATCAACGTATGAAGATGATCCAGTCTACAGCTCTCGAGTCAACAGTACATGAGTCGTTCGAAGCAGTTCGCAAGTCAACAGTACACTGATCTGAGGACAGCAGCTCTCGAGTCAACAGTACATGAGTCATTCGCAGCAGTTCTCGAGTCAACAGTACTCTGATCCGAGGATGGCAGCTCTCGAGTCAACAGTAAATGGAGTCGTTTGCCGCCGTTCTCAAGTCAACAGTAAACTGATTCGAAGACAGCAGTTCTCGAGTCAACAGTACACTGATCCGAGGATGGCAGCTCTCGAGTCAGTAGTACATTGAGTCGTTCGCTGCCATTCTCAAGTCAACAATACACTGATTCGAGGACAGCTGTTCTCTCATAAGCAGTTAATTGAGTCGTTTGCAGCAGATCTCAAGTCTACAGTACACTGATCCTAGGACAGCAGCTCTCATGTCATCAGTACACTGATCCGAGAACAGCAGCACTTGTTTCAACAGTACACTGATCCGAGGACAGCAGTTCTTGAGTCAACATTACACTTATCCGAGGAAAGCAGTTCTCGAGTCAACAGTACACTTATCCAAGGACAGCAGATCTCGAGTCAACAGTGTATTGATCCAAGGAAAGCAGTTCTCGAGTCAACAGTACACTTATCCAAGGACAGCAGATCTCGAGTCAACAGTGTATTGATCCAAGGACAGCAGTTTTGCGAGTCAACAGTACACTGAACTGAGAATCACCTCTTTCAGTGAGCAGCAGAGGAGCATGCGTGAACCCAGAACTTGAATGAGGGGCGAAACATTTCAGTCAAGAGATCAGTCAGTTCTCGAGTCAAACGTAAATTGATCCGAGGACAGCAGTTCTCTAGTCAACAGTACACTGATCCGAGGACAGCAGTTCTCTAGTCAACAGTACACTGATCCGAGGACAGCAGCTCGAGTCAACATTACACTGATCTGAGGAAAGCAGTTCCCTTGTCAACAGTACACTGATCCGAGGAAAGCAGTTCTCTAGTCAACAGTACACTGATCCAAGGACAGCAGCTCTTGATTCAACAGTACCTTGAGTCATTCGCAGCAGTTCTCGAGTCAACAGTACACTGATCCGAGGAGAGCAGTTCTCGAGTCAACAGTACACTGATCCGAGGACAGCAGTTCTCGAGTCAACAGTACACTGATCCGAGGACAGCAGTTCTCGAGTCTACAGTACACTGATCCGAGGGCAGCAGTTCTCGAGTCTACAGTACACTGATCCGAGGGCAGCAGTTCTCGAGTCTACAGTACACTGATCCGAGGACAGCAGTTCTCGAGTCAACAGTACACTGATCCGAGGACAGCAGTTCTCGAGTCAACAGTACACTGATCTGAGGACATCAGCACTTGCATCAACAGTACATTGAGTAGATCACAGCAGTTTGCGAGTCACCAGTACACTGATCTTAGAGTCACCTCTTTCGGACATCAGTGAGCAGCTGATGAGCATGTGTGAACCCAGAACTTGAATGAGGGGACGAAATGTTTCAGTCAAGAGATGTAAACAAATTTTACTATTGAGTGTTGTGCATGCAGATTATATTTGAAGTTGTGATGAGCTGGATCATGGTTTCTGTAAGAAGGGTGTATTGATTAAGAGACGTTTAATTAATTTGCTTTAAACATGTGTAGAACATCCACGTTTGTATGTGTCAATATTGAGCACTTTGCAAAACTTTAATGTAGGATGTATCATAAAATCACTGAATGAAACACTGATGACAATAAACACCCTTATTATTATAACTTATTTAAATAAAATGTTACAATCTGCAATACGCCCTTTATTGAATATGTTTGTGCGTGTATTCTACGACGCCGGCATATTAGGATTATATATAGTGACGTTAATACGTGATGACGTAATTGAGCTGGTAAATCGTTTTTTTAACCAGTTCATTGAAACGAACCCTCCGAATGAACCTGTTCACGGAAAGGAATCGGACTTCCCATCACTGTAGTGACTCCAGTACAGCAGGGGGCGCTATGAAGCTCTTTAGTCCGCCGGTAAACTCACTAAACAAAGAAAGAAAGAACTACTCACAGTTTGTTTAGATGTTCAGCTGCTGTGTGTTTGTTCATGTCTTTCATGTTGTGATGTTTATGTGTTGAGATGTTGAAGATGAGTTTGCAGGTGGATCTGATGTGCTGTAAATCAGTAGGAACTGATCTGTCCATGCTGGATATTGATGATTTGATGACAGAAATCTCTCAGCTGAAGAAAGAAATGGCGTTACTGGAGGCAAAGCTGAGGGAAAGAGGAGATCCACTGAACGGAGAGGTTTGTACAGCTGTTAAATATATCAAGAGTCCAGATGAGTCAGTACAGTGATTGTGTTGTGTTTGTCAGGAGCTGGAGAAGGTTTCCTGTCAATCTTCAGTGTGTGTGACTGATGGGACCTCCACAGAATGTCAGGATTCAGTGTGGAGCGTCAGAGATCAGAGATCCAGAGACACACAGGACTCAGAGCTCAGCCTCACTTTACTCTGTTATACTGACGCTCAGGAGAGTGTGTGTGACAGTAATCAGGGTGATCAAACCTCCACAGAGTTTCTGGCTTCTGTCTGTAACGCTGGAGAACAGCAGATGCTGCAGATACCATTGAAGATGTGTTCAGTGAAGCTGCTGGACTGCAGGAACCTGATGGAGATGAGAGGAGAAACCACAGCAGAGGAACAGCAGAGTGATGAAGATGATGATGATGATTTTATTCAACAAGACAATCATGATGAAGAGCATGATGATGATTTTATTCAACATGAAAAAGATAATGATTTTGTTCCTTCAGGTATGTGTCGTATTTCAATGTTTTTTCCTTCATTACATGATGTGAGTTGTTTCATTTTAGAAAAAAATATTTTATATCACTCACTGGTGTACAGGACAGCCCTCTAGGATGAACTATTTACATTATACAAAAATCTGATCATACACACATCGTAGCATGGTTCTATACAGACCTTTTTAATGTCCTACTGACACTGCCAAAATGAATGTAGGAATCACAGTGGCTTTTTTAGGCTTCTGTAGTATAACGATGTTCTCTAGAGGTGGAATAAAAACTACAACCCCTGGCAAAAATGAAGAAGTCACCACATTTTGAGGATGCCACACTGATTTCTTACTTCGTAGCAAATAAACAATTCACAGATATGACACAAAACAATTTTTTTGTTTAATAGCTAAACTTCGTGAAACATCCCTCAAACAAATTAAATAACATTATTTTAATTAGTAGCATATTTTTTTCTAGATCAAAAAATTATGTAATCATCTTGTAATTTGTATTTCTAAAATGAATATCTGCACAAGTCCTTAACAAGCTGTTGGTCTTGGCTAATTGAAAGGAAACATGGTCCCAACAAGAGAGTTTTCAATTGAAACAATGGAAAGGATTCTAAAACTCTTTCAAGAAGGAAATCCAACATGGAGTGTGGCAAAAGACGTTGGTTGTTCCAAGTCTGCTGTGTCTAAAATTTGGTGCATGTATAAACAAAACGCCAAGGTTATAAAAGGAAAACATGTGGGTAGACGAAGGAAGATGTCAAAGCGCCAGGATAGAAAACTCCTGTAAGAAATCGGTTGAATGAAAAGCCCAACAGAAACTCCTAAACAAAAGATAACAAGGCTTCAGTGGGCGAAAGAGAAGCAATCATGGAGTGTGGATGATTGGATGAAAGTGATATTCAGTGATGTATCCCGAATCCGCATTGGCCAAGGCAATGATGCTGGAACTTTTGTGTGGTGCCGTTCTAATGAAACAGTTAAAGATGACTGCCTGAAGAAAACAATCAAATTTCTCCAGTCATTTATGACATGGGGCTGCATGTCAGGTAAAGGACCAGGGGAGAGTGTAGTCATAGGTTTGGTGATGATGAAGTAATTTTTTAGGAACATAATGCATCTTGCCACAGAGTAAAAAGTGCAAAAGCTTTTCTTCAGGAAAGGCAAATAAACTCAGTGACATGGCCAGCAAACAGTGCGGATCTCAATCCAATTGAAAATTTATGGTGGAAATGTAAAAAGTTGGTCCATGACAAGGCTCTGTCCTACAAAGCTGATCTGTCAACCACTATTGGAGGAAGTTGTTACCAGCTTGATGGAGAATATTGTTTTTCATTAGTGAGGGCCATGCCTCAAAGAATTCAGGCCATCATAAAAGCCAGAGGAGGAGCAACAAAGTACAAACTGATTTATTTTTGTGGTTGATGATTCCATTATATTTTCCACTACTTGATCTGGAAAAAACAAAGATTTTTGTTGCCACTCTATGTGATCAAAACTCCAGGTTCACTCTTGTTCAGTGTTTCTTATATTCCCCACTCAACTACAATAATTGTTCATCCTACCCAACACCCCTATTTTCAGCACATTCATTAAAAATGTTTTGTGAGATACAGTTGAAGTCAGAAGTTTACATACACTTGGGTTGAAGTCATTAAAACTAATTTTTTAACCAATCCATATATTTCATATTAGTAAACTATAGTTTTGGCAAGTTGTTTAGGACATCTATTTTGTGCATGACACAAGTAATTTTTCCAACAATTGTTTACAGACCAATTGTTTCACTTTTAATTGACTATATCACAATTCCAGTGGGTCAAATGTTTAGAACAATAAGTTAATTGTGCCTTTAAGCAGCTTGGCCTTTAGGCATTTAGCTTCTGATAGGCTAATTGGAGTCAATTGGAGGTGTACCTGTGGATGTATTTTAAGGCCTGCCTTCAAACTCGGTGCCCCTTTGCTTGTCATCATGAGAAAATAAAAAATCGTGGACCTCCACAAGTCTAGTTCATCCTTGTGAGCAATTTCCAAACACATGAAGGTACCACGTTCATCTGTAAAAACAATAGTACACACGTATAAACACCATGGAACCACGCAGCCATCACACCGCTCAGGAAGGAGACGCATTCTGTCTCCTAGAGATGAACGTAGTTTGGTGTGAAAAGAGCAAATCAATCCCAGAACAACAGCAAAGGACCTTGTGAAGATGCTGGAGGAAACAGGTATCTATATATCCACAGCAAAACGAGTCCTATATCGACATAACCTGAAAGGCTGCTCAGAAAGGAAGAAGCCACTGCTCCAAAACCACCATAAGTGCACACGGAGACAAATATCTCACATTCTGGATAAATATCCTCTGCTCTGATGAAACAAAAATTTAACTGTTTGGCCATGACCATCGTTATATTTGGAGGAAAAAGGGTGAGGCTTGCAAGCTGAAGAACACCATCCCAACCGTGAAGCATGAGGGTGGCAGCATCATGTTGTGGGGGTGCTTTGCTGCAGGAGGGACTGGTGTTCTTCACAAAATAGATGACATCATGAGGAAGGAACATCTCAAGACATCAGCTAGGAAGTTAAAGCTCCGTCACAAATGGGTCTTCCAAATGGACAATGACTCCAAGCATACCTCCAGAGTTGTGTAAAAATGGCTTAAGGACAACAAAGTCAAGCTATTGGAGTGGCCATCACAAAGCCCTGACCTCAATCCGATAGAACATTTGTGGGCAGAACTGAAAAAACCTGACTCAGTTACCCCAGTTCTGTCTGGAGGAATGGAACAAAATTCCAGCAACTTATTGTGAGAAGTCTACAGAGAAGATTGTACACTGGGAATGTGATGAAAGTAATAAAAGCTGAAATAAATCATTCTCTACTATTATTATTCTGACATTTCACATTCTTAAAATAAATTAGTGATCTTAACGGACATAACACAGGGAATGCTTTCTATGATTAAACGTAAGGAATTGTTAAAAAAAATGAGTTTAAATGTATTTGGCTACGGGGTATGTAAACTTCTGACTTCAACTGTAATTCCTATGTAACTATCACTCTCATGTTCTATTTACGTAGATGCAGACAAAGGTTCATCTTCTGATGGAGAAACGGCTTCTACATCAAAAGAGCATTTGACAGCACAGAGTCTTTCCTGCATCACCTGTGAGAAGACATTCAGCTCAAAGGGACGTTTAGCAAGACATGAAAGAAGACACACAGAACAGAAATTCTTCAAATGCAGGAGATGTGGGAGCAGCTTTTCTACCGCAGAAGAGAAGAAACTCCATTCAGAAGTGCACAGAGGAAAGGGGTTCAACTGTGATCAGTGCGGGAAGGTTTTCTTTATTCCTTCTCTTCTAAAAGTCCACATGAAGACACACAGTGATGAAAAGCCTTTCCACTGCAGTGAGTGTGACAAGTGTTTCAAAACAAAAGGAAACCTTGTTATACATGAGAGAACACACACGGGGGAGAAACCGTATAAGTGTCCTCACTGTGAGAAGAGATTCACATACGGAAACTATCTAAAGATACATGTCCGTTCACACACCAATGAGAGGCCGTATCAGTGCAGTGAATGTGGGAAAACCTTTACAAAGTTAGGTTATCTCAAGTCACATCAGAAAATACACTCTGAAGAGAAACCCTATCAATGCTCACACTGTGATAAACGTTTTCGTCAGAAGTCTCAGCTGACAGTCCATGAGAGAATGCACTCTGGAGAGAAACCTTACCTCTGCTCTCATTGTGGAAAGAGCTTTTCTGGTCCAGGTCATCTCCAATTACATGTAAGAGTGCACACAGGAGAAAAGCCTTATAACTGCAGTGTTTGTGGGATGAGTTTCTGTAAAAAACAAAATTTAGTAAAACACCAAAGAACACATACTGGAGAAAGACCTTACAAATGCACTCAGTGTGACAAAACGTTTGCTCGACCAGATGTCCTGAAAACCCATCTGAGAATGCATACAGGAGAGAAACCTTACAGCTGCTCTATCTGCGGGGAGGGATTCGCTTATTTAGGAAGTTTTAATATTCATAAAAAGAAACATGCTAAAGAACAAACAGTCCTGGAATCTTTATAGCATCTTTTCACAGCTCAATCTGTTAAAAATAAGCTGTACATTGAGTTCTTATTGACAGTAGCAGACAGGATCACATTAACCTTTGATGTGGATCGAGAATAAAGATGAATTCATTTAAATATTTAATGTAGCAGTTTTAATAACAATATGATTTAATCAAGGGGTCAGAGTTTGGATGTTGTAGTATGTATATTTTTTAAAGAGCTTAGAAATTTGACTTTTCTCTGTCTGCTGCCTTTGACGTCACAACTCAGTTGTATAGACGCTAGTGAAGGATTTGAGATGTTATTGTGGAGTGATTCGCTTGACAACATTGTCAGAATGTCACAAGACTCACAATGTTATTTTCATGCATTTCTAGAGTTATGCAAGTTATCATTTCAATTACATTACAAGGGGACGAGACGGACAATCTCGAGTTTCAAATCATCATTGATTTTCAAAACACAAAAGGAAATATTTTTCTGTAGTGCTGAAACTAATAGTTATTTTGATTATTGATTACACTGGACTGGGAATCTACAGTGAATCCGCAAAGTATTCACAGCGCTTCACTTTTTATGTTACAACCTTATTCCAAAATGGATTAAATTCATTATTTTCATCAAAATTCTACAAACAATACCCCATGACGACAATGTGAAAGAAGTTTGTTTGAAATATTTGCACATTTATAAAAAAAAAAAAAAAGTATTCACACCCTTTTCACAATACTTTGTTGAAGCACCTTTACACCAATTACAGCCTCAAGTCTTTTGTGTATGATGCTACAAGCTTGGCACACCTATTTTTGGGCAGTTTCTCCCATTCTTCTTTGCAGGATCTCTCAAGCTCCATCAGGTTGGATGGGGAGCGTCGGTGCACAGCCATTTTCAGATCTCTCCAGAGATGTTCAATCGGGTTCAAGTCTGAACTCTGGCTGGGCCACTCAAGAACATTCCCAGAGTTGTCCCGTAGCCACTCCTTTGTTATCTTGGCTGTGTGCTTAGGGTCGTTGTCCTGTTGGAAGATGAACCTTCTCCCCAGTCTGAGGTCCAGAGCGTTCTGGAGCAGGTTTTCATCAAGGATGTCTCTGAACATTGCTGCATTCATCTTTCCCTCAATCCTGACTAGCCTCCCAGTTCCTGCCACTAAAAAACATCCCCACAGCATGATGCTGCCACCACCATGCTTCACTGTAGGGATGGTATGGGCCAGGTGATGAGCGGTGCCTGGTTTCCTCCACTATATGATGCTTGCCATTCAGGCCAAAGAGCTCAATATTTGTTTCATCAGACCAGAGAACTTATTTCCTCATAGTCTGAGAGTCCTTCAGGTGCCTTTTGGCAAACTCCAGACGGGCCGTCATGTGCCTTTTACTGAGGAGTGTCTTCCGTCTGGCCACTCTACCATACAGGCCTGATTGGTGGAGTGCTGCATAGATGGTTGTTCTTCTGGAAGGTTCTCCTCTCTCCACAGACAAATGCTGGAGCTCTGTCAGAGTGACCTGACTAAGGACCTTCTTCCCCAATCGCTCAGTTCGGCCGGGCGACCAGAACCCGGTGGTTCCAAACTTCCATTTACGGATGATGGAGGGCACTGTGCTCATTGGGACCTTCAATTCTGCAGAAATTTTTCTGTACCCTTCCCCAGATCTGTGCCTCGATACAATCCTGTCTCGGAGGTCTACAGACAATTCCTTGGACTTCATGGCTTGTGCTCAGACATGCACTTTTAACTGTGGGACCTTATATAGACAGGTGTGTGCCTTTCCAAATCGTGTCCAATCAACTGAATTCACCACAGGTGGAGTCCAGTCAAGTTGCAGAAACATCTCAAGGATGATCAGTGGAAACAGGATGCACCTAAGTGAAATTTTGAGTGTCATGGCAAAGGGTGTGAATACTTATGTACATGTGATTTTTATTTTTAAGAAATTTGCAAAGATTTCAAACAAACTTCTTTCACATTGTCATTATGGGGTATTGTTTGTAGAATTTGGAGGAAAATAATGAATTTAATCAATTTTGGAATAAGGTTGTAACATAACAAAATGTGGAAAAAGTGAAGCGCTGTGAATACTTTCCGGATGCTCTGTATTACAAAAAGAATAAATTCTACAATTCTACAATTCTAGGTGTTGGGAATTGAGAATTGTTCCTGAAGTCTTAACAGCACTAATTAAAAATAACTGCAGCTCAACGATCATAATTTCCTGACTGATTTTGTAGTCAGTCAATCATCAGTAAATTCATCCTTTTGTTTTATCTGTATGAAGCAATCGCATAATCCCTTCAACACATCAGATTGCTGCTTTCCAGACCGATATAGTGTGCCATATTTTACTTTGGGTTAAACAAATCATCAAGTAAAATGCCAAATTTGGGATAACAATGATATTACAGCAGGGGAACCAATTCCTAACGTTTTGGGAGCAGCTCTGTTATATTTTTAATTACCATAATCTAACATTCCCAGAACATTGCAGGGAGGGTTTTGTGTGTGACAACCTTAGAAGAACTTCTACAGAACGAACTCTAATGGTTATTTTTGTCATATATTTCCGTAACACATTTTTCCATTATTTTTCATGATCATTTATTTGATTGTCACGTTGCAGAGAGGTTGATAGACAACATCACAGTGTATGGAACTAGAATGTGTTATAATGAACCGATGTGAAAAGCATTCCAGACAAATCTTCCTGCGTCTGATCTATGCACGCACATTAGATCCGCACACACTTTATTCCTTCACAGAAATTTGTGTGATCTGGCAATTTCAAAATGAACAATTTTTTACAAATTTTTCTCTTGAGTATTGTGTGTTTAGATTATATGTGAAGTTGTGATGAGCTGGATCATGGTTTCTGTAAAAAAGGGTGAATTGATTAAGACAAGTTTAATCACTTTTTATTCTTTAAACATGTGTAGAACATCCGCGTTTGTATATATGCTTTAGGTGCATAACTTTAATGTAGGATGTATTGAAACATTCGCAGCAGTTCTTGAGCCAACAGTATACTGATAAGAGGACCGCAGCTCTCGAGTCAGTAGTACATTGAATCGATCACAGCAATTCTCTAGTCAACAGTACAATGATCCAAGGGCAGCAGTTCTTGAGTCAACAGTACACCGATCCAAGGGCAGCAGTTCTTGAGTCAACAGTACACCGATCCAAGGGCAGCAGTTCTTGAGTCAACAGTACACTGATCCAAGGGCAGCAGTTCTTGAGTCAACAGTACACTGATCCAAGGGCAGCAGTTCTTGAGTCAACAGTACACTGATCCAAGGGCAGCAGTTCTTGAGTCAACAGTACACTGATCCAAGGGCAGCAGTTCTTGAGTCAACAGTACACTGATCCAAGGGCAGCAGTTCTTGAGTCAACAGTACACCGATCCAAGGGCAGCAGTTCTCGAGTCAACAGTACACCGATCCAAGGGCAGCAGTTCTTGAGTCAACAGTACACCGATCCAAGGGCAGCAGTTCTTGAGTCAACAGTACACTGATCCAAGGGCAGCAGTTCTTGAGTCAACAGTACACCGATCCAAGGGCAGCAGTTCTCGAGTCAACAGTACACCGATCCAAGGGCAGCAGTTCTCGAGTCTACAGTACACTGATCCAAGGGCAGCAGTTCTCGAGTCAACAGTACACCGATCCGAGGGCAGCAGTTCTCGAGTCAACAGTACACCGATCCGAGGGCAGCAGTTCTCGAGTCTACAGTACACTGATCCAAGGGCAGCAGTTCTCGAGTCAACAGTACACTGATCCAAGGGCAGCAGTTCTCGAGTCAACAGTACACTGATCTGAGGACAACAGTTCTCGAGTCAACAGTACACTGATCCAAGGACATCAGCACTTGCGTCAACAGTACACTGATCCAAAGACAGCAGTTCTCGAGTCAACAGTACATTGAATCTTTGGCAGCAGTTCTCGAGTCAACAGTACACTGATCCGAGGGCAGCAGTTCTCGAGTCAACAGTACACTGATCAGAGGTCATCAGCACTTGCGTCAACAGTACATTGAGTAGATCACAGCAGTTTGCGAGTCACCATTACACTAAACTGAGAATCACCTCTTTCGGACATCAGTGAGCAGCTGATGAGCATGTGTGAACACAGAACTTGAATGAGGGGGCGAAATGTTTCAGTCAAAAAAAATTTACTGTTGAGTGTTGTGCGTGAAGATTATATCTGAAGTTGTGATGAGCTGGATCATGGTTTCTGTAAAAAAAAAAAAAAAAAAAAAAAGGGTGAGTTGATTAAGACTAGTTTAATCACTTTTTATGCGTTAAATGTGTAGAACATCCACAATTTTGTATCAGTGTCAGGATGTATTGTAAGACCACTGAATGAAACACTGATGACTTTAAACACCCTTCCTATTATAACTTGTTTAAATAAAATGGTATAATCTGCAATATGCCCTTTATTGAATGTGTTTGTGTGTGTGTATTCTACGACGCCGGCGTATTAGCAGTATATACAGTGATGTTAATACGTGATTACGTAAATGAGCTGGTGAATCTTTTTTTTTTTTTAACCAGTTCATTGAAACGAACCCTCCGAATGAACCTGTTCACGGAAAGGAATCGGACTTCCCATCACTGTAGTGACTCCAGTACAGCAGGGGGCGCTATGAAGCTCTTTAGTCCGCCGGTAAACTCACTAAACAAAGAAAGAAGAACTCACAGTTTGTTTAGATGTTCAGCTGCTGTGTGTTTGTTCATGTCTTTCATGTTGTGATGTTTATCTGTTGAGATGTTGAAGATGAGTTTGCAGGTGGATCTGATGTGCTGTAAATCAGTAGGAACTGATCTGTCCATGCTGGATATTGATGATTTGATGACAGAAATCTCTCAGCTGAAGAAAGAAATGGCGTTACTGGAGGCAAAGCTGAGGGAAAGAGGAGATCCACTGAACGGAGAGGTTTGTACAGCTGTTAAATATATCAAGAGTCCAGATGAGTCAGTACAGTGATTGTGTTGTGTTTGTCAGGAGCTGGAGAAGGTTTCCTGTCAATCTTCAGTGTGTGTGACTGATGGGACCTCCACAGAATGTCAGGATTCAGTGTGGAGCGTCAGAGATCAGAGATCCAGAGACACACAGGACTCAGAGCTCAGCCTCACTTTACTCTGTTATACTGACGCTCAGGAGAGTGTGTGTGACAGTAATCAGGGTGATCAAACCTCCACAGAGTCTCTGGCTTCTGTCTGTAACGCTGGAGAACAGCAGATGCTGCAGATACCATTGAAGATGTGTTCAGTGAAGCTGCTGGACTGCAGGAACCTGATGGAGATGAGAGGAGAAACCACAGCAGAGGAACAGCAGAGTGATGAAGATGAGGACGACGATGAAGAAGATGATTGTAGTCGACATGACAAACATGACGAAGAAGACCACTATGATGAGGATTTTATTCATCCAGGTATGTTCCCTTCTGTTCTAAAAATAGTCTTTAAGGATTTAATTTTTATTTTAAACTATTCATCATTTTGGGAAACCACTGCTGTTTTCTTCCAGATTTGTTGTCAGAAACTCTTCTAGTTCCATTTTTTTATGGGTTAAATTTTCCAGTCTTGTTCGTTTTATCTTGCTCTCCAAACACACAATGCCTCTATTCACTTTCTGTTATGTTCTAAATAGTAATGTAATATTTGCATTAATATCTGAAGGTTGAAAGGAGTTATAAACAACACGATAAAATAACGTAATCTGCATTTTATGAAGCCTGGTTGGCATTTTCTTTTATCCTGCTTAGTTTTGTTTTTTAGATTTAGAAACTATTTTTCTACCACAGTTGTAATAAAAAGGTTTAATAAATGGTACATAGAAGATTTAATATGAAACTACAAAATATTTGTCAAAATATCACAGTTTATGTTACAACTGTAAAATCGTGATGCATTTTAGTAAGATTGAAACCTTTATTTTGGTTCACGCCATAGTGTTGATTTGATTGATAACATTATTGATCCCCTAGGGGGAAATTCGCATGTTACAGCAGCAACACAACCCATATTTGGAAAAATATAATTTAAAACTGTTAATATAATATCATAATAGATTACAAAAACAAAACTACTGAAAATGAACAATATTGCACCAACCCAAGCACTACATCATAATAGTATTACACCAGTAACAAATCAATCATGTATAATATTGATTGTACAATCTTATGGCAGATGGCAAAAAATAATTTCTGTAACGCTCTTTTGAGCATGAGGATGAATTACCCTTGCTCTGAACCTGCTCCCCTGAGCCCACACCGTCTAGTGTTGCCTCTTCCTCCTCAGTACTGTTTAGCATGTTGGGGCCATGTACTGTTTGAGAGGTTTGACTGCGTCCATAGCACTTTAAACTATACAAAAACCAGGCTTCAATAGCACCATGAATATATCACGTTGCAGATGATAAACTTATTTAGCATGTATAAAGCAGTGTACGTGAAATTTAGCTGGACCAAAATTTAGCTTGGGTGGCCACCAAAAAATGTCAATGGGGACAATGATTGTTCTTTACCTGCTGTCTGCAACCTTATACGAACAGACCTGCGACCCACCAGTTGAGAAACAGTGGTACAGTGGCAAAAAAAAGTATGTGAACCCTTTATAATTAGCATTAATTGGTCATAAAATGTGACGTCATCTTCATTAAAGGCCCAAGTATAGACAAACACAATGTGCTTAAGATAACAACACACAAACAATTATAATCTTTCATGTCTTTATTGAACACATCCCATTAAACATTTACAGTGCTGCTGGAAAGTAAGTGAATCTTTGATTTAAAAACTGGTTAATCCTCATTTGGCTGCAATAACCTCAATCAAATGTTTCCGGTATCTGCGGATTAGACCTGCACAACATTCCAGAAGGATTTTTGGATCATTCTTCCTTACAGAACTGCTTCAGATCAGACATATTTTAAGGATATCTGGTGTGAACGGCTCTCTTGAGGTCATTCCACAGCATCTCTGACTGGGACACTCCAAAATTTTCTTTTAATTTTTGGAAGCATTCCTGTCGTGGATTTACTTCAATGTTTAGGGTAATTGTCCTGCTGCATCACTCAACTTCTACTGAGCTTCAGCTGGCACACATCCATTTTTCTTGCAGTCAAGATCCCGAAACAGAAAAGCAGCCCCAAATCATGAGGCTCCCTCCACTGTACATCACCTTTGGGATGATTATTTCACGTTGGTATGTGGTGCACTTTTTTATGCCATGCATAGTAATGCATGTTCTTTCCAAACAGTTCAACCTTAGTTTAATCAGTCCACAAAACGTTTTCCAGTAGTGTTGTGGAGTGTCAAGGTGTCTTTGGCAAATTTCTTGCACAAGCAATGATTTTGTTGGAAAGAAGCAGCTTCTTTTGTGGTGTCCTGCCATAAACACAAAGCTTGTTTAAATTTGTCTGTATAGTAGACTCATGAACAGTGATGTTAACCAGGTCCAATGATTCCTTCCTTCTGTCACTCTAGGGCTCTTTTTTACCTCATTGAGCATTCTGTGGTGTTCCCATTGAGTCATCTTGACTGGATGGCCACTTCTAGTGAGAGTATCCACAGTACTAAATTGTGTCCATGTATAGAAAATTTGTCTAACTGTGGACAGATGAATATGTAAGCAATTCATGATAACTTTGTAACCCTTTACAGCTTTATGCAAAGAAACTATTCTTGATCGTACGTCTTTTGAGATCTTTTTTTTTTTGCGAGTCATAATCCACATCAGCAGATGCTTCTTGTGAATATCAGTGGTTTTTATAATTTAAAGTAGCTCTAAGCCACACCTCCAATCTCATAGCCTAGGGTTTCACATACTTTTTTACATCCTACACTGTGAAGCTTCTAATAATGTATTCAATATGTATTAGAACAGTACAATCATTTGTTATAAGTTAATAGAGATTGTGGTTGCTAATTTTTGTAATTTAGATGAAATTCAAACTAGACTTAAAAACAGATTTATACATATAGTAAATGTGGGTTATTCCAATGGGATCACATACTTTTCCTTGCCACTGTATAATGCAAATCTCATACCTGCTTGTCTGTCAAATAAATCACCTGAAAAAATAGCTCATATTCTTCACATCTTTGCAAATGCAATGCATCAATAGAAGACAAACGCAAGCGCCATTCTGTGCGTGTAAATTTTGGTGGTAAATCCAGAGAGAATTCAGTACTTCTCTTAACACAGTGAAGTTGTCGTGAGTTGTTACCTAGACACAGTGATAAACGGCTGTCTCTTGTACTCACATTGATGATGCAATCGGACCGTAGTGTGGCCACAAATAATATGATGTGAGCAGATACCACTGGGGGAGGACACGAAACTGGGTTCGAACCAAGGAATCGAACCAAATTTGAAAGCACCCTAAAAAACCTTTATCAAGACCCCTGCATTATGAGTTGTGCTTGAACACAAGAACACATCCTCATCTTGTGCTCTCTGTTGTCAGTATGTGTTTTGTTGCCTGTATAACTAGAGTTGCGCTTACTCACCCTTGCTCACCGAGACTCGTAAAAACATGATGGTGGTTCCTAGAGATTAAATTGCTCCTATGGTTAAAAAAGGGGTGGGTTTACAGCCTGGAAGCTTGTTTAATTGCCTTATGTAAAGGAAGACTAACATATCTTTTATACAGTATTTATACTGTATATAGCCTATATATTCACCAGATTACTTTATCTGGTCAGTAATAAAAAAGTTGCAGATGTGATGTGGTGATGCCCTCACTTCAATTTAGAACACTTGATTATCTAAACAAAATATGCTTTGAAGTGAGGATAAAAATATGGATGGATTTTTTTTATAGATGCAGCAAAGCCACATGATGTGTCAGTGGTTGTTTACATTTCACCTTCAGAGGCTTAATTCATTATAATGTGAGAGAATGATCATCTTACTGTTATGTACTGTCATGTTTCTTGTAGATGCAAACAGTGGTTCATCTTCTGATGGAGAAACAACTTCTGCATCAAAAAAGAGTCAGACAGCATCTGACAAAAGAGTTTTGCAGGAACATTTAATGAGATATGAGAGAAAACACAAAGAACCAAAATTCTTGAAATGCAGGACATGTGGGAGCAGCTTTTCTACCTCAGAAGAGAAGAAACTCCATTCAGAAGTCCACAGAGTTAAGAAAGAGTTTCCTTGTGAGCAGTGCGGGAAGGTTTTCTTTTCTCCTTCTCTTTTAAAAACGCACATGAGGACACACAGTGGTGAAAAGCCTTTTCAATGCAGTGAATGTGACAAGTGTTTTAGCACTAAAGGAATTCTTGTTACTCATGAGAGAACACACACGGGAGAGAAACCGTACAAGTGTCCTCACTGTGAGAAGAGATTCAGCCACAAGCCTCATGTGAAGAAACATGTCCGTGTGCACACCAATGAGAGGCCGTATCAGTGCAGTGAATGTGGGAATACATTCAGGCAATTAGATAGTCTAAAGTCACACCAGAAAATACACTCTGAGGAGAAACCCTATCAATGCTCACATTGTGATAAACGTTTCCGTCACAAATCTCAGTTGATAGTCCATGTGAGAACACACTCTGGAGAAAAACCTTACCTCTGCTCTCATTGTGGAAAGAGCTTTTCTGATCCATCTCATTTTAAATTGCATCTAAGAGGGCACACGGGAGAAAAGCCTTATAACTGTAGAGTTTGTGGGATGAGTTTCAATCGACACGATACCTTTAAAAAGCACAAGAGAATTCACACTGGAGAAAGACCTTACAAATGCACGCAGTGTGACAAAACGTTTGCTCGACAAGGTATCTTGAAAACCCATCAGAGAATGCATACAGGAGAGAAACCTTACAGCTGCTCTATCTGTGGGGAGAGATTCACTTATTTAGGAAGTTTAAATACTCATCAGAAGAAACATGCTAAATGTCAAGAGCCATCACAACATGTTTTTCATGGTGACACATTTTAACACCAAAAGAGTTTCAAAACACTTAGTAGCCTACACAAAAGTAGTATGGCATAATACATTTTTTTGGACCTGTACCATTTTCTAAATACTCCACTATCTAAATACAATGGTGTATATACATACATATAGTAAACAATCACTGAGCACAATCACTTTATTAGGAACACTATACTAACACTGGCCTCCCTTTGCTCTCAAAACAGCCTCAATTCTTCATGGATTCCACAAGATGTTGGAAACATTCCTTTGAGATTCTGGTCCATGTTGGCATGATTGCATCACACAATTTCTGCAGATTTGTCAGCTGCACATTCATGCTGTGAATCTCCCATTCTTCCACATCCCAAAGGTGTTCTATTGGATTCAGATCCGGTGACTGCGAAGGCCACTGAAGAACAGTGAACTCATTGTCATGTTCATGAAACCAGTTTGAGACGACTTTTGCTTGGTGACATGGTGTATTATCATGCTGAAATTAGCCATTAGAAGATGGATAAATTGTGGCAATGAAGGAAAGCACATGATCAGCAACAAGACTGAAATAGGCTGTGGAATTCAAGCGATGATTGATTGGTATTAACTGGCCCAAAGTGTGGCAATAAAACATTCCCCACACAATTACACCACCACCACCACCACCACCCTGGACTGTTGACACAAGGCAGGTTGGGTCCATGGATTAAGGCTGTAGGTGATAAATTCTGACCCTAACATCTGTGTGCTCAGCAGAAATAGAGATTCATCAGACCAGCCTATGTTTTTCCAGTTTTTAATAGTCCAGTTTAGGTGAGCCTGTGCCCACTGCAGCCTCAGCTTTCTGTTCTTGGTTGACAGAAGTGGAACCCAATGTGGTCTTCTGCGTGAACCCATTGTGGTAGCACATCCATCTCAAGGTTTGACATGTTATTCTAAGATGCTATTCTGGTCACTATTATTGTACAGAGTGGTTATCTGAGTTACCATAGCCTATCTGTCAGCTCGAACCAGTCTGGACATTCTCTGTTGACCTCTCTAATCAACAAGGCATTTCCATCTGCAGAACTGCTGCTCACTGGATGTAGTTTGTTTTTCACACCCTTCTGAGTAAATTCTAGAGACTGTTGTGTGTGAAAATTCCATGAGATCAGCAGTTACAGAAATACTGTAAAATGGTTGAAATCACTGAGAATTTTTTTCCCCATTCTGATTGTGTGGCAGGTGGAGGGTGGGGCCCTCTTTATCCCTCTCAGATGCCTGATAATGGCCCAGGAGTGTAGAATCACGACCCAGCCCTGCCCTCTGCCCTACCACAGATGGTTAATGAGAACATTAACTGAAGCTCCTGACCCATATCTGAATGATTTTATGCATTGCAGTGCAGCCATACAATTGGCTCATTTGATGATCAGTTGAATAATTAGGTGTACAGGTCTTCCAAAGTGCTCAGTGAGTGTATAAATATGGTAACATACATCTAAGTATAATGGTGGTACTATGGTATTCTTTTAAGTACTTGGAAGAACCATGTCAATTCAGAATTGTTCATAAATGTAAAAGGTATTACAATCTTATACCACCAGATATAACCATGTTACTGCCCAGATGTGCACATACACAAGGAATTTGGCATCTGAAAAGAAGCTTCCAGTACATATAGAAAAACAACTGCTACACACACAGAATTACAGGTTGAGATGAATTGTGTATACAGTATGTAGAGTTGTTATACAAAAATGTGTAATAGACATTTTTCAAATGGGTTTGTACAGGTAGTAGTGTAAATATGATAGATAACATGTAAAAATATTGATTTGGGTTTGCATAGATAGCATGTATAAATTAGTTTACATCTTTCTTTTTATTTTTACATGCATATACATTTATATTTCTCCATACTGTATTTGACTAAATTATATTTAATAAAGTCATAGTATAATCTCTCTAGGACAGTATATTCTGTGCATAGTAGTTTAAATTTAGCAAGCTACTTTTGGAATGTAGCTTGTAGGTGTAACGATGTTCAATGGAAAGGAGGCGGCGAGAACCGGCTTGGCAATGTAAATCATATTTTATTGAGAAATTTAAACAAAAGATACAAACACACACACATGATGGACATGTCCATAGACAATCTCTCTCTCCTGCACCATCCTCCATAGTCAAAGATGGACAATTGTTGCTTGGAATTTTATGAGCTCCCTGTACCCACTCCTCCAGAGAGACAGCAGCCATCTTAAAAAGAGAGCAGCAAGCCAGAGAGTGAAGAAGACATTGTAGATCCAGATGACAATTTCAGAGGTGGAGCTGAGGAGAGAAACCCACCACTCGATGTGGTGTTTGATGAGGTTTGTGTGACCCAGTAGATGGGAAAACATTCACGAATTCTTGTTGAAATTTGCTAACCTCTACGAGTTGGTGAGGGGTGGACTCCACAGATGACCGGGGTGACGTGATTGTGTTTTATGTCTACCTTCGGCCCGAGCTCCATCCTCTCTTGAATTACTATAGCCGCTTCCCTCTACAATTTCAGGAGGTGGAGGTGATCAATTTTACATGTGCCCCCTCTATCGGTTCGATTTACCTCATAATCGAGTTCCCCCACACGTCGTGTGACCTCAAAGGGTCCTTGCCACTTGACGAGTAATTTGGAGCTCAATGTAGGGAGTAATACAAGTACCTTCTCTCCTGGTGCAAATTCCCTTAGCTGAGTTCTCTGTTATACAGTTGGCTCTGTCGTTCTTGAGCTTGGAGAAAATTCTCCTGTGTTAGTTGCACTAAGGTGTGGAGTTTTGCTCTAAGATCAAGAACGCATTGAATTTTATTCTTGCTGTTTGAAGGACCTTCCTCCCAAGCTTGGCATATGACATCAAGCATGCCGCGCTGGCACCGCCCATACAGCAGCTTGAATGGGGAAAACCCTGTGGAGACTTCCGGGACATCTCATATTTTATGAATAACAGAGGATCGAGCCATTTGTCCCAATTTCTAGCATCCTCATGCACAAACTTACGGATCATGTTTTTATGGGTTTTAATAAATTGTTCCACCAGGCCATCTGTGTGTGTGTGTGTGTGTGTGTGTGTATATATATATATATATATATATATATATATATATATATATATATACCTGTGTATGTGTGTATATATATATATGTGTATGTATGTGTGTGTATGTGTGTGTAATATATATATATATATATATATATATATATATATATATATATATATACACACAGAAAATTAAGTGATTTCTGGGTTACAGCATGGAGTATTTCTTTTGATAATCACAGGTGGGTCACTGAGAATTACAACAAACTTGAAACGTAATTTACATGAGGCAGTTCACATTTACATCTGAACGGAGATTTATCTAAATAGAAGGGAAGATAAACCGTCTTAATCATTTTAAACAGGTGAGGAATTCACTAAATTACTTTCCAAGCTGCTTCATAAAATTCTACATTTCATAAGGTCATGTTGATAAATTGGTCCCGTTTATTGTGCTGTATTTTTCAGTGAAATGCAAAGCAAAAACAGTAGCTGTAATGAAAACACTTTACGTGATGGAAGAAAGCGAAGAAGGAAGAGTTGCAGTAGGAAAACGTTATAATTTAAGTGTCCTTCTTTGGGTATCAATATACTGTAATTCCTGAAAAAGACTTGACTAAAATCAATCTAGTCTGCCACTGTTGTTTGACCAGTCTTTGTTTGAGTCTTTGCACATCAGTCACAGCATGTAAAGGTGATATCCAGCCCATTGACATATTTTCTGTTTCATCTCAATAGCTAAATGAACTTTCTGAATGTTCTCAAAACTATGTTGCAAATATACACGTTATATGAATAAGAGTAATGACATTTAAATTTTAAGAACCTATAAGTAGCTACACAAGCTTAATTTTGAGTCAAGACGGACATTATTGGAAGTAGACTTGTGGTTCATTTAGTGCAATTAAGACTGCAACTCATAAGTCATCTTAAACCAGAAATTAACCTAAATAAACTGGATCATTTGATAGGATGCAATGGGAGTTAAATCACCCACAAACATGACATTTGGCATTCATATGCATAAATTCACAAACGTCGGATGTTACACATAAAGGATAGGTTTGTAACACTATGCATGTACTCTAACACTATGTACAAATATTGTAAATTAAAAAGATTATTTGTCCTACTGTAGATAAAGAGTATTATGAATCTTATGAATACATCAGTGTAAATTCTTTATTTTTATCCTCGAATCATCCCACAGGTTGGATTGGACTTCTCTGCACACCACATGTTTGACACCCCTGGTCTTATCTTATTGTACTGTATGTATTTTATTTACTGTTGATCATGACTATGATGATATAACTTTGTCTGAGTAACGCATAAAAAAAGAAATCTTTTTTTTATGACTCTTGCATGACTAAAAATGCACGAATACCTGTAAACTGTCTGTAAACTCATGTGACATGAAAGAGTGGTCTCTCAATTCTAAACCATCTAGCAAGTAAATTTCCTCTGTTTCTCACAAGACACTAGTCTTGACACAGAAATACAGAGGAGCCAAATTTGACCCCAAATCCAGCATAGAGGGGTTGAGTGAATGTGTTAGTGATTGTGTGTAAGTGTGTGGGTTTGTGTGTGTCAGAGACGCTGTAAAAGGACAGAGTGCCAGCCGACCAGTCCAGATACACTCCTACTCTGTTAGAGCGAGGTAAAGGGACAGATATGTTACTGCTGTTATTATTGTGCCAGATAGTGAATCTGTTATCAATGCAGTTCAGATTCCAGGACTTTTCAGTGGATCCAAAATCACATTCATCTCTCAATCCTTTCCTGTTGATTCCTTTATATGACACTGATATTTCAGCCTCCCACCAGCCACTCCATTCAACCTCCCAGTAACAGCGTCCAGTCAGACTCTCTCTACACAGAACCTGTTCAATGTGCTCAAATCTTTCAGGATGATCAGGATAAGGCTGTTTGTCTCTCACAAATGTCACCTTTTTGTTCTTGTCAGACAGAATGAGATGAGTGTTTGCTGTGTTTGGATCCAGTGTGAGATGACAGAAATCTGAACATAATGAGAGAAATTAGTGGTGAGAACACATACACACTCAATGAACTGGTGACCCACAGCACTTCACATTTTGTATGCCTGCCTTATCTGACACACCTAGATTGGTTCATCGATGCCTCATTTTGATTTATGAATAAATTGCTTTTGAGTCGATGTTTGTTACAGCATTGTAGCAATTCCAATGTTACTGTCTCCTTAGAATAAATCACTTGTTATTGCATTTCTCATTTCTTGTAAATGTACTAAAAGTGATTGTGTTTGTTTTTGTAAACCTACATTTTTTTAGACCTGCGGTAATCATTAAGTCCCCTCCATAGTGCATGCTGTTTTAAAAAAAAAACACATTATTTATTAACACATACTCTTATCAACAATAATAGCTTCACAATATATTATCGGCCGATAACTGGGAAAATGGAAATTGTATTATTGCACCAATACTGGAATTGCTGCTGATATATGCTCCATGTTTCTTTTTAACTGGTTACAGCAGATGATCTAGATTAAATCAAACACAACATAACACAGTGCATAGATCTTGACATATTACATACAGCAAATATTACACCATGTCCACAGAGATTTGTGTTTGCATTGTATACTTTGTTGTGCAATGTTTCTTACATGCTGTTAATTTATCACTCATTAAGGTTTAATTGATTATCTGTTTTGAAGTTTGTTTCTCTGTTAAATTTATTGATTCCTCAGGATTACTCACACAAATGGCTGTAATATAACTTAAAGTGAAATGTAATACATTTTTATTCAAATCGGCATACATCTGTAATTTCGTCACACTTCTTGTTCAAGTTGCATTCACCAAATCTTAAATTGCAGCAGTTAAGAGATGGTCAGATTGTGAAGTCCAGATTGCAAGCTTTTAAACGATACTTATTTGGGTTCAAGTGAGTTGTTTTTAACCAATTAGCTGGCATCTCCAATTAAAATAGTTAAAACATGACAATTAAAATGATTGTTATCAGTCACAATTAGCTGTGATTTATCAGTTAACAAATTGGCCCATAAATTCCATATAGATGCATTCATATTAACATTAACATATGTCTGTATTTATTTATTTATTATTTATTGTATTATGCACATGTATTTACAGTGTTTTTGGGCTGAATGAGTGTACGGTTATTTTTTCCTCCTGAAACTGTTACTGTGTTTTCTCTGTATATCTCTGTGACAGCGGGGGCATGGTCAAGCATCCGTTGGGAGAGAGAGATTGGGTCGAGAGCCTTATTGTGAAGCTGATATATTATTGTAGAACTGATGTGTTTAAGAGACTACGTGCCTGTGAAGCTGATGAGTTATTGTGAAGCTGTAAACCAGAGAAGTGGTTATTAAACATTCTCTACCTGTGTTTGAAGAAACCAGCACCCGGTGTCCTTCTTTGTTACAATCTCACACATACTGTACATACAAAAGGATTACTCGATATACCCAACATACTTGAGTTTGTCCAGTGTGCTGTGTGTATCGTTGAGTCTCTCAGAGAGTAGTTTGACTCCTGATTCTCCTGGATGATTGTAGCTCAAATCCAGCTCTATCAGATGTGAAAGGTTTGAACTCAGAGCTGAGGTTACATAACTACAGCCAACCTTTGTCACCATACAACCAGATAATCTACAGAAACAAATCAAAAGTCTTGTGCAACTGAACAATGGACAATCAGCATAAAGTGGTCCACTTTGCATCTTATTCTGGCCAAGAACTGTCCACTTAGAGAAAAAAATCCATCTGACAGAAATCTAATGCAACAAATCACAGCTTGTTTTGCTGTTAAATACTAAAAGCTTTGGTAAATCTGAAGTCATGATACCATAGTAACAGATTTTTTTTTTTAATTAATTTAAATTAAAATAATGGCACAGGAATCTCAGTCCATGAGTGGGGTGTAGTTATAAAGAAACACAACTAGGGCTAGACGATATGGACAAAATTTATATCATGATAGGTTTATTAATTTCAGTCGATATGATATAATTCCGAAATCAATATGAACAAAATAAAAGCCTCAGAAAAACTGCCAAGATTACCCACAACGGATGTCTGTACCTACAAACTTGTATTGAAAATGCAGAAAATGTATTTGCCAAGTCAATGAAACTTCCTGCTATAAAACTATATCATATTTAAGAATAAAACTGTACAAATAAGTTAATGTTCACCTTTTATTTCCACTTAGCATTCATACAAACAAGAAATGTCAAATAAACATAAAAATCTCACCTTTGTCAATATTAATATTTTCAACTTGATACTACAACATCGGCTGATTATCTTTATAGATTGAAACAAAGGTTCTTCAACTAGGATGAAGAATATTATAGTGCTCAGACTTGTTGAGAAAATAGAAAAAAGACTGAGCAACAACAAAAACTTACTGGGGCATTAAAAAACATGCAGTGTATTGTAAAAATATAATGATATATTCTTAAAATAACTAAGTAGTAAAACAATACAAACGGGCCAAAAAAATGTGTTTTAAGTTAAAGTTCAGTTAATTTTGAGTCCCCCCTCCCTTGCAGCACAGTGGTTTGGTTCACTGCCTGTTTTCCCCTTTTACGTCACCTACACATGCAAGTCCGGTGGAGTTCAAATTTCTTCATTAATTGTGGAACTCCAGCAAGAACGCTGGCAGTGGCAAGGCTATTTTATTCACTTTAAGCATTAGATGAAGTGATTATTGTCTCTTAAATATAGGTGATGCAGAGTCATTAATAAATTAGTCATGACAAAAATTATGATAACCGATGTATTTTTTCATGAGCACAAAGTTAGCGATTATATCATTACCTAGCTTGTTTGGTAGGTTGCTTGTGAACTGATATTAGCCTAATATTGTAGATCTACCATTGCTTTGGGTTTTGCTCAATATGATGTTACGTGGCAGATCAGTGGGATGGCTGAAGTTGAATATCTTAAGGCGGGTGCACACTGTATGATTTATAATAGTCCTTTACGATTGTTGCTTGTCAGACTGTACAATATGAATGCATTGATTTCGCCATGGCACACTGTGTACGAAGCACCACTCACACAGAGGTCACTGCCAGAGAGCAACTGCCTATTGTTCAACGTTGCTAATTCAGGTGTCAAAGTTCATGTTATGTGCGGACAAGTTAACATCAAGAAAGATACATAGTGCTTGGTTAAAAACACAGATTTAAAAAAATATATAAACCTATTCAGTTTTGACTAGGCAGACGTCTTCATGTAGCACTGAATTAAAAGCGAAGACAGATCAAAACTGCATTACTACACTGGGAACTGCAGAGACATTCCAAGAAATGCCAAGAATTTGTGTTTTTGAATACCTCAGTATCTCTAGTTTACAGTTTGTACTCTTCAGTGCATCAGAGAGCAGCTTCACTCCTGAATCCTGCAGGTCATTGTTACTCAGGTCCAGATCTCTCAGGAGGGAGTTTGATGATTGTAGAACTGAAGCCAAATTTTCACAACACTGACCAGTGAGATTACAAATGGGCAATCTGGATGGAATGTGGGAAACATGAGGGAATTACTAGACAAGGTGTTACAAAAAATACAGTACGCTGTCATGATGTTAAATAGTCTCACAAATATATCTGTTAACTATAACAATAATTAACTATAATCTGTTAATTATAAAACATTTTTAAAAATGAATGTGTGTAACAAGATCATTCTCAGGAAAATGTGCCATTCGTAATAAATAAAATTATTCCCAATAATAACCATACAATTTAATTGTATAAAAAACATCTTGGTTACGTATGTAACCTCCGTTCCCTGATGGAGGGAACGAGACATCGTCTCGAAGAAGCGACACTAGGGGTCTCTCTTGAGTGCCAAATATGCCTCTGATCTATGAAAAAAAGGCCAATGAGAGTTGGCGAACAGTATTTGCATACCCCGCCCCCAGACATACGGGTATAAAGGCGAGGGAAATACGCACGTTCATTCAGGATTTTTCTGAGGAGCTGGGAGTGTCAGGCCACATCGCTGAGGACACAACGTCTCATTCCCTCCATCAGGGAACGGAGGTTACATGCGCAACCGAGACGTTCCCCGTCTTTGCTTAGGGCTCCACTTCAAATCACGCCATGCGCTGAGCCGTGTATGTGTACTGCTGACACAGAAGCGGGCAGGTATTTCACGTGCACAAGCAACCAACTGTGTTTCAGACTGCACGTACCCTTCCCCTATGCCCCAAAAAAGTCGTCGGAGCCCTTTAGGTTACCCTAGAGGGGAACAAGGTGGACACTTGCCAACTTGGGAATGGGCCAAGCCTGGCTGGGCCTCTTTTCTCTCTATGTTTTCTCGGCATAGAGCAAGAGCAGCCGGGGCACTTACCGCATCGCTGGGAAGGGGGTCTTACCCGAATTCCTATTCTTTCAGGGGGAAAAGACCCTGCGGGGGCCACACCTGCCCGAAAGGGGAGGTAAAGGTGGCGAAATACATGTGGGGAGAATGGCGCAGTGGTAGATCCAACCTCGAGGAGGGGGGAGTTGCTACGACACGGTGACCGGAGGGCAGCGAAGAACTGCCTAAGGGAGACGCGGGTCAGCTCGTAAGGTGACCGTACCATGTAAGTACACACAGGAGGAGTCCGCGTAGGAGGCCTGACCTGTGGAGCACCTATTCCAGTAGGGGTAGCCTGGAGTACCCATAGTGGACTGGGTCGGCGAGTTCCTCTGCTGAACTGCAGTCTCAAGAGGGCTAGGGAGGAATTCCCAGGAGACCTAAAGGTGTCAGCAGGACCGTCTTTAGGGAGAGGGCCCTGAGTCAAGCTGATTCTAGCGGCTCGAAGGGGGATCTCTGAAGACCGGCGAGGACCACCGAGAGATCCCAGGAGGGGAACAGGTTTGGCCAGGAGGGATTTAACCTCCGGGCACCTCTTAGGAACCTGACGATTAAGTCGTGCTTACCCAGAGACTTGCTGTCTACTGGGTTGTGGTGAGCTGCGATAGCGGCAACATACACCTTCAAGGTGGAAGGGGACAGCCTCCCCACCAACCTCTCCTGTAGGAACAGGAGCACTGACCTAACTGCGCACCTCTGTAGGTCTTCTGCCCGGGAAGAACACCAATTCACGAACAACCGCCATTTCAGGGCGTAGAGTTGCCTGGTAGAGGGGGCTCTGTCCTGGTTTATCGTGGCTACGACCATGGGTGGTAGACCAGCTAGATATTCCACGTCCCATCCAGGGGCCAGACGTGAAGTTTCCAAAGGTCTGGGCACGGATGCCAGAGCGTGCCCCATCTACGAGAAAGAAGGTCCTTCCTCAGGGGAATTCGCCAGGGAGGGGCTGTCGCGAGGAGTACAAGGTCCGAGAACTAGGCCCGGGTGGGCCAGTAAGGAGCCACAAGAGTGACTTGTTCCTTGTCCTCCCTGACCTTGAGGGCTCACTGGGGGAAATGCGTACTTGCGCAGCCCCACTGGCCAGCTGTGTGCCAGTGCATCTGCCCCGAGGGGAGCCTCTGAGCGGGCGTACCAGAGCGGGCAGTGGGAGGTTTCTTGGGAGGCAAACAGATCTACCTGGGCCTTGCCGAACCATTCCCAGATCAGCTGAACCAAGTGGGGGTGAAGCCTCCACTCTCCACTGGGCAAGCGTTGTCATGACAGCGCGTCCGCTATCACATTGAGGTTGCCGGGGATGTGAGTGGCGCGCAGCGACTTGAGTCTTGCTCCAAAGGAGACGACGGGCGAGTTGTGACATGTGGCGGGAGCGTACGCTGCCTTGAGGATTTATGTATGCCACCGCAGTGGTGCCTTCATCACTATCTGACCTGATCAGGATATGTTTGTCTCGAATTAACAGGAGAAACTTCCGCAGGGCAAAAAAGACTCGAGGCAGTTGATGTGCCAACACAGCTTGGCTCCTTTCCAATGGCCTGCTACTGCCTGCCTGTTGCACACGGCGCCCCAACCCGATCTGGAGGCGTCAGTCATGTCTAGGACGCATCGGGACACCTGCTGTAAGGGTACTCCTGCCTGTAAAAAACAGAGGTCTGTCCAGGGTTTGAATGTGCAGCAGTATGTGGGGGTGATTGTCACACGATGCGTGCCGTGGTGCCATGCTCGTCTCGAGACTTGGGTCTGAAGCCAGTGCTGAAGCGGTCTCATATGCGTTAACCCCAGTGGCGCGACTGCCACGGAGGACGCCATATGCCCCAGGAACCTCTGTAAAAGTTTTAAGGGGACCGTTGTGCCTGGCCTGAAGGCGGCGAGGCACCTCAACACTGACTGAGCACATTCGTTGGTGAGGCGTGCTGACATTGAGACCGAGTATAACTCCATACCAAGAAAAGAGATGCTCTGGACTGGAGTAAGCTTGCTCTTTTCCCAGTTGACCTGAAGCCCCAAACGCAAGGTCTCTGTGAGCGCATAGTAACACTCACGAGTGGGCCAGGATAAACCAGTCGTCGAGGTAATTGAGTATGCTGATGCTGGCTTCTCGGAGCGGGGCAAGAGCTGCCTCTGCGACATTCGTGAAGATGTGAGGGGACAGAGACAGGCCGAAGGGGAGGACTTTGTACTGATACGCCTGGCCATCAAACGCGAACCGCAGGAAGGGGTGGTGTCGAGGCAGAATAGAGACGTGGAAGTACGCATCCTTCAGGTCTACCGCTACGAACCAATCTAGATGGCAGACGCAGGTTAAGATGTGTTTCTGCGTGAGCATTTTGAACGCGAGTTTGTGCAATGCTTGGTTGAGAACTCGCAGGTCAAAGATTGGCCGTAAACCACTGCCTTTCTTGGGTATGATGAAGTAGAAGGGCTGTAGAAACCCTTCTTCATCTCGGTTGGAGGGACAGGCTCTATCGCATCTTTGAGCAAAAGAGAAGCGATTTCCCCACGCAGATGCCCATGAAGGGAGGCGGGGGCCTGGCAAACTGAATTGCGTATCCAAGACGAATGGTCCGAGCCAGCCAGCGAGATGGGTTGGGAAGTGAAAGCCACGTGTCCAACCTCTGTGCTACGGGCACCAAAGGGACGATTAATTTTGACATACCCGATGGAGCTTCGCAGTGGGGTGGAGCAGGTAGGGCAGCGTCAGGAGGCGATAGGGCGTCCCGAGGCTGGGGTGCTGAGAAAACACTCAAAGCACTTACCTTGCTCCGCACACCCGGCAGTGGGCAGGTTAGCGACTGAGGAGGAGGTCCAGGGTAGGCGTCCTCTAGACTCGTTGGAATCGGCCGGCCGGGGGACAGTCGTGGGGCTGGAGACGGGTGGTCCGTGTCCAGGAAGCCGGGACTGTTGAGATCTGGTGGCAGAGTGCCATGAGAATGGCATTTGTGGGCCAGGTGACCCAGAGACAAAGGAAATAGCTCTTTTATTGAGAATGTGGGTAACGCAGCCCCATCTAAGGGGGGCGGCAAATGAAAATAGCTTTTTAAGAACAAAAGATTCTCCTCCCGGCCCTCCACCGGGGGATGGAGTGGTCTTACCACCTCCGGAGCTAACATCTCGGTCGCTGGGTTGTCCGTCTCAGAGCTGGGCCCGGGTTGAAGTGGAGCAGGTTTCTTAGCCGCAGGGGGACGCCCTCGGCGAGCAGACGGGGCAGTGCCCGTGGCGGCAGGTTTACATAGATGGAGCGCAACAGCCCTATCCACCTGTGGAATCGCCGTATACCCATGGGCCACTCCGCTGTCGAGGGTAGCGAGAGCGGATGAGCAGGGCTTTTGACGAGTGGAGAGGGGAGCTCTCCACGAAGACGTCAGCTCATCATCCACCTCCGGGAAAAACGGGACCGGGGGGGGGGTGGTGGGCAAGGCTGTGAGCGGCGCCCAGACCCCAGGAACCAGTCATCCAACCGTAATGGATGTGGGGAGGATGGAGGGTTCCAATCCAACCCCACACTGACCACGGCCCGGGCAAGCATGTCAGATATCTGCGCGTCAGCCTCAACCTGGGCATGCTGGCCCGAAGGTGGCAGCCCAGGGGAGGTATCAGCGTCAGACACCACACTCTCCGATGGAGCAGCGAGCTCATCCACCTCGAGCTCCAGAGGATAGGCAGACTGGCCGTGAGGCGAGCTGCTGTTGCCTCAAGCACGGACAGGAGTCAACGAGCGTGACGGGGGGTGGGTGGTCCGAGGGGGCGTACCCGGAGGAGCTGCACCTGCTGCCCTCCCCAAATCACCTCCATCGCCAGCCGCATGGTCCTCAATCCTGTGGGAAGGAGGAGCAACACGGGGGGCTGGAGTGGTGTGCTTTCTGTTGAAAGCAAGCTGCGACCAAAACATTGCCATGGTCATGCTCTCGCATTGAGAGCATGAACCATCCACAAACGCTGCCTCGGTGTGATCAGTGCCCAGGCACATGAGACAATGCCTGTGGCCGTCTGAAGCGGAGAGCACTCTACCGCATCCAGGAACTACACAGGGATGGAATGGCATCTTTAAAAAGACGCATCCTGAAAAGGACGTTCAACGACGCTGTCTATTACTCTTTTAGAGAAATAAACTCTTTTATAGAAAAAATTGCTCTTTATAAATAAACTCTTTCAAAAACTCTGAGCTGTCGAAGCGCCCAGGGGCAAACTGCACGCCGTGTAGAGAAGGAGAAAAGCCGCTGAAGTGCGCCGTAGATCCAACAGCAAAGCAGAGCATCAGAGGATAGAAGCAGGATTCTGGTGTCACTCGCAGCTGGCTGCATACACGACTATCGGCTCCGAAGAAAATTTCTGAATGAACGTGCATATTTCCCTCACCTTTATACCCGTATGTCCGGGGGCGGGGTATGCAAATACTGTTCGCCAACTCTCATTGGCCTTTTTTCATAGATCAGATGCATATTCGGAGCTCAAGAGAGACCCCTAGTGTCACTTCTTCGACACGACGTCGAGGTGAGCGACAGACGGGTTATTAAATGTTACCTAAATTAGCTTTCGTTGGAATTAAATGTAGTTGTTTTTTTCTAAAATGCTCTCACAGCATTCACTGAGAAAATTTTTAATTTGTCTTTTTCCCCTTATTTCAAATATAAGGCCTGATTTATGATAAGAAATACCAAAAATAAAATCTACACATTTGTATATTAAAAAAGTATATAAATTCCAAATTTGCTGAAATAATATAGCACTTTATGGGTAGGCTTAGGGTTAGTAATGACAAATAACTATTGATACTTTGCAAGGCTGTAACCATATATCCAGGATTCCAGGTAATAATTTAAGACTTAGCTGTATGAAAAAAATCTATATTTTAGACAACTATTATGAATATTTAGGGGATATGCATACTGGTGTACTTGGCCTGAAGTGGGAAAATACAATTAATCTCAGTAGTTCAGTAGGAGTAATCTTTTAAATGAATTAATAACAAGATAAACAATAAATAAATACATAAACATGAGACACAAACCTCAGTATCTCTAGTTTACAGTTTGTACTCTTCAGTGCATCAGAGAGCAGCTTCACTCCTGAATCCTGCAGGTCATTGTTACTCAGATCCAAATCTCTCAGGAGAGAGTTTGAAGATTGTAGAGATGAAGCCAAACTTTCAAAACATTGGCCATTGAGTCTACAGCCTGCCAGTCTAAGCAGATAAAAATATTTTAAGTCTATTCAGAGTTTGCTTACAACTTACTTTTAAAAGAACTTCATACTTTCCAAAACATCCAACTCTTTAAAAATCTTTGCCTCTGCCTCTTTAATTCCATTAATAGCAGATGGTACATTTGGTAGTTTATTGCGTCAGTATTTTGTTAAATATGTATACAATTTATGGAAAACCATTCACCTCAGTATCTCTAGTTTACAGTTTGTACTTTTCAGTGCATCAGAGACCAGCTTCACTCCGGAGTCCTGCAGGTCATTATTACTTAGGTCCAGCTCTCTCAGGAGGGACTTTGATGATTGTAGAGATGAAGCCACAATTTCACAGTGCTGACCAGTGAGACAACAGCCAGTGAGCCTATAATTTCAGATGAAATATACAATACAATAAGGATACATTTGAAATGAATGGAAGAATACTTTTCTTACTATTTACAGAATAGATATTACCAGGCTGTGACCTGGCAATGCTTCATGACAAACTGAAATTCAAGTGTGCCCCAATGTGTTCAGTGTCCCTAAGGGTGCTTTAACACTTGGTTCGATTGCTTGGACCAAACCCGGGTTTGTTTCCTTCCCCCTCCCCCTGTCCCTGCTGGTCACTGTTCACATCATATAAATTGGGTCCAAATCATGGTCCGATTACATTATCAACGCAAGTACAAGTGAAGCTGTTTACCTCTGTAACTAGGTAAGAAATCACAAATACATCAGCTTCACTGTGTTATTAAAGATTTCATTCGTTTGGATTTATCTCCATAATTTTACATGCACAGAACGAGACATACGTTTGTCTCATTGAATGTGTCATGATTTGGAAATGTTAGCGTTTGTCTGCCGTGAGCCTGTGGATGTGTTGCAAGAGCAACAACATGGGTTCATGCCAGAAGTGCTAGTGTGAAAGCACCCTAAATTGTTTTACATAGGGGAACAATCTCTCCTCAACAAAAAATGTTAGCCTAGAGCCCTAAATTAATCACTTACAGAGCATTTCTGCAATTCCTCACAGCTGGTATCAGTCTTCTTCTACCCTCTTCTGATGTGTTGTATTTCTTCAGGTCTAGATCAATCAGCACCTCCTCTGACATCTGAAGCATGTAGGCGATTGCTGAACATTCAGCAGGAGAGAGTTTATTCTCTGAGTGTTTCTCTGATTTCACAAACTCCTGAATCTCTCTGTATAGAGTCTGATCTTTCATCTCCAGCAGACAGAGGAACAGATTGATGGATCTTTCAGTGGAGAGTCCACGTCCATCTTTGATTGTGTCTTTAATGTACTGTGAGGTTTTCTCGATGTACTCTGAGCTGTTCTCTATGTGGGTCAGTAGATCCTGTAAGAGTCTCTGATTGGACTCCAGTGAGATTCCCAGCAGAAATCGAAGGAAAACATCCAGGCATCCATTTTCACTCTCTACAGCTTTATCTACTGTCGATATTAACAGTTCAAACAAGTCATCATTATCAACAAAAGACTCAAGGAAAAATTTAAGTGCTTCAATATTCTTGGTGATATAACTATGAAACACAAAAAACGCAGCCAGAAACTCCTGAAAGCTGAGATGTATGAAGCTGTAGACTTTTCTCTGATGAAACATGGATTCCTCCTTAAAGATCTCAGTGCAGATCCCAGAATACACTGAGGCGTCAGTGACATCTATGTCGATCTCTCTCAGGTCCTCCTCATAGAACATAACATTGCCCCTCATCAGCTGTTTGAAAGCCAATTCAGCAAGTTTCATAATCACTTCTCTGTTGGACTGCAAGAGTTTCTCTGGATATCTCTCTTCATACTTCTGATTCCTCATATTGATCTGAATGAGCAGAAAGTGGATGTACATTTCAGTCAGAGTTTGAGGGATTTCTGCACTGTCATCTTCTTTCAGGATGTTTTGAAGCACAGTGGAAGAGATCCAACAGAAGACTGGTATGTGGCACATGATGTGGAGGCTTCTTGCTTTTCTAATGTGTGAGATGATTCTGCTGGCTTGATGCTCATCACCGATTCTCTTCTTGAAATATTCCTCCTTCTGATGGTCATTGAATCCCTGAATCTCTGTCACACGCTTGATGTATTTGTTGGGGATCTGATTGGCTGCTGCTGGTCTGGAGGTAATCCAGATGAGAGCAGAGGGAAGCAGATCTCCTTTAATGAGGTTTGACATCAGCACACCCACTGATGAAGTCTCAGTCACATCAGAAACTTTCTCACTGTCTAAAAACATCAGTTTAATTCTACTTTCATCCAGACCGTCAAAGATGAACACAACTTTACACTCATTATAAATCTTTGAGCCCAGATCATGAAGTTCAGGATAAAAGTCCAGCAGAAGTTTGTGAAGACTGTACTGCTCATCTTTAATCAAGTTCAGCTCTCGAAATGGAAACACAAACATAAAATCTACATCCTGATTGGCTTTTCCCTCTGCCCAGTCCAGAATGAACTTCTGCACAGAGACTGTTTTTCCAATTCCAGCGATGCCTTTAGTAAGAACAGTCTTTATTTCGTCTGTTCTCTTCTCCTCACATCCTGGTTCAGGTTTAAAGATGTCATTGCAGTAGATTGGAGTGTCTTGTAAGTGTTGAGTTCTGGCTGTTTTCTCCATGTGTAAAACCTCATGTTCTTCATTCACCCCTTCACTCTCTCCCTCTATGATGTAGAGCTGTGTGTAAATCCTGTTCAGGAGGGTTTGATTCTCATGCTGTTTGATTCCCTCAAATAAGATCTCATACTTGTTCTTCATACTGGTTTTGTGTTGGTCTTTAACTCTCTGCAGGACATTATCAACTGGTTGGTGAGAATCCTGTTGCTGATCTCCAGTTTCCTCCACCAGGGCTGATTTTGTGTAAAAGTGAGCAGAACTACATTCTCCATGTTCTGATGGACTGGTCTGGTCCCAGTTGCAGCTTATACGCTGTCTGCAGAAAATGTGTACACAAGTGACAGAGACTAAATCTCTCAGATAAGCACATGTCCTTAAAACCTGCTGGTCTCAAAACAGGAACTGTTAATGGGTCAGAGGGTTGGTATAAGTTGTATAATGTCTGCACCAAGAAAGGTTTTCAGAACTCAGTCTGGCAATAATTACACAAATAGTCACAAAGTCACAAACTAATGATTATTTTGATAATTGACTAATCTAACGATTATTAGAACAATTTATCAACTATTATTATTGCAACAATGAATCATGAGCTTTTATCTGACTATTCAGCTTGTGCCTTGACATGAAAGGTTGTATTAAACGTGCTTTCTAACAATAAAAAGGACAAAATCATCTTTTAAAAATACCTCTAAATTTAATTCACTGAATTACAAGGGGAAAATATACTTGCATTTTTATGAATTAAAATATTTTTTTCTTGTTATCAAGTGTTTGAGATCATTTGAAAAAACTAAATGATCTAAAAATCCTTAAAGCAAGATACATTTACCTGAGAAGCAACATATAAGATACTTAGAATTGCTTTCAGAGACTGTATCTTGAAAATGTTTTTGAATATTTTATTTATCAGTGTATTTTTTCACTTGTTCATATTTGTGCTAGTGCAGTGAAGAGAAAATATTCTTATATTCAATATACAGTATATTCTCTAAAAGCAAGTCTAAATATCTTATATGTTGCTTCTCAGGTAAATTAATCTTATTTTAAGTATTTTAAAATATTTTTTCTTCAGCAGAATAGCTTCTAATTTAAATTTACGTAAGGATTTTTGGATATCTATAATGGAAATCATACCAAAAAACACATCAAAAACCTTTACAATTTTCTTTTTTTTGCAATGTATAATGGTCTAAGACTACACTCTCTCACCTTTTTGTTAACTTTGATCCATCTTTACTTACAAAAAACAAACTCTTCTTAATAGTGCTGTGTATCACCGATTTTCATTACGATAAGATACACACCTTCTGTGACACGTTTATATAAAGATTCACTACATCACGAGCCATCATGTTATAATCTAGCTGCAGCTAGTGTGCGTGAGGGACACCATCCGAGACAGTGTATCAGCCGGGAGAAGTTTGGCACTCTTTTGCTGACCGCACAGAGAAATTAGAGTTTGAGTGTTTTTACACAACCCGCTTCCTTATTATTTGAATTTTAATAATGGATGCATTAAAGATATAACGCTGGGGTGTTTCCTTTTTAGATGCTCTGACAGGCAAGTTTTGCTTCAGCAGAACGCCATGTATGGCTCCGATTTATTTCACATTAGGATGACACTGCATCTGTATTTACTTATTTTGTATTATTGTATCATTATTCCTTCGTACTATGTGATGTACTTCACCTTTAAGGCTGTTTCAAAAGTTTGGAGTTTGTCTGGACTGTAAGATGTATTTTCTTCCTCTCCTCAATCAGGCGCAAGCTAAAGTGCTGAACTTCCGCATCATAATTAGCATTTCAAATGATCACGTTGCATAAAATGAGATTAAACGACTATTCGACAATAAAAATGTAAATTTTTGTCACCAAATTTTTATTAACGTTGACTAACCGTTTCAGCCCTAGTCACAAAATTACTTCGGATGTTAAAAATACATTCTTAAAACTAGAAGTATGGCACATAAAGACCGTGGTGTGGCATGTTTGTGGGCAGATTATGTAGTAATGCAGTCAGTAAGTCATCAGCATGTACTGCTGTGCCCCTAGTTGATAAGTTATATGAAAATAATGAAAATTTGAACTTCATTACTCTATATTTCAATAAAAATATTACAGCAAAAATCCAAATTTGCATGCTTTAGATTTGTGTTAGCGGTTATTTTTAGATGGAGGTTGAAAGATATAGTGGTTTTACCAATTAATCTGTGCCAATAATTTATTTTTGGCCAATTGGACCTATGGCAGAAATCACAACTGATTGTTTGTGCATATAGGGATAGAGGCTATTTATAATGAGAGTAAATCGCTCCCCTATTTAAGAGGGCATAGTGCATCCCACAAACACCCTACAACAATACCTACCCATAAACCTAACCTTCCCATACAAAATTAACCTAGTTTTACTACAGTAACCATAGTATCACCATGGTAATTTGTAGTAAAATCATTGTTACCACAAAATTAAAAAATGTAGTAACACTATATTATTGTAGTAGCATCATGGATAAGTGCATTAAAGCTATATTTTCCGTAAAAAAAAAAATATTACAGTGAAGCCATGCTTAACATTTGTATGTGTTAGTCTAGCAATACAATCTAAACACGGCTGATGCCGAGCCGAGGGAGAAAGGGATTCCCCCTCTCATCCGGATGAGGAAGCGGATGTGTGCGATTGACAGAACCCGCCTCTTACCTGGATCAAACCTTTCTCTCAATTGCTCGACCTTTACTGTGACCAAATCACTGCAAGGAAATCAACCTTATAATTAACTGTAATAAGTAGTAAAGGAAATATTAAGAGTGGAGACAGGAAACAGGATGGAAAAAAGTGTGACAAAAGATGAACTCGATCCCAGGCTGGAAAATCACATTCACATCACAAAATTTGGGGAAATGCTGTAACACATGATTTTATGTAGAACTCCAAAGCTTCATATGAAGCAACTACTTATACACTATTTGTTAGATTCAAATAATTTTGTTCAGTTTACAAAAAATAATAAATTGACTCCTACCGAACAATCTTTCTTTGAGATACTTATTTGTTTTGGGAAAGTTGGATTTTTTACAGTGGGGTCTCGAAGCGTACTAGAATCTAACTTCCATAAGTTAAGTTCCATAACGAGACTCACTTGGGGTCGAAGGTCACCATTCGATCAGAAAATGTAATGGGTTCACACATGGAATTGTTACTCTTCATTGACAAGCAGCTGAGTTCTGGAGATACTGCTTTCTTGATCTGGTACTGAGCAGAAGCCCCTTTTTCTTTCCTCTCATAAAGACTGATGTTGGAGACAGTGTACCTGCCATCTCTCTCCATAATTACACTAGGCCTGTTTTTAAAAACATAAATACATAAATTAGTGCATATGGATACACAGCTGGATTTGGAAGAGATAACAAGTTCACAAACCCAGTTTGCAACCCATGTTACTTCTAAAATTTGATATTTCTGACTGAAACATGATATTTAATGAAAAAAAAAAATGCAGGGTGGGAATAGATTTTATCTGTCAGGAATGAATTGGATCATGACATTTAGGCATTACATTGGTTGAAACAAGTTTGGCTCTCGTTTCGCCCATGCTGTGATTGACGTCAGCAGAAAGTTGTTCCACGGGAAAAGCAAGATATTGTATTTTTGTTACAGATTACAAAGACCATTTTTGGGAGGACAAGGCACCATAAAAAATGGCAACTTGCAATGAACATACTGGTAAAAGACACTTTTTCCTTTTGTATGGCCCTATACATCAACTACTCGTCTACTGTAAATGTTATGTTGCTTATATATAAACATCTCCAAGTGATTGTACCATTATTATTATTTTTACATTTTAATTAAAAGGTCACTGCAATGATAACCAATATTAATGTTTAGTATCCACCTGTAAGAAAAAAAATGTGCAGACAAAGAAAATTTTAATCCATATTTAAAATTACGATTCAAAGCTAAAAGTCCAACAACTTATTTTGAAATTATACACATATGAAACTAATATATATATATATTTACTAAGAGTGTGTGGATTGAATCCAATCACAACAGCCAATCTGTAGTCCGAACTGAGGTTTTAAGGAGACGCATCCCATTGTCCAATTTCAGACAGAAACAATACGTTACTGAAAGCCTGTTTCATTGAACTTACCGTGAAATGCAAGTAGAGGTAACTGCAGGCTGGAGCAATGGGTGTGCCATAAGGTCGGAAAGGAATGGGGCGTGCCATGAGGAATGGGGCGTGCCGTAAGGTCTTTACAATTGGACGCGAAAGCTTCCTACGTTACCTTTGAAACCTTCTGTATGGCGCGGGTTACATGACGTCCACCACCGTGACTTTTTTAGGATCAATCATTAAAAAACATTCATACTGTTTGTGATAAATGCACTTTTTGTAACACATCACTTGAAGATATTGAACATTTATTTTTGTATTGCCCTTTTTGTATTTCTTTTTAGACTGACTTTAAAATAGATATGACAAACAAATTTGTCTTAATTTAGAACCTCATGACATTTTTCTTTGTTTCCAAAACCCATATTTTTCTGGAAAACAAAATTATAGAATTAAATTATTTTGGCGAAGTTTTATATTCATAAGACAAAAATAACTCAAAAGAAACCCTCCTATATTACCTTTTATAACACTGATCTCACAGTATACTTTGAAACCCCTTCAAACATGAGATCACAAAACAAAAAGTTTTTGAAAATATCTATAACTGTCTTGATATTATAAACTTTTATTTTTGTATTTATTTATATTATGTTCATTTTATACTTCAGTTATTATTGTTAATCTCTGGTTTACACATTTTGAGCTGTATTTACAATGCCTTGTGTGGCACGGTGGAGGGCGGGACCGGCGCGTGATTACGCACGCCCGGTCCCATATTAGGCTAATTAAGCCGTCAAGAGGGATAAAGGCCACTTGCCGGGCAGATCGGAGGTAGTCCTCAGCCCCTGGCGGACGGAACGCCCCGCCGCGTTCCCGGGGTGTCGAAGGGGCCTCCCCCCGCCCCTGGCAGCGGTTCTCCCGCTCCAGGCGGTCGGCGGCGAGCCCCTCCCCGCACGCGGTCAGCAGTCTCCAACCCCGCCGCGTTCCAGTGGCCAGTAGGGGACTCCCCCGCCCCTGGCAGTGGCCCTAACCACTCCAGGCGGTCGGCCAGGAGCCCCTCCTCCCCTCGCGGTCGGCGGCCATTCCTCCGCGTCCAGGTGGCTGGGCTCCTCCGTCCTCCTGGCAGATGGCCGCGGCTGCTCCACTGAGAAGTGGCGAGAACTCCGCTACGGCGTATCCCTCTTCCTTCCCGGGCTTTCGGCACCAATGTAAAGACAGATCATATTCATGGGCAAGGAAGAGGTGAGAAACCGGCTTGACAAATAAATAATAGGTTTAATGGAAAACTCAAAAGACAAACACATAAGATAACGGACGTCCGTAATTGAGCTCTCTCTCTCAATCGCCGTCTGCGAGTGGCCTTTATCCCTCTTGACGGCTTAATTAGCCTAATACGGGACCGGGCGTGCGTAATCACGCGCCGGTCCCGCCCTCCACCGTGCCACATTTTGTATTCATCTTGTTTTTTTTATTGCATTATACTTGAAATGTCTGTACTTGAACTAAATAATAAAATAAAATCCATAAAAATAAATTAAATTATTATTTTAAAGATAAAAATGTCTCCTGACCCTATTAAAGTCAGACCAATGAGAAACCTCTTGCCACGCCCCTACCTCTTGCCACGCCCATTACTCCAAGCTGCAGCTACCCCTATCTCGTGAAATGTGACATCAGCAAAAGTGTTTGAGAGTTTGGCGTCGAGAGACACAGATGTGAACAAAGTGAGGTGACTTCTCACTTGGTCTTGATGTAGGCTATAAAGATAACATTTAATGTACAGGGTGTAAACTTGAATGAAAACACATAATTACTGACAGATATAAGAATGTCTATTATCTCCTTCCTAGATACAGCCAGACTCAAATCTCCATCTAGTGGCGCAGATCATCATCAGACTCAGGTGGGTCTCAGAGCAGTTGTGCAGTTTACAGCTGTTCATGATCATATTTCTCACATTTACAGTGCATTCAGAGATTATTCAGATGCCTTCACTTTTTTTAAGTTGCAGTCTTATGCTAAAATAATTGTAATTATATTTTTTCCCCACATCAATCTAGACTCCAAACCCCATAATGTCAAAGGAAAAACCTGTTTTTTTTATATATTTTTGCAAATTTATTAAAAAGAAAAAACTGAAATATCACATTAACATAAGTAGTCATTCACTCATAAAACCATTCACTCATTAAAAACCATAATGGTTCATAAATAATAATAATTATGATATATATTCTTGTTGCACTCATCTGTCTTTGATACTACTATTCTGATGCTGGTGAAACTTTGTAATGCAGCACTTTTTGTACGAGTGTCTGATGAATCGCTTATGATGTATTATTCCTCTTTTGTAAGTCGCTTTAGATAAAAGCATCTGCCAAATGAATAAATGTAAGTAGTGTTGTCATAGTACCAAACTTTCAGTAGTCTGCACCAATACCATTGAAAATTTCACAGTTCTCTATACCAATTTCGATATCACAGCAAAAATATGATAATATGATACATTTATCATTATTGTTTAGTGAATTTTAATAATATTTATTATTATAAACTCCCCAATTTTGGAATGCCCAATTCCCACTACTCAGTAGGTCCTCGTGGTGGTGCGGTTATTCGCTTCAAATTGGGTGGCGGAGGACAAGTCTCAGTTGCCACCACTTCTGAGACAATCAATCCGCACATCTTATCATGTGACTCGTTGTGCATGATACCGTGGAGACTCACATGATAAGATGTGCGGATTGATACTCTCCACGATCCACACACAACTCACCACACGCCCCATTGAGAGAACCACTAATCACCACCATGAGGATGTTACCCCATGTGACTCTACCCTCCCTAGCAACCGGGACAATTTGGTTGCTTAGGAGACCTGACTGGAGTCACTCAGCATGCTGTGGATTCGATCTCATGACTCCAGGTGTGACAGTCGGTGTCAATACTCACTGAGCTACACAGGCCCCCTTTAATAATTATTTTTAATAATTATAGTTTAATAATAATAATTATTTCCCAGAACATGTTTTGAAGTTGAATTTAATTTAATCATCAAAATGGTGTCTAATCAATTAATTCTTATGAAAATTTTTAACATATCATTACATTTTTTTTCTACAGCTGTCTTGCTTATAATATATTGCTTAATTAATGTTATTATTATTACAGTGAATATTACATTTTACTATACAGTTGTAATATATTTGTTTTCAGTTCTCTATTTAATTTCTTCAATTTCAAGCATTTAGCTTTTATTTTGAATCATGCTTTTATTATGACTTTTTTGCAGAATCTTCAATTTCCGGAGAAACAGTCTAAACACAGAGACTATTATGTCATGTCTGAAATCTCATCTCTTCACACTGTCCTTTGTGTCTGACAAATGAAATGTATACACAGTTTTGAAGTGTTTGTATTTTGGACTACTGGTGTTTGTGTATGTGGAAATTTTGAAATGTTGTTTTAAATAATTTATAAATAAAGTTGAGTTGATATTAAATCACAAATGCTGTGATTATGCTGAACACAGCAAAACAGAGATATCCTTCCAAAAGGACAATGACCCTAAGCACACAGCCAAGACAACGCAAGAGTGACTTAGAGACAACTCTGTGAATGTCCTTGATTGGTCCAGCCAGAGCCCGGACTTGAACCCAATCAAACATCTCTGGAGAGACCTGAAAATAGCTGTCCATTCACTACACAAGATTAAATTATCTTGTCATAAACAAATAAATTTACCTGAATATTTAAATGTAATTTGCAATGTCCTTTATAAACAATGAGACAAACAAAAGTAATTAAAGTTAACATATATAAAAAACTAAAATACTGGCTTCATTAAATGAAAGAGACATGCACGTTGTATAGATAGAAAGAAACAAGAAAATAGACAGGGGGATGGAATAATGTTGTATAATCAAGTCTCTGTATGTCTGTCATTAGTTTTTGGAAACTGATGGCTACTCAATACTGCGCAAAGACACTGTTGAATCTATGACTAAAAATCCAGCAAAGACGGGTTCAGTGAATATAGTGTTGAATGTATGTAAGTGTGTGAGTGTGTGTGTGTCAGAGACGCTGTAGAAGGACAGAGTGCCGGCCGACCAGTCCAGATACACTCCTATTACGTAAGAACAGGGCCCTGTGGCTGGTATAACAACTTTGTTATTGTTGTGCCGGGCGACGAACTTGTTCTTAGTGCAGTCAAGACTCCAGGATTTAGCATTTTGTCCGAACCAGCACTCATCTTTCCTGCCCTTCCTGCTAATGCCTTTGTATGAAACTCCTACATGAGCTCCGATCTCACTCCATTCAGCCTCCCAGTAACAGCGTCCAGTCAGACTCTCTCTACACAGAACCTGTGACCAATGGTCAAACCTCTCTGGGTGATCAGGACTCTGATGCTTCTCCTTTAACCATGTTACCTTCCTGTTATCCTCAGACACTTGAAGATCTGTGTGTGCTGTGACTGGATCTAATGTAAGATTACAGGCATCTGGTGACAGAGAAAGAAAAATATTATACAGTAAATACAGAGACTTCTGTTCTTATTGTACAAATGGTCTGGAGATCTGAAACTTAATGTGCAAGGTCTCTGTGTTTTTCAACCTTTTGATGCTAGTCGATATACATTGCAATATTTAATATTTATATTGGTTTTGAAATCAATAATTTTTTTTAATTTTTTTTTCCAAATCAGAGGAAACATCATTTTGACAAAAAAGCCATTTCTGCCAAGTAGATTCAAAATATTAAATCCAAGTTTTTCATGAAATGAACAGAAAGAACAAGAATATTTAATCATTTTCTTTTGTATGATTGTAACTAGTAATTGACCGATATGGCTTTTGTTTTGTTCACTGCTAAAACCTAGAGAGTAGGGTGGCTGATATAATGCTGATATGTATGATACCTCACAATTTATTGATAGTGCACATAATGTACATATAAATGCTGAAAAATTACATGAACGTTTATTTAGCATTTAGCATCATAGTATATGAACCGATAAAATAATAAATATAATTACCAGCAAATTTCTTAATGAAAACGTTTTTTTTCGTGAAAATTTTTGAGTGATGATGCAAGTGAATCGTTAAACCAATTCATTTAAACAGACACTTCGAAAAAACTTATTCACAGAAATGAATCAAACTTCCCTACTCTATCAGTGTTTGCTACTAAGGTTTAAACCAGAGGTGCAATTCAAATATATTGCCTAGTCCTAATGAACAGGTATTTCTTTAGTGTGTGTGTTTGGTTTACATTTCCGTAGTCCTGGTTTGATCCTGATATCTCCACCGTGGTCCAAACTGACACAGAAATACACATACATTAATTATTAACAACACTGGCTTAATAATGGATTGTTAAATGTACACATGTATAGAGATTTAACATACTTAATGGTCTCAAGGTTTAAGTTTCTCAAAAGTCTCTCTCCTGAGTCTTCTGGATGATTGTAGCTGAAATCCAGCTCTTTCAGGTGTGAAGGGTTTGAACTCAGAGCTGAAGCCAGATAAGAACACCCTTCCTTTGTTACCATACAGCCAGAAAGCCTGTGAAAAATCCACAATAATGTGTTTATATCCTCTTTTATTTAGGACAAACAAGAGCATCAAAACAATTATTATTGTTTAGCTTTGTGTGAAATTATTTTGACATATATATAAATGATTTTTATCAGCACAATTTAGTAAAATATATTTCACTCATTACAGCCAATTATAATGTGTAGAGCCCACATAGAATTTTTTAACACATATTATTTCATTTAGATTGAAGCAGTTGTCTCCTTTTTCACTCAAATAAGTAAGTGAATTTACACACCTCAAAGTCACAAGTTTAGAGATCTTCAGTCCATGAGAGAGTAGCTTCACTCCTGAGTCCTGCAGGTCATTGTTACTCAGGTCCAGCTCTCTCAGCAGGGAGTTTGAGCTGAGAACAGAAGCTAGACTTGAACAGCTGTCCTTAGTGATTTTACAGTTGTTTAGTCTGGAACAGAATATCAGACAAAGGTACAAGACTGTGTACTTAAATTCTGTAATGAGGGAATGAAATACAATCCCATGAAGCATTGCAAAAGATGCAATCAAATGAAAAACTGTAGAAAAATATAAAATATTGATTTAAAGTAGTTGATTTAAGTATGACGCAATACAATGAAACTTTGTTGCAAAACAGGGAGACTGACTTGATTGCATCATTAACAGTGCATCACATTTTGTCACCAACGGTCACTGATGCATGTTGCTGAAGGTCACCAGCTCTCATTGAAAATTAATGGTCTCCTGTCACTTTGTGGCTGCACAAACAGCTGGACGAAGCACAATTCTGAATGCAGGGATCTTAAAACGTGTTTTTCTAAGTTTCAAAATACATTTAACTTGACAAAGTGACCTAAAAAGCCTGTGTTGATGACACAATAAAAGTGAGATGCTCCAAAAGCATACATCTGACACGTGTACATTAACAAAGCTCTTATAATAATTCTCTCTCAAACAGATTGACGAATTCAATTGTAAAATGGATTGCTGTGGACTGTAGGCCAGTAAGAGACATGTTGAATAATATGGAATTAAACAATATATTGCTTTCTATAGCCACTTTTTGTATTGTCTTATCAATGCTTTACTCATCTGCCACAATAATGTAATGCATTTTAAATATTTTAATTATATCATTATATATTAATATATTGTTATTTGGGGGCTTTCTTTTGCAAATATTTATATATGCAATTTTTTCAATTAAATATTTTAATCAATTGACAGCCCTATTAATCATTAATTGTGTTTGTTCCACTTTTCTTAACGTCTAGCTATGCATATAGAGATGGCTATCTTTTATTAAAAAAACCACTCAATTTACTTGTAAACAAAATTGTTCTCCTTACAGAGCTCTTCTTGTGTTTTTGATCACTGGCAGTAGTCTCATTAGTGCTTCATCTGTTCTTCTGTATTTCTGCAGCTCAAAAGTCTCTTGAGTCTCTTCTGACATCAGCAGCACAAACACCAGAGCTGACCACTGAACAGACGAGAGAGTCTGTGATGAAAGACTTCCTGAACTCAGATACTTCTGGATTTCCTCCATGAGAGAGTCATCTTTCAGTTCACTCAAACAGTAGAACAGATTCATGGTCCTCTCTGCTGATTCTGCCACATGTATTTTCTTTTTGATATATTCTGCAGTGTCTCTCATGCTTTCTTCTTCAGTCTTTAGTGTTGGCAGCAGTTCCTTCAGATCATCCTGATTGGACTTCAGTGAGAGGCCCAGTAGGAACCTGAGGAATAGGTCCAGGTGTCCGTTTTTGCTCAGTAGGGCATTTTTAACTGCAACCTTATGAAGGTGAAATGATGAGTTTTTGAAAAACCATTTGCATTTTTCTTTCAGAGTTTGAGAGAATGGATTCCTCTTTTCAAATTTGTGTAGACAAAACAAATAGAGAGCAGCAAGGAATTCCTGTACACTGAGGTGCACAAAACTGTAGACCATTCGCTCTGATGAGCTCTTTTCCTCCTTAAAGATCTGAGTGCATAACCCAGAGTATGACCCTTCACTGACATCCAGTCCACATTCCTCAAGATCTTCTTTGTAGAAGATCAGATTACCCTTTTCAAGTTGACTGAATGCCAATGAGCCAAGCCTCAAAATGATGTGCTGAAAGTCAACATTTTTATGAGATGCTTCCCAGTATTTCTTCTTCATCTGGAGCATCTGACGAAGTAGAAAGTTTGTGTACATCCCTGTGAGAGTTGTGGGTGTTTTGTCATGGTTTTCTTGAGCCAGCAGAGGCTGAAGCACAGTGACAGAGATCCAGCAGAAGACAGGAATGTGGCACATGATGTAGAGGCTCCTGGATTTCCTGATGTGAGAAATTATTTTTTCTGACACAGGTTTGCCGTTATTCTTGAAGTATTGCACTTTTTGTTCATTGTTGAATCCTCGTACCTCTGTCACCTGATCGATGTAGTCTCGGGGTATTTGACTAGCTGCGGCCGGTCTAGAAGTTATCCAGATGAGGGCAGAGGGAAGCAGACTTCTGCTGATCAGGTTTGTAACTATCTTACTTACTGTTGTTTTTTCTTGAATATCAGCAAAACTCTCACTCTCATCAAAGCTCAAATGGAAGCGACATTCATCCAGCCCATCAAAAATAAACATGACCTTACCTTCATCTTCCGGAAGAGACTGCAGTTTAGTTGAACTAAAGAAGTTTTTGTGAAGCAGTTCCATAAGACTGCAGTCTTTTTTAATCAAATTCAGCTCACGAAATGGGAGTGGAAAAATAAAGACTATATCCTCATTTTCCCTTCCTTCAGCCCAGTCAAGGATGAATTTATTGACCGAGATAGTTTTACCCACACCTGCGATCCCCATTGTCAGCACTTTTCTGTTCCTTCGATCTGTATCACACTGGACTTTAAAAATGTCGTTGCATCTAATTGGCGTATCCTCAACAGCAGGTCGGTTGAGAATTGATTCGATATGTCTCACCTCATGCTCGTTCACCACTCCCCCAGTCTCATTCTCCACCACGTAGAGATCTGTATAAATGTCATTCAGAAATTTTCGATGGCCGGTCAGTGAATTACCATCCAATATCCGCTCATAGTCCAGTTTTAAGATTTTCTTCAGTGCTCTGGAGACATTTGTGTACTCATGATGTTTAGCTGTGTGTTTTACAGGATCATCTATGCAAAAAAGAAGACAAAATGAGACTCTCAAACATCATTAATTTGTCAAAATTCTTATTTAAAGAATTAAATTGCCCACCTTCAGGAGGTGTAATAGCATGAGCTGTTCCTGAAAGACAGAAAAAGAGAAGAAGGTAAGAATTCTTTCATCAACACAAAGTCTACTAGACATATAGTTTGTAATGCCATTTTAATCTGATAAATTCTACATGAAACTGCAATTGCATCCCATTTTACTTCCATAATTGTATGTATTTCAGAGTGAAACGGGATATTCTATTAGATTATTTGTAGGGTGGTACTTCATTTTATCTCTCAGAAATTAATTGGATTGTGAAAAGTGGGAGCAAAATTATCTTATTCGGTTCTTTACACATATCTTGTCACTGCAGAAGTGAAATGTCCACCGAGTGGCGCTAAAAGCGAGTTAAATGGTCTCCTAAACAGATGAGGTTTTTAAGGTTAATTCTGTATCGAGTTTAAAATCAACAAAACAACCTCCTTTACCTAACCATATAAACTAAACATCACAGTGTCAAAAAAGCTAATTTGAGATAAAAAACAAAATCACATCATTTTGTGGTGCTTCTATGACACTTTGGGCTCATGTGCCATCTTGCGTGCTCTTCGGGAATCGTATCTATCAGTTGAGCAACCGAGCAATCTGATCACACTCTAACAACCTTGTACATGTAGTTGGTGATGCAAACGTAAAAGTCATGCAATAGTAAAAGTGTCTAGATGTCAAAAGATAGAAAATAGGTATAGTAATGTGTTTACTGTATATGAGATCAGGTAGAAAAAGGGCCATTTTTGATTTCGTACACAACATATGCACACTCCTAAACATCTGCTTACATAGCCAGAATGGCTTTGTTTTTTAATTTAAATTATATTCTTTTATAAAAGAGCATGACAAAAATGACAGACCAGAAATTACTTGAACCATCTTAATTTTTCAGCCCAAGAAAATCAGATAAAACAAGTTCAGGTACCTCCGTGCTTTGAGTCAGTGGTGAAGTAAACTGGACCATTAAATGTGTTCGCTGTGAGCACAGGAGCATTAACGGAACTCTGAGCTGTGATGATGGAGTGGACTGATACTGGACTGGATGAGGTAGCCATTTTCTCATTAAGTAGCATTCATGATATCACTCCTAATGAGACAGAGACAATTATTAAATCTGATTAAATGATCCAAATTCTATAGTACTAAAATTCTTCATAATACAGTAATTTAATGGGTTTGTCCACAGTGAGAGACTGTAAAATTGCTGTAAAATTGTAAAATTGTAAATTGTAAAATTGTAAAATTGTAAAACTGTAAAATTGCTTTTAAACAACTAAAATACAATTATGAACAGTATTTGAAATACGACAACTGCACAAATACATATTATGTTGCAATTTACTAAATACAATAAAAGGCATACTGTATAAACAAATGGCTGCTTACCAGAGAAACTGATGATAATAACTGTACTTTTACAATAAGTGGTCGGCAGTACTTTACTGTAATTACTTTGAATAACAGTATCTGCCTGTATTTCATGACAATTCATTAAAAGTCAATTGAGCTCTACTAATAGCGTGAATTTATAATGAAGTTCTGGCAGTATAGGGGCATCCACTTACTACACATATTTTTTTTATTTTAAACAGCACGTAGCTAAAACATGTTATGTGTTATGCATCTACACTTCAATGACATTATCTTGTCTTTATGTGACACATGTTAAAGAAACACTGCATTTACTTATCTCCAGTTATGTTCGAGCCTACGTGTTTATAAAGCACAAATGTCCACTTAACTGCAGGATTGTTCCGAGTCTTCAGATATAAGACAATAGATCGGAATGGATGGCAACCATGATCTTTAGAAAGAAAACGGAGAACTCCCCTAAATGTGTTCTTCCACTGGCTAAACAATTACAGTTTTGACAGGTATAATGTCTTGTGCAAAAACTATACAGACGAAAGTGAAACTACCGTTAGTCCACCGTCGACGTCAAGGAGCGCTTCCGCTCGGTCTTAAAGATGTCCCGTCACAGAGCGAGGCACAGTTGTTTGCAAGTTCGATATCGCTGTGGTGTTTAAGGGACCGTGTAAAAACTCTACACACATCGTCAAAACCATAGACATAATAAATACATAGACGCCCTATTGGCCGCTGGAGCGTACGTCAACGGGCCGCCAAATTGCGGAGGGCAACATTCCCATTTCTCTCATAACGGGAGTTGAGGAAAAATGCCTGCCTCATGTGCTGCTTGGGGCTGTACAAATCGCCGCACTATTGAAAACAGGTCTCGGGGAATTACTTTTCACAAGTAAGACTGAACATTTGTTTTTGGTTGTATTTGGTCGTTATATAATTAGTAATAGTAACGTTAGTTGGCCACCGGAGTTAGTCAGACTAAAATAGCTTGCTTGCGAGCTGTGAAAGTTGAGACATGAGTTGACATGATTTATAGTATAGTTTTATCTTATATTTTAGCCTATATTATAAAGTAAATTTCCTGAAAATCTAAATATTTTCTTAAAACCGACTTTTATGACAAGTACTCGTTTCGGGCAGGCGACTGACATATTGTGAATCTTACTGTAACGTTAGTTAACAGTTAGTTAGTTAGATAGTTGGTTAGCTCACTTTTCTCACACATTGAAGGTTTCCCAAAGACAAAGAGTTGATGAGACAGTGGGAAGTTTTTCTGCAAGCGATTTCTCTGTGCTATGCAGTGAGCACTTCAAGTCGGATGACTTTGACAGGACAGGTCAGACTGTCAGGATTAGGGATGGAGCTAAACCATCAGTCTTCAGTTTTCCGACTCATCTACAAAGCGTAGGTTTTTCATCACTAGATTATTAGGATTTAATAGCTTGCCATTAAATTGTTATTTGTTTATATTTTTATTTCCTTTTTAGCCCGTTGCAACCAGGACTACACAAGCCTCAAGGAAAGCTGAGGAAAGCCTGTTAGTGGACTGTTCTCAGCATTTCCAAGAGACTGATCCTCCTCTGCCTAATGCTGTGAGTATTTGTTCTAGTTAAACCCAGAAGAGCTGTGAGCATTATGGCCCTGTTCATATTCAAACCTCTCTGTCTCTCACCGAAAATGACATTTTGATGAAAACGAATAACAATTTTGTCACAATTTACTGCCATCACATCAATTAAAGAGGAAAGTACTCACATTTTCAATCAGACAGTCACATCAGGTATATAACAAAACAATTACGATTTCAGCGGTACATCTGCACTTACCGATTTAGCCAGGATCACCTGGAGCTCCTCTTCAATTCAATTCGGGCATCAGGTAGGGATTTTAGAAATTTAGAAATTATAAAAAAAAATAATCTGAAAAGAGGCAATATATACGTATTAAAGGAAGAGCTGCATGATTAATCGTAACGAAGAATTTTGATTCAAACACCTACACTATCTTATTTCTAAATGACAATTATTCGCCTTTGTCTATTAAACCTTTGACAAGTAGGATTACAGCAAAAAAATCGTGATTCGTCCAGAATCACAAATTTATCCAGAATTGTGCAGCTCTAGTTTACCCAAAAATGAAACTTTGCTGGTAGTCACCATCAGGACAAGATGTATATGACCTTCTTTCTTCATTTGATGAAGTTTTTTTTCATATACATCTTGGATGGCCTTGGGGTGAATATATCAGCGTATTTTCATGTTTGTGTATGTGTTTGTGTTTGGTTTTTAGGGGGATGGAATAACAATCCTACTGCAGGCCAGTTCCAGGGCATTTTCCGGCGTCTCATGGTCCGGTGCGGTGTCTCTCCAAGCACATCAGGGAATGTGGCACCACAGGATGAGACCGTGTCGCTATCAGCTATCGAAATGTCATCTCTAGCAGTAGATGATTCTGAGGAGCTGCCATCCCCTTTTATAAACGTTTCTGCACTTGTGTGTGACCACAACTACCTGCCAACCCGCTTTGGTAGCCTTGTGGACAATGCCCTTGTGTACATTTCAGGTTTTGTGGTGCGTCAGATTTTGAGAAAGCTTTCCTGTGATGTGTGCCGTGCTAGCTTGGTGGCAGATGCTGTACCTGTGTCTTTTGATCAGAACTACCACTTGCTTTCAATGAAAAACAATGGAGGGCTGATGATTCCTTCTGAAGGTACAGTGAAGGTGGTCAGATCAGCAGAGCGGTTTATTCGCCAGTCATCCTCTGGGAAACCGGTCAGAGTTTCTTTGATCAATCAGTTTGTCAGAGCTGAGATTGGTTCTGAAGATGTGTTTTTTCTCAAGGAGCACATAGAGGAAACACAGTTTGGAATTGACAACCATCATTTTTCTCTCTTGTCATTAGTTGGGTCTGTCTTTCACAAACTGAGGATGCACCACATTGCCAAACTTAACACTCTGACACTACAGAGTGGCAGCTCAAGAAAAAAGCTATGCAAAGCAGTTCTTTTCAAAGGGTTTTAGCTCTAACCCCCTGTGACCCAACAAAGGATGAGTGATTATAGATGATTGATGGATAGCAGTGAAATGAATAATTAACTATTTTTATTATTGTCTTTATTATTCTGCAATTAATATTACATTGTATTTGCTATTATTATATTATACCACTTGCGATTTATCAATCTATTATAGTTACGGTGTTAGTTTATTGTACTAGTCACTATTTAACTTATTAATTTTTATTGACTATATTCTGTAATTAATATTTCATATTCTATTATTATAGTATTATATATGCATATATGTAAGTATATGCTATTACCTATAATTATTATATTATTGTACTTATGATATTATATAATTATACTATTCATTACTATTTTATTTGCTGTATACTGTTTGTTTATTTTATTGACTATACACTAAACTATTTACTATTACTTCTCACTTGATCTTATATTTACTATTTGCATTGCACTGTAGTTGGACCGTCCATATAATATGTATTATCATAAAGGATCCATCAGTTATCTTTGTTATTGTATATTTGGAGTATCTATCTGTAAATATCCAATATTTTAGTGCTATAAAAATACAGAAAGCACCTGCATGTGTGATTTGCTGATTTGTTTTATTTTCTCAATGGCTCAATTGTAAGAACAAGAGAAGCTAAAATCGGATTAAAGACAGAAAATGTTTTTTCCACAATAAGAAAACTTTATTTCATTTAATATGAAAATTAAATTATATCTCAGTATGGGGGTCTTCACAATTCTTATCCAAGAATAAAAAGCCAAATACATGACAAGCCTGAGCTTTGACAATTCCTTATTTAAAAAATAAAATGTTATAAGTCTAACTATCGAGATTTTAAATAACTAGAGATGGAACTTTCTGTACACCATGTACGAACCACTGAAATCGGTTGATAAATGTAAACGTTATTTTGGTTTTTATCCAGAAAAACCGCAACTCACCCGTTTACTTGCATTTGATTACAGCGCAGTCTTGCCCTCCGCAAAATGGCGGACGCGTTGACGTATCGCAGCAACGTTCCAAAGCGGCCAATAGGGCGTCTATCTATATATTATGTCTATGGTCAAAACGACACGGGCGTCTGAGCATTCATTCAATAATGTTGTAGTAAATTTCTTTTGGACATACTGAGTTACTACAGGTGAAGTTATTACAGTATGCGTTATCATATGAGTACGGTAATCAATTATTTAAGAAAAAATTATAAAAATAAAACAAAATGTTGTTTTCACTGTACTAACTTCACAGTTTTCGAGAAATATTGACATTTTTATGTTATACATTTTTTTATCCCCTTTTCTCCCAATGTTGGAATGCCCAATTCCCACTACTAGATCCTCATGGTGGTGCGGTTACTCACCTCATTCCGGTTGGTGGAGGGCAAGTCTCAGTTGCCACCGCTTCTGAGATCATCAATCTCATCACGTGACTCGTTGTGCATGACACCGCGGAGACTCACAGCATGTGGAGACTCATGCTACTCTCCATGATCCACACACAACTCACCACACACCCCATTGCACACCCTCCCTAGCAACTGGGCCAATTTGGTTGCTATGGAGACCTGGCTGGAGTCACTCAGCACGCCCTGGATTCAAACTCACGACTCCAGATGTGATATCAGCATCAATACTCGCTGAGATACCCAGAACCCCCTGGAAATGTTGATTGTTAAAATAAACAGATTTTACTGTGAACACAATGTTGTCAAATTTCCTTAATTAAACATTCTATTTCTGACACAAGATATTGATATTATGCTGTACTCATAATAATGAAGAAATGTTGCTAATTATTTGAAGTGAAGCGATATTAATCTGGCATTTAGTAAACTCAACCTAATTTATAAAGTTTCCATGGGAAACCATGTGATGCAGAATGCGATTGAATTTTAAGCAAGCATATTTGGGACTGGCTCGTGAACTACGCAAGGTTTTTTTTTAACCAAAATTTCAAAGATACAGTAATTAACTTTGAATATAGTGTGAAATCAGTAGTTTTTTCCCCATATATTTTCTGTTTATTCAAGTTTCTGTTTGCTTAAAGAAGTTATGTAAACATTCCCAACGTTTAGTTTGTAAATCTACAGTATATTAAATGTGTCTGCATGAGGCTAATAAGATGTGCACAAGTAAGCCTGCATACACTCTTCATCTTGAACCACTGCTCAGGGCCCTTACTCACGTGGCAGCTGCAACTCCTTGGATCGCAGGAACTCAGCAAGCAACCGGAAATTCCTGCAAGTTAGTCACTTTAACCATTTTAAATGTTTCATGCAAACGTCTTATTGTACACTATAAAAAAATGCTGTAAAGTTATGGCCAAATTCCTACAGCGATTCTTAAATACAATAGTTTGCTGTAAAAAATATTTCATTCTGGGAGATCAAGAGCAGGCTCACTGTGAAGTGACTATTTTGAAGTTTTATTGGTCACATACATAACCATACACTGTACGACATGTAGTGAAATTCTTGGTACGACTTTTCTCCCCACAGTATACAATAAAATATATATATATATATAAAAATAAAAATTATATATATATATATATATATATATATATAGAGAGAGAGAGAGAGAGAGAGAGAGAGAGAGAGAGAGAGAGAGAGAGAGAGAGAGAGTTTGCTTCGTGATGATGAAAGAGAGTTGATAGGTTTCGTTTCTGAAGAAAAAGCTCTGTCCCCATACAAACGGTGTGACGTGGAGAGACTGGAAGACTATAAAACAAGCAGAGGATGTACTGGTTTCACTCTCAAAAAGACAGACTGGGATAACTTCGAACTTTTCTTGATATCTTAAACCTCACAAAATGGCATATGCTGATCAAGCTGTAAATGACGTAAGTAACCTATTTTATTAAGAATTGATATCGAATCATCAAATAATTCCAGTCAGGATAATAGAGACAACCAACTCTAACACTTACTGAAAGAAATGATAGTAAAGCTTCGTCTATTGCTGATAATGTCATGGTTTGATAGACACATTACAGCTATCCCCATGTTGTACTACTGTGGCATTATCTGATGTGGGAACTGTTCTAGTTAGTGTTTAAAGGGTCATGAAACAATAAACTACATTTTCTGAGATGTTACCAGATATGTATGTGTTACACATGATAGAAGACAAAGTAAGAATCCATTATTTTTAATTTAAGGATTTTATCCACTACTTTTGTCTTCTGATTTATTTGACGTCTTTCGTCTTTCAACGGGCTCTGCCCTGTATATAGCGGATCGTCGTATCATCAGTATCTCATTAATATTAATGAGACTGTGCCCTTATCCTATAGGAGAACGGGCTGTCTCATGATTATTCATCAAGGGCCTCTGTGTCTTCAGAATTCACTTCATACCGACGCAAGTCCCCTTTCACCGCGCGGTGCTGACAGAGGGACAGTATAGTATTAAATGTTCGTTCAGCACGCATTTATTAACATGAGTGTTTTGACATATACTTGTGCATTAAATTACAGATATAAAATGACCAGTGTGATTCTGTGTACTGTATTGTGAGCTTTTAAAACAGTGTACTTTATTTGTGCATTCTGTTATGAGCAATTGTGAGACTCTATGATGCTGTTAACTGCATTAGTGAAATAATGCTGAGTGACTAGATCAGACAGTTGTGTTCCTTCTTTTGAGAACTCAACTGTGCTGAAACCGGCGGAGTTGTGATCCTTAAAGGGAAAAAACACACGGCATTCAACATACTTAGTTCGACTTTAACTTTACCAGCTATACAAATCTTACAATTTGTCATACTTAATCCTGGTTGTATGTAAGAGCCGGTATGGGCAACTGACATGACAGATTGCTTCTCTCTTTTTCCCCTGCCCTGCCCCACCCACTAGGGGAGGGAGAGGCCCTTGTTCTCACAGCTGGCAATCCCAGTTGAGTTGCAATTTTCAAACTGGTTGTGAGGTGGACTTGAGCTGAAAGAGGGCTGTTTCATGACCCTTTAAATGAAGCTAAAGTGATATTGATAAATAACAGTGGTATCCAGAAGAATAGCATTTGGCAGTAGAATAGACCTGTTGCCAGCATAATATGTTGCAATTGACAGTAAGTAGAGTATTAAACACTCCGTTAATTCTGATTATTACATTATTATTTCTTTGTATATTTGTAAAAAAACAAATAAACAGACAAACAAACAAACAAACCGAAAAATGTATTTAATCTTTGCAACTGATTAACCAACATGTGAACTTTGCAGTATAACATAGAGTATGCAGTTTATCTACTTTATCTTCTCACCTCAGATCGTCTTCAAGAAGAGAACAAATACACGCAAAATAGAAGAGTTATATCATCAAGGAAAACACATTAGTATAGAAGATCTGAAAAGGACAGGTGATATAAAACAAAAACAGATATTTACATATCTGTCAAAAGGCATCCCAGGGAATCCAACCAGTTATTCCATTCCTGTGTATCCAACACCAGTTGAATTTCACATCACAGAGGTGACTCATGTCACTAACAAGACCAGACTTCCAATGATTTGGGAGTCAAAGGGATTCAAGGGTCTTAATGAGAAATCATTCTCATGGTGGAGCCTAAAGATTAATGAAGAGAACATAAGTGAAGCTGAAGAGCGTTATCTAGAGAAAGAGTTCCCAGACAGAACCTCAGAACAAAGAGCAAGTCAGCAGAAATTCCTACATTTATTCACCACATCACCCTCTTTCCTAAATGGCATGTCACGCTTTGGAAACTTTCGCTTTACATTTCCTGTGACTGAACTGATGGACGCATACAGGAAACAGATCTGTAACGGAGAAGATCCAATTCTCAGAGTCTTTGAGACCATCATTTACAAGCAGGAGATTGTGTATGTTGTTCTCGTTCACAGTCCTGACATGAATCAGAAGTTTCAAGATTTTCCAGAGCTCACATCCAGCTCATTCATTACTTATGAGAAAGGTAAAATCATCTGGAAAGCACAAGCCATTTGTGAAACACACAAATTTGCGCTGGTAAAAGATCATGAGACCAAAATGGCCAAAACAGAAATGGTTTTTTCAGAACAGTATTATGTCTGGGATCATGTTAGCCTGGCCTTTCACAATGATACTGTCATTGAGTTCCCTAAAAGAAGGCTAAAAGAAAGCATTACTTGTTGCAAAATAGATGCAATAAACCTTTCAAATGGAGACATCTGCTCCCTTGAAGAAGCTGAGAAAATCCGTGATGCTTTGGAAGAGGATGACAAAGAAGAAAAGTATGAACCTGGAGATGAGAATGAGATGAAACACATGTTCTAGGATGTGTGTATTCCACGCCATTGTTTGATTTTGTCTCTTCAGCATTGAGTTTTTACATTAAACATTAATAAATGGTGGAGGATAATAATCTTTTACTCCAAGAATTTTTATAGTTATAGATACATGTTACTAAGTTTTAATTACAGTACATAGCCAATCGACTTCACTGTAAGTGGTATATGTTATATACATAGTGACAAAAATGATTTATGGTGTACATTTGACCTTTGCTTCCTCTTCCCCCCTCCGGTTGTTGTAAATAATATAGTGTGTTTGATCAGGTGTTATGACCTTCCTCTGAAGTCAAACTAAAAAATAGTAATGAAATAATACATTGATGTAATCAATGAGATGTTTTTCAAAAACATGATAAAGTAATGTGTGTGGGGTCATATTATTTTGTATTATTATTGTAAGACATAAAAAGTGTGTTTGAATGATGTATCTTTAATGGTGGGCAATGCTTAGTGACAAAACTGAGGTGGCAAAATAATGCTTGGTGTAAGACCTTTTTTTTACTTTTAACAAAGTGGTGAAAATGTATTTCTAAAACAGTGGATATTGATTGTGAATCAAACTCATTCAGATGTAACTTTAAAATGATGAATAAATGGTTTATGAAAGACAAAGTTTGTTTTAATGTTTTAAATAAAATAGATTGCACAAAGAATCGTACATTTTTCCATTCCAAGTCGTTTCACAAGCGCATCCAAACGCAAACGTGATTCTACCAGACATTCAGACCCTCGGGTGGCAGGGGTTTCAGTTAAACACATACCCCTCTTCACACATACAGGTTTTCCCAACATTAAAGTGTCATATCTCTTAGGAAATGTTTTAAAACTGTTTATTGAGTTGTGGGATAACATAATGCATTTACGACCCCAACCTTGAAGGGGTTGATCTGGGGTTGTATGCATTCCCATGTGTTAAGAAGTATGTGTTTTTCAAATCTCTGATCCGATCTCACTGAAGTGAAGTGAAATAGTGGATAGGTCACAATAGTATATTGACAATTCTTTTAAATGATTTAAACAAGGATTATACTAAACAAGGGGGTGGGGGGCTGCATCCTATGGGTAAAATAATTGGCTGGTTTTCTCTGATGCAAAACTAGATTTCGAAGTGTCATTTTAAATCTCTGATGCAATCCTCTCGGAAGTGTTAAACAGATTCTGAATATTTCACAACAAAAAATGGGGTGGCATATTGACAGTCCATTTAAATTATACAAACATAGATTATACTATCAAATCTACCAATATCATTTTATTCAGTTCTAAAAGAGTTTTTTAACTTAATATACATCCAAGAATTATTTTACTCATTGAATCTTTTGTGCTGTATATCAGGGGTTAATACATTTCCATGTCTGTAATTATTCACACACAATTGCCTGCTAAAAATAACCTAAAACAATCAATGAATATTTGAATTAAAAACCGCTACTGAGTTAAATCACAGGACAGTGAGACTTGCGGTCATTAAACATATGTAACGTAAACTCAGACAATATTGTTGGGTGTTGTGTGTGCCAAAATAATACATTGTGATGATTGCGCTCATACTCGCAAATGCAATGCAAGTATAACAAGTCGTAAACTTGAGACAAAAGGAAATTAAAATGAATGAAGTTCACAGAGAAAATGTCAAACAAAGTGCAAATTCTCAATATGTGACTGATGAAAATTACACATTTTTCATGCTTATGGATGCATTGATATAGCCCAAGAGGTTTTTAGATCAACACTTTAATGGTATTTTATCTATTGCTCCTCCAGAAGGTGACAGTCCTGTTAGATTAAGAGATGACAAATTAAGCCAAATGTTCCCCAGTTATTCCCTAAAAGAAAAGGTACTTTTCATGAACCACGTTTTTTGCAAACCTTCCAGAATACATGTATTTAGAGCTGTCGATTTAACGCATTAATTCAGTGCGATAAATTACAAAAAATAACGCATTCAAAAAATTAAAGCAATTAACCGCACTTTCCCCGGACCAGAATATTCCTGAGAAACGCTTGCAGTACCACCTGTTTACTCCAGGGGGCAGTAAGTTAAACTTCAGCTGTATGAGCAACACACAGTTTATACAGTGAAGAAACACTTCAGCAGAACAACACAAACATGCGTTACATTCTTGCGTTCAAAACAATTGAAGGATCACAAATCTGAACTAAGAGATCTCAAGATGTGTTTAAAGATCGAGTATTAAACTATATTTAACTCGACACAGTGACCTAAACATATATGTTTATGATGCAACACACCAGAGACGCTACACAAGCATGTCTTGACGCAGGTGTTCATCCTTAAACAAGCCCTCATAATAAATCTCTGATTGATAAATTCACTTGTGAAATGGATTACTGTGAACTGTGAACAATGATTGACTTATGATCAATAATATGGTAGTAAACAATACATTGTATTCTAAAGCCGCTTTTTGTCTTATCAATAATGAACTCTTCTGCTACAGGAATGTAATGCATTTTAATTATCTGAATATTTTTTATTTTATATATATATTTTAAATATTTAAAGATAACTATGTATAATTATATATTGATATAAAGATGTATAATCACTATATATTGAATTATGGATATATGATGGACTTTCTCAGCAAATATTTGTATATTCGATTAATCGCGATTCATTTATCGGGACACCATGTAATTAATTAGATTAAAAATGTTAAACAATTGACAGCCCTAATTTGAATACCTACACAATGATAATTTCTGTTCACGTGGTTCATGAAAAGTATCTTGACTTTAAAATGATGCTGTCTTTTACTGCCTTTTTAGCCATGGCACTCTTGCAAAAGAGATTGTTTGGGGTACTAGGTTAAAGGTTTGTACTATTTCATTTTAATGACATGTTTTACACTAAAATGTTTAATCTTTTAAATCATTTATCCTGTTTTGATCCTGTTACCACATGAACATGCAACCTATGTGATGGACAATAATTTACAACAGCAAATGACTCTTTAATAACCCTTTAAGCTTGGATGGGCCCTCCAGCTCAAAACGTAGAATACAACCAGCATACATATACACTCACCTAAAGGATTATTAGGAACACCTGTTCAATTTCTCATTAATGCAATTATCTAATCAACCAATCACATGGCAGTTGCTTCAATGCATTTAGGGGTGTGGTCCTGGTCAAGACAATCTCCTGAACTCCAAACTGAATGTCAGAATGGGAAAGAAAGGTGATTTAAGCAATTTTGAGCGTGGCATGGTTGTTGGTTCCAGACGGGCCGGTCTGAGTATTTCACAATCTGCTCAGTTACTGGGATTTTCACGCACAACCATTTCTAGGGTTTACAAAGAATGGAGTGAAAAGGGAAAAACATCCAGTATGTGGCAGTCCTGTGGGCGAAAATGCCTTGTTGATGCTAGAGGTCAGAGGAGAATGGGCCGACTGATTCAAGCTGATAGAAGAGCAACTTTGACTGAAATAATCACTCGTTACAACCGAGGTATGCAGCAAAGCATTTGTGAAGCCACAACACGCACAACCTTGAGGCGGATGGGCTACAACAGCAGAAGACCCCACCGGGTACCACTCATCTCCACTACAAATAGGAAAAAGAGGCTACAATTTGCAAGAGCTCACCAAAATTGGACAGTTGAAGACTGGAAAAATGTTGCCTGGTCTGATGAGTCTTGATTTCTGTTGAGACATTCAGATGGTAGAGTCAGAATTTGGCGTAAACAGAATGAGAACATGGATCCATCATGCCTTGTTACCACTGTGCAGGCTGGTGGTGGTGGTGTAATGGTGTGGGGGATGTTTTCTTGGCACACTTTAGGCCCCTTAGTGCCAATTGGGCATCGTTTAAATGCCACGGCCTACCTGAGCATTGTTTCTGACCATGTCCATCCCTTTATGGCCACCATGTACCCATCATCTGATGGCTACTTCCAGCAGGATAATGCACCATGTCACAAAGCTTGAATCATTTCAAATTGGTTTCTTGAACATGACAATGAGTTCACTGTACTAAAATGGCCCCCACAGTCACCAGATCTCAACCCAATAGAGCATCTTTGGGATGTGGTGGAACGGGAGCTTCGTGCCCTGGATGTGCATCCCACAAATCTCCATCAACTGCAAGATGCTATCCTATCAATATGGGCCAACATTTCTAAAGAATGCTTTCAGCACCTTGTTGAATCAATGCCACGTAGAATTAAGGCAGTTCTGAAGGCGAAAGGGGGTCAAACACAGTATTAGTATGGTGTTCCTAATAATCCTTTAGGTGAGTGTATGTTTTACTCACAGACAAAAATATAGTGATTAATAGCTATAAGTATAAGTCTTTGACAATTATGATGGTGTTGCTTATATGCCGAGTTTACAGAACATATAATATCACATACCATTACAAAGAGGAGGTTATTATCATTAGATAATCCACATGAAGCACAATGTTACATATGACCACCAGGAGATGGCACCAAATACATGACACAGACTCAATGATGACTCAAATGACACAGAATGAAACTCATTCTGTGAAATCTCATGAGTAAAATCATGTCTGCATGCTATGCAAACCTTTAGTCATTGTTGTGTTTGCATGTGTAATTAGCTCTTATGTACAATTATTATGTTTTATTTGTTTGGAGAGGCTTTTAGACACATGGAGATATTTTTGGGTACAAGGATAAATTATTTTTGTAATGCTAATATTTGGTTGAGTCAATGTTGCTTTGTCGGACCAGACAGATGGTCAAACAATCAATGTTTTAAATGTTTACACTTTTTGATAAAATTAACATTCGAATGGTTTAATTAAGTTGTCTCTGCATATTAGGCTAAGATTAGAGAAAGCACTTTAATGTACTAAATGTAAACAACTTTAAACAAAAATATAAGGTAATCTTACAAAAAACACATGCTTTATAGATATAGAATAGTTCAAATGAAATGCTGCACAACAGAGCTTCACAGTATTCATGAAAACTTTAATGAAATAAAATCTGATTACCTGTGTCTCAAGGCTGCTATGGCTGAATCAAAACAAGCATTTGTGATATTGTTTACAGATAATAATGACAGTAATAATAATATTAAAACAACCATTTAACATTATAGAATTGTTATTATGAGTATTATTGGTACTTTTTGAATATGATATTTTTGGATATTTTTCTGTCTTCAATTTCACGCATCCATTTGAACAGAGCTTTCGTTTAAGCTGAAATTATATTTTGATAGACCTTTGAGTTCTTCCTGTTTTTGAAGGGTTAATTATTTCAAGCATTAATATGCTGTGATACTACTCTCGAGCTGAAATCTCCAAACGGCACTGGAGGAGTTCATTTCAATTGGAAAGGTGTTGTTTATACTCTCACACACACACTGCAACTGTCACATCTCATATAATTTGACTAATTACAGCATACTGTAATATGGTACCAAAATTGACAAGATGATGTTGTACCATATTAATTTTTTTTGGTATTGCGATGCTTCGTTAGTGCCGGTAATCCATGCAACCCTAATCTAGACTTAATTTCTCATTCTTTCAATGCCCTATTAGTGCAAACTTATGTCTTCAGGCCACCAACAACTTTACTAAAGTTGTCAGATTTATAAAAGTGTACGGACACCAGAACATGTGCACATATACAAAACCAGACTTCAGACCTTTAGATTGGATCTAATCGGAGCTTAAGCACACACACAAACACACACTACCAATCAAAGTACGGAGGCCCATTTTCTGTCTTGTTTTCTTGTTATAACAGCTTAATTTTCTAACGATCTCAACATAAAAAATGTTGTTTGTTCTCGTGATTTCATCTGAAAGTTCTTACATTTACATTGTCCAAAAGTGACTTACAGTGCACTTATTACAGGGACAATCCCACCGGAGCAACCTGGAGTTAAGTGCCTTGCTCAATGACACAATTGTGGTGGCTGTGGGGGTCGAACCAGCAACCTTCTGATTATCAGTTATGTGCTTTAGCCCACTACACCACCACCACTCCAAAAAAAAAACACACACTCCAAGCCAGAATTGAACCAGCGACCTAAGGATGGCCAATGCAACAAAGTTCTTGCGAGAAAACACCTTTTGGAGCAGCTCTTATGTCACAAGTAGGTCAAGTAGACAGATTTTATCTCAGTTTTATTAGTGACTCGCAAGTCTGCTGACCTGCATTTCTCAGTCACAATACAGTATCCATGGAGTAATGATGGGAAAATGAAGCTTTCTGGAGCAATGTGGCTTTCATTACAAATGTATTGAAATTGGGTTTATTACTCAAATTTGGGTTTATTACTGCCCTGTTCAATTTACTGCCATCTGGTGGTCCAAAAAAAATGAAGCACAACTAGTCAGCCATAAACTAGAAAACCTTGTAATAAAATGTTATTATCAATGCTATTATTTATAACTAAAGTAAGTGCTTATAAATAAATAAGTAATAAACAAGTGAAGGCACAAATTATTTGAGTTAAAATGTGTTCTGTTAAAAAATTCAAGCAAGTTCTTTAAAGTAAAAGCTGGTTCCTTGTAGGCAGTGGATGCTCTAACCCCGCATCCACCCTTATCGAAGCCTGTAAGGCTGAGTAGCCTGCCAGGAACAACTAGGGACACATTTCTCATCACATGAATTTTCACGAATTAAAAAAAACTATACTGCATTATCTGCGTTGATTTGTTTTATTATAGTAAAAAAAATATTATAGTAAAAGCGACATCCCCTAGCATCAGTAGCTAGTGTGCCTCTTGAGGCCAGGGGAGTGAGGTTTACACATACAGCCATCAGAGGATTTCCACGCAAATTTCTGTAAATTTCGTCTCCATGGATGTCATTCACGGTGGGCGACGACACTGTAAAGAGTGGGCTGTGCCCGTGTTGTTTGCTTGGAATGACTTCTCTCTACCGACAGGGTCTGGGAGAGAACACAACAGCCAGAGGATGACATTTCTGTATTATATTGTTTATTATATTGCACTTTGGAAAATACAACTTTGAAGTAAGGCATAAAGCCCTGATCACACTACACTTTGTGCTCCATTCACTCAAATTCAAACGCGGTAGATCAGAAACGCATTCTCATGTAAAGGCTTTTTGCGGTCTTCTTCTTACAGAAGTTCAAGTGTGGTGCTCTGACCTGCAGATCTGGATGACGAGTAGATGAGACCAGTCGTTAGCTGGCTCATGTTTGTTTGAATAGGGTTATTGCTTTCATTGAATTTTGACAGCTGCCAAACAGGAAGTGAGGCTGTATCTTAGTAATGCTGTTCTAAAATTCAGTGCCATTTTGGAATTGTAAATGTGATTGGGACCATGAACTGATGTTTCAGGACTGTGCCAACTCCAGGTCAACATTGAAATCTGATCTTCTTTTATTTTAAATTCTGGCAAATTCTTTTCACCAGTTACAGACAACATTAACTGGATATCCGATAAGCCATGAATACAAAATTTGACCAAGTAGACATGACAAAGGTCCATACTGGCTGAAACAAAACAGGCTCACATGACAGATGTGCATACTGTATTTATGTCATAGTTTGTCTCCACCATGTTCAAGGACTCTTATTTTGAAGTTTTCTCCTGCACTACATTTCCCAGAATCCACTGCCCTAATCATTCCATGGTTATCCCCACCTGTATGCCATTCCCTCATCAGTTTCCCTGTGTGTATATAAACCCTCTAGTTTTGTTCATGTTTGGTCAGTCCTTGAATCGTAATGTTAAAAGTTATTGTTTGTCTCCACTCAGTGGAGATTGTTATTAAAGGTTTGAAAGATTCTACTCATGCGTCTCCTCTCTTCCTCCTCCACTCCTTGGACACCAAACGCGTATTCACTCACTTCATCCATACCCATATGAGCATGGAGCCAACAGCTTTATTCATGGAGCTTTTCAGACAGGGAATTCCTCTCCTGGATTATTCTACGAAATTCTACCAACTCGCAGCTATAACCTCCATATCAGATTTATGCCACAAGCTCATTTACGGTATGGTTTAAATTTTCACAGACCCACAGCACTTCTGGAGTCAGGGAATCTTTCCCTAGCGGATTATATTATAGCTACACCACACCCATTATCCCACGCTATATTCCAGTACCACGGTTACTCCTCTCCCAGCTTGCACTATGCTTTCCACGACTACTCCTTCCTCGTCCTCTGTCCAAGGTAACTCCACTCCATTCAACTACCATAAATATTTATTTTTTTTGGGGTGGGGGGGCTCATCCTATCCTGTTTCTGGTAGTCGATTCACCGCAGTCTGATAGCAGTGTCCATGCCAGTGCCCATGCCTGCCGCGGCCTGCGAGCCAGTGCCCATGCCTGCAGCCTCGACCGTCCCAGAGCCAGTGCTGACAGAAACGTTTTTGGCCCACCTACATCACTTAATTTCACAATTTCTGCTATGTCTAAAACCATTGTTTAGTGTTGACTTCCATAATCATACAAGAAACAGTTCAAAAGATTTTGAAAGGAGGACAGCTTGCTCAAAAACAAGTTTGAAACCCTTATGTTCAATACTACAGCTCAGGGTTATACATATTTTATTATTACTTGAGTTCAAAATTAAACTGAAACCTTTCCAGACAAACACCCATTTAGAGTGAGAGAGAATAATGAAAATAAAACATATTATACATAAAATACATATTGTGATAAATTACTGCTAAAAGATATTATACACAAATGATCAATTCCCAAGATGCACAGCACCAAACATTCAATATTAATAAACAATATATTTATTATACTGTTATATCTCCTCTAATGTACCACTATGGAGTGTGTGGCACCAACAAAAAAGCTGCCAACCATTGTAAAGATAGAGAAAATAAGTGTAGATCCTAATCTCAAAGCTTATAAGTATTTTTCTTTATAGTTTATTAACTAAATGTATAAGTATGTTGCATCTGATCTAAAATGCATTGACTATAATGGACTAATTATGAAAAAGCTTTTTAAATAATAGTGCCCCAAAACTACATACTATTGTTCAAAGACACTATACATTCAACAGTCTTGGTCAGAAAAAGTTTATCCAACAAGCTTATACAATGATTTTGCATACCCTGAAAATAAATAAAACAAATGAATATTGCACAATTTCCCTATAGATACAGTGTTTATAGACAGCCCATCACCCTTGCTTCTGCTAATGTGATGGCAGGAAGTCAGTTTCCTACAGGAAGTCAGATATACAGGTATAACAGACCATTACGATACTGAAATAACCCATCAAATTATTTCATTTCCTCAAGATATTCATTAATCGAGTATGTCTATCATCCACAGCAGAATCATTAATATAGCCACAACAAAACAAACACCGATGATAATCAAGACATTGTGTCTCCCAAAGAAGGAGAGCTTCTGTCCAGCCAGTTCAACAGTCGGATCATTGTTTGCTGGGAGTATACACAGATTGGATGAGCGCTCCTCTGGGATCACAAATGGGAAGAGCTCCCATACAGAGGGCACTCGCGAAATGCTTCCGAAAAGGGTATTAGTCCTAGCATCAAAAAATGTCACTTTCCTAAAGCATTTGCACTTCAGGTCAGAATCATCTTCGATCTTCACGCGCACTACCTCAGGATTTGTCTTCATCGTGAACTTTAATGGAGTGTTCAGGAAACTGTATATGTTGCCGTCACGTCTGAGACCCCAAAAGGCAATTTTGGGATCCATAATAATATTTTCCACCAATCCAAGACACACTCCAAGGCTCCAATGCCGACTCTTTCCCACCTTGATTTCCCAAGTGTAAACGCCATCACCAAAACCCACACTCCCCAACACCATACGGTTCTTGTACAGATGAAGAGGGTTTGGGTCGCCCTGTCGGTAGGAGCATAAGGTCACAGAGGACAGGTCATCTGAAAAATGGACGTCTGGTGGAGCTGTGTTTGGATTCAGGAACACAGGGTCTGGAGAAATTGGAAGAAAGACTCATGTTAGTTGACTTGTGCATGGTAAAATCGGTTCTTAGAGTTTGTGCTCCATCAGAGAATGCAGCGAATCCATTGATTTCTGTGGGGACAGATATCAGATAGTCGTAGAGTACAAATGCAAAAGTTGGTGAAAGTAACACTCCATCACTGTGACAAAAGTTGATAGTATTTAAACTTTTAAATGCTGGGTAGCTCAGTGGAAAAGACAATGACTATCAACCCTGGAGCTGATGAGTTTGAATCCCAGGGCATGCTGAGTGACACCAGACAGGTCTCCTAAGCAACCAAATTGGCCCAGTTGCTTTGGAGGGTAGAGTCGCATGGGGTAACCTCCTTGTGGTCACTATAATGTGGTTCTCGTTCTCGGTGGGGCGCATAGTGAGTTGTGCATGGATGCCACGGTGCCTCCACACATGATATGTCTCAACAGTAACGTACTCAACAAGTCATGTGATAAGATGAGCGGATTGACGGTCTCAGACACGGAGGCAACTGAGATTCCTCCTCTGCCACCCGGATTGAGGCGAGTCACTACGCCACCACGAGGACTTGGAGCGCATTGGGAATTGGTCGTTCCAAATTGGGGAGATAAAGGGGAGAAAATAAAAATAAACTGTTTTGCAGCAACACATTGTGACGTAGGGATCTGTTGACCACTGATAATCTCAGAGAGGTGTGCTTTGGAAAACCCAATTTCCTGTATCCTAATCTCAAACCTCCACAGCTCTTTTTACACTCCAAAAATGGAGCTTAGGCATCTGTCAAACACTCCTTCAGAGCTCTTATAGTAAAGAAAGAAGGTCTGATACTTACAGAAAGGACAGATGCCTTTCATCTTCTCCCACACACTGTACTTCAAGTTTCCCAGATGTTTGGGAACATCAATGAGAGCTTCTGAACTTGGCTCTGGATCTGGGTGTGTGTCCTCAATTCTAAACACACACACATACATACGCACCTCAGAGTAATGACTGTCCTTAATGTATACTGTATACTTAATTAGAGCCTGATCTCATGAAAATTATGTGACTGTGGTGACATTTTTGCACAGTTAATATTGTGTGGTTCCTTACACGAATTGTGGCAGTTCTGATGTGAAAGATCTGTTGTGTAGCTCTAAAAATGACATTTGGTTTTAAAGGTTAATAATCTATCGAGTTTTAAATTAACAAAACGGACCTCCCTACCCTAAACCTTAAACTTAAACCTAAGCAATGGTGTCAGAAAAAGCAAATGTGGGATGTCTTCAGGACTCATATCCCGCTGCTTTACATCACAAGTGCAACGCTCTTGTTGAGCAGTTGAGCTAATTATGAGTTCACAATTTAAACACACTCGAACAAGCTTGTAAATACATTTGGAATATCGTTATAGCCATGCGCTATAGTGAAGTGTTTATATGTCATAAAATAGCATTGTTTAAGGGACATGGTGAACTGATAATCTGCCATTTTACTTGTGATTTATGACAAAGTGAATAAAAGTCATTTTTGTTGTAGACCCTCTAGTGTTCATTTCCCCAGTAAACTGCCACGCTATATAAAAAGAGCCACGTAAAACTGATTTTACAACAATGTAGTTATAGTAAAGTGTTTTTATGAGACCAGGTTGCGTAATTAAGCTCATGAAGTTTTCCTATTAGGAAATGAAAGGAATACCTTTTCATAATGCTGTCATAGTTCTGCAAGAATGCACATCAAGACAGCTAAATTAGTTGTAAAATACTGTAAAACAATATGTAGCCAGAATGTATGTGGACAGCTCTTTTCACTTCCAACCTGAAGGAAGGTGATGTCATCATCCTTCATTGCATTTTCCACCTCTCTGACTGCACCGGACAGTGACTGTATTCTTCCTTTCATTCTCCTCTCCATCTTTCCTTTCTTTTCTTTCTCTTCTTTATTCAGACCTGCAATCCTGCTCTCCTCCTCCTTTTTGAGGAACTGATGGAGTTTCTTAAATTCCTCCCTTATCCTTCTGTCTGTCTGCTGAGCTTGATTCTGGAATGTGGGGATAAAGAAGTGTTACTACCTACCAAATGCCACACCTAACAAACATTAGTTAAAAGAAGGATCAAGTTGCTGTCATGTATTCAGAATGTTATTTTTAGTCTTTCTTTAGTCTTTACTAAATAAGGGAACTTCTCAAGAGTTTGTCACCTGGATGTATTTTGAGATTTTGGCTTCCACTGCTGTATTATTCTGAAGTGTCAACAAGGTCCTCTCAGTTGGACGAAGAGCTTCTTTTAGCTTCTCCTTTGAAAATAATCCCACAAACCATCAACATTTTTACTTAAACTTTATTGGTAATTTACTGGACTGTAATAATGAGCATTAAAATAGGCCTCAACGAATTATAGGCTATATATGTTTTAACTGTAAAATATGCATTTAATAATTATTATAAATATTATGCAATACGAGTACAACATTGCTTAATGTTTTCTCAATCTAAATCTTAATTTTTGCAGCATTATCTGACATAATTTGGCCTTTTGTAACGCGGTATGCGGTAATGATGCGGTAACGCAGTATGCGGTAATTTGAAACATATAGCTCTCAAAACAAAAATGTGGCTTAAAAAGAAAGAAAAAAGATGTACGCGTTTCAATTTCATAACAAATTATATACAAATATGTTTGAACTTGATATATAAAGTGATACAGCTATTTAGAATTTATGGAATTTTGTTGTGAAATTGAAACGCGTAAATCTAAAAATATGTTTTTTTTGTTGTTTTTTTTGAGCGGGGTATTTTTCTTTAATAACTACATATAATGTACCCTATATATTAATAAATAAATGAAATGTTCATATACAAATGGTATACTGTTACCTTGCGTTGGCGTATAGTGTCTTGTAGCGGCTGTATTTTGTGTCCTCTGTGCTCGTGTTTCTTACAATCTGAACATATCACCAGATCGTCTGTTTGACAAAATAACTGAAGTTTCTCTCCATGTATCAGACATTCCAGTCCTCCATCCCTCTTTCTCTCCGTGCGTTTCTCTTTCAGGAATGTCTCACAGGCGTTCCGAAGGCCCAGGTTGGACACCGGTTTCTGAGGTGACACCTGTCGACAGACGGGACAGTTTCTGGAGCCGCTCGAGGTCCAGTGATTATCAATGCACTGACCACAGAAACTGTGACTGCAGCTCAATAACACAGGATCAGTGAAGACCTCAGTGCACACAGGACATGACAGATCATCCTCAAGTGCCATTTAACCAAAAGGAAGTGAAAAACAACAAAAATAGTGAATACGGAATTTAACAGAGAAACCGAAAGGAGAACCGCGAGAAACTTCTGTCCGGCTTTTCTGTTTGATGAGGAAATGACATGTTAAAATGTGATTGGTAGAAGTGTTTTGTCATTCATTCATTCATTCTTTCATTTGTATTGCGCTAAATGCTGATAGATCCTCTGGCACTGATAAGCATTAATAAATGGGAAGCTAACAGCTCTAAAGCTATTACAATAAATATAAAGATATTCAAGCGTTCATGAACGTTTTGCAGACAGTTTTATAACAATGCTTTCAGATTAACATTTTTATAATGACAAAAGAGGTCCCAGTTAGCAATAAGAATATAACTGACGGTAGTGCCAACATGAGCAACACAAATGTTTATTTATGTATTTAAATCCATAATTATGTTTGTTTAGGTGTGTGTGTTTGTTTATATCTTATATATGTTCTTATTGAAGTTGTGTAGCCTATTGAGTTGATCAAAAGGGTCAAATATAAATAAAAACATAAAAATGTTTTACATGAGTATATCAAACTTTATTTAAATTTGAACGTCAATTATATAAAGTCCAACTTCCTTGCTGAAAAACAAGACAATAGAAACACTCACAGAAATTCAAATGGTTTTAATGATTATAATGGGAATTGAATTGGTTTTAACACAAACTATAATTGTTCCTGTTGGTCTCTATCCAGTCCCGCCATGATTTCGCGGCACTTTTCCCTGAATTTGTGTTGTTTTGTCGTGAAAACTCATCATTAGCCTATATATCTTTGCGATTGTATTAGATTGTAAATTCCATGTAAATATTTTAGTGCAAAGTAACTTTCTATGCAGTTAGCAAGCAAATAAATAAATAAAATACACAAATAGAATTACACACAAAATTACACATTTAGTGGAGGAACGGCCGCCGACCGCGAGGGGAGAAGGGGCTCCTAGCCGACCGCCTGGAGCGGTCAGGGCTGCTGGCAGGGGCGGAGGAGTCCCCTACCAGCCGCTGAAACGCTGGGGGCTCCCCAGCCTGGAATGTGGCAGGGTGAGGAATGTGGCACGGTGGAGGGCGGGGCCGGGTCGTGACGATATACACGTATCAGGCTAATCAAGCCTCCAAGAGAGATAAAGGCCGATGGCAGAAGGTGGTGCGACGAGAGAGAGATCCTTTACAGACATGTCCGTCGTGTGTGTTTGTCCTTTGTTTTAAGTTTATAAGTAAAATATGATTTACATTGTCAAGCTCTCGCCTCCTCCTTTTCCTTGAACTACGTTACAGCTAGCTGTGATGTAAGTGCTGTCTGTGGTCCTGCGAAAGTTTAGACATGGATGTTGATTGCGAACACAACGTAAAGGAGAGGAGGCAGACACACACACACACACACACACACACTGTTACTATGGATACAATAGCAGTTGTGCATTTGGATATGATGGGACTGCTGTTCAAACATGTACTTTGCCGCTGTCAAACATGAAGGAAAGCGATGGGATTCCCTCAGATTGTTTTTTTTTTTTTTTGCAGAAAATTTGTGGAAATGATAAAAAAAATTGCATGTTGCCACAAATAATGCGGAGATCAGTTGAACTTGCAAAAATCCTGGAGGGGCTGTCTATTGGCCATTTGTTTGCTTCTAATGCTAGCATGTCTGTATGCCATTATGGACCAATACAATCCTAATCTAATATGGTCCAAAACTCACTATCCGGACTGGTATTTGAAATGGAAGTGTAGGCTATACATGAAGGTTTACATATTTTACGAAGACATCAGTAATAATTGCCAATGTGTTCTCATCCTCAATGAGCCGACACTTTTGTTGTTTCGAGTGCTGTGAATCGAAAATCTTTCGAAAGCAATGATTCAAAGTGTCACGAATCTGCGTTCCAGTCATCCGGTCTACTGTTCAAATTCGGTGTATCTTCGGCTCATTGATGGTCAGTCGCATGTGTTTTTGTTGAGTAAAATGAATACATGTAAATAAGCACGCTGTCTCGTGTGTTTGTGTAACCGGTCCTGCTTGCTAACAAGGAGGCTAGCATACAAGTACATGACGGCAGGGGCACCTTGCTATGCAAGCTCGATTTCACACGTTGTTGCATTGTGAAATGTGTTAGCACTCAACTCATAACCCAACGCAAGTACGCGCTGCATTCTCAGCATTGCCACAAGGGGTGCTAGAGCGGATTTTCCCTTTTCAATCAACAACTGTCATGGCGGAATCGAGCATCAATTTGAGTCTTTTTCAAAAATATATACGACTTTTTGTCCCCAGTCCATTCAAACAAACTTATTTTTTCTCCATGTCTCTCCCCACTCCTCAACTATTGACTAATTAAGCACATCGGGGCTGCATCTGAAAACGTAGGCAGCTGATTTACTGCCTAATCGGTTAATGGCTTAACTGACAGCTCTTAAGGAAACGGGTATCCGAACCCTTTGAAAAGCACCTTATTTTCATCCTGCCTCCCTATACAGCCTCAGAAAGTAGTTTCATGGTCACCTAAAAAATCAATATCCCTCTTGTGGTCCGAGGTTTGTAACCGCCAGAGCAACGCAAGAGCGCATGTAATGTATTTACAACGGGACCACGTATTGGTCAAGCGCTCATGTCCGCAGACTTGCGTGAAGTATGTTACAGCCTTAAAGGCTACAGCCTCTAGCGTCAGTCGCTAGTGCATCTCTTGAGGACAGGGGTGTGAGGTTTACACACTGCACAGCACAGCACATACCAGCTGGCTACTGTTACAATTAGCCTATATAGGCTTTACGTTATTTGTGGGGACGAAAACAGGTTTCTGTGAGGTTTAGGGGATTAAACAATATAATTAACCGGATATATGAAAGTCTATGAAATGCCCTTACTAATATAGTGAAACAACCATGTGTGTGTGTGTGTGTGTGTGTGTATGCGTGTGTGCATGAGTGTGTGTGTGTCTGTGTGAGTGCGTATATATATATATATGTGTGTGTGTGTGTCTGTGAGTGTGTGTGTTAGTGTGTGTGTGTCAGTTACACCCACGGAACTTTCTGGCACTTTTTAACCGGACGCAGATGCCTCTCTTAAAGGGGCGGCCGCTAAATTAAAGGCGCACGCACTAGATTGGGGGTTGTCGCTCATAATTCTTCCAGACTCTGTACAGTTTAATTACCCTATATTATAAACTTTCTCTATCATTTACTAAATGCTTCAGAGCAGGGTATTTATTTCTGTACCACGAACTGTATAAAGACTTTCTCTTTTTAGGAAGAAAATCTTCCCTTTAATCCTCATTCTTCGACCACCACGAATCTCTTCCTATTTATGTCGGTTGGCAATAAACCTCGGATGGTCGCGTCACCGCTGCTGCTTCGCTTATCTGCCTAATCTTCATCTTTCCGCAAAGTGTCTCTTTTTCTCCGGTCATGCATCTGTTGTTTCTCTTTCTCCTGCTGCTCTGGACCGGTCCTGCTTGCGGTTATTTCCCGGAGGAGCGCTGGAGCCCGGAGTCCGCTCTGCTCGCGCCGCGGGTGCTGCTCGCGCTGGTGTGCCGCAACTCCGCGCACTCTTTGCCGCACGTTCTCGGTGCCATCGACCGCCTCGAATACCCCAAAGACCGCATGGCCATGTGGTGAGTTCAGCCCGGGCATCATCATTATTGTGTTGTACTTTATTTAACAGAAATGAACGGCTGCGAATTCGCAGTACGAATAGTTCCGCACATCCAAAAGTCGCAATTGCTTGAACTGATGTTTTGCGTCAATATAAAAGTTACTCAGAGGACCTTGGAGGACAAAATGTCCCAGTATTTTCCACTCTCACTGACTTTTTTAACCAACATCAGTCCTGATCATAAATACCAAATATTCATTCATTTTCAGGATTTTAACACTTTAAATGCCAGTTTGTTTATATAATGCCACTGTTGTTTTACACACACACACACACACACACACACACACACACACACACACTTGTATCTGTATCATGTCTTTAGTTGTCCTGCAGGTCTCTATAATACAGGAAACAGAGAATAGGGGAAAAGTTTGTATTTGCTCCACTGGATAAACATGAGAAAAATGGCGCCATCTGGTGGAACATATTATCTATTTAATTTTGAAGCCAGAGCTCCAGAATGAAAGCGAAATATCATATAATTCATGATTTTATGCTTTAATGGCACTGGGATCAAATATTGCAGTTTTAATGGGTTTCAATGGGGACATTTGTGTCCTGAAGGTCCCGAGTGTGACTATTTCCTGTACACGGTGTATTATAGATGTATTATAGGAACTGAAGTTGAAATATCAAATTTCCCCAAAAATACACACCTTTGTCAAAATGTATGCAGTTGGCATTAACAGCCGAAATGATCAAAACAAAAATTAAAGCGACAAAAAATGTCCCGGAGGTTGCACAGTGCTGTTATCAGATCTCCACACCGGCTTTCAGATGACATCTGCAGGATTATTACTGTAAACAACATTGCAGCATGTGTGTATTGAAGTAAATAAACTGCCAGGTGTGTTTAGATGAAGTTTTAAAGCTGTTTAATCTGTTGATTTTTGAGTATATCTGCTGCTTTAGGGATTGAATAGAGGAATTAGATATTTCTGGATGTATTCCTGCTGTGGCATGTGTGGATTGAGGGTAAATGAACGAGTTCAGACGTGCCCACTAGAGCAGACAGACACCCCCTTCATGCACCTCAATCAGCTCTTTCTGCCCCCTCTCATGTCAGTCCGATCGGCCAACGTGTCTTTGAACTGTGCTGTGTGCATGAAGCTGGATTTGTGATATGTAATCCAAGAGAACAGTGAACATGAATGATGAAAACGTTCCCTGAGGCGTCAGTGAAGAATTCATTTAGTGACATTCCCTCTCAGAGAGACGCTGTGTTTCTTTACTTTGTGCCTTTATTAAATATGCACATTATAGGCTACATCAGAATAGAAACACTTAAATACATGTTTATTTCTTACAGTTAACTGTAAACTACATGAATGTTCATTTTGGTACATTTCCGATTACGTTTTTTTCCTCTTGGATTGCCATGCCGACGTAAAATCCCTCAAAAGCTCCTAGTGAGGTATTGCTTTTATAAAACAGCGGCAATAGCAAAATGGTTAAAGACACATTTTCCATAGTCGTTTATGAATCATAATCAAATAAAGCTTTCTTCTGCCAGTTACTAGTCATTATGCTGACTCATCACAGACAACGTAGATGTTTTTCTACAGACTTTTGTTTAGAGCTTTTCTGAAATCCCCAAACCAAGACCAGAATTATTAATTGTAACTTCTAGAGCTTTTAAGCTACATCAACCAAATTTGGCACAGACCTTCAGCCTGTTCTGACGTGTGTTTCTTTATCTTTTCTAACTTATCAGAATAATGGTTTTTGCACAATGGGTGATCAAATATAAAAAAACAAAAATATTTACACTAACAGAATGTGCTCCTTAAAGGAATATTCCGGGTTCAATACAAGTTACACGTCTGACTTGTAATTGCCTCACTTTAACATACATTTTTTTTTTTTTAGTCCAAATGAACTTTTATGGTAATCAACTTTATTCTACAAATGCTGTAGATTGAGCTTAATTTATAATTAATAAATGACATAATTAAAACGGTAACTTTCAAAATGTAAACAAACACTCACAAGGCCGGCCATATCATGACTTTAGGTTACAATACTCCATCCATCCATCCTGTCACGATAACTACTTCTGTTGGACGATATATTGTCCCAGATATAATTGCGATAAACGATATTATTGTCATTTTAAGATCATTTAATGCCACTGATATAATGATAATATAATAGCATAATAATGCAAGTGCACCCTTTCAAAGAGCAGTGAACTTTTAATTCATTTTAAGTCAGGAGGGCCCCTCTTCATCTCCAACTGCACTTTTTGTTCCCAGCTCGGAAAACTGGATGGGATGGTTATGTTTTAGATGAGCTTTTATGTAAGTTGTAGGGCTGGGTGATATGGCTTCTGAAATTATATCTAAAACTATTTCAGCAACTTGACGATATTCAATATATATCTCAATAATTGTGTTTTTTGGTCTGAAATAGCATGTGTGTTTTTTCAATCAGAGGAACCATCATTTCATCTAAACAGCCATTGTAGCCATGCAGAATTAATATTTCAATGATATTAAATTAAAATCTCTTTAAAAATGAAGGCATGTTTTTCACTAAATTAACACAAGGGAGAGTAAAATGTAATAATTTTCAATAAGTTTATACTCGTATTTAACAAACAGTCATACATGGAAGCCTAATAAAAACCTTGTTTACCTTCATATATTTTTACTAAAACATTCTTTGTGAATGAACAAGGTTTGCAAAAACTACTTCACTTATTTTTTTTTTAACCAGATGAATGTTGCATCATACTCAATTAGTACTGTGGAACCCCGTCAGGTTTATTATATTATAATATAATATTTCATTATTATTTTCAGGATAAGATTTTTTAAAGATACACTATATGGCCAAAAGTCGGTGGACACCATATGTGCTGGATGAACATTTGATTTCAAAACCTTAGGCATCAATTTCCCCCTTTGCTGTAATAACAGCTTCCACTCTTTTGGAAGGTTTTCCGCTATACTGTAACAGGGCTGCAGGGATCTGCTCTCATTCAGACACAAGGCTGTCAGTGAGGTCAGGAACTGATGTTCGGTCATGCGGCCTGACTTACAGTTGCTGTTCCAGTTCCATGTTTATCGCCCTTTAATTGAAGCCTTTGGCAGTTAAATAATCACATATGATCATATCTCCATTTTGATGTTATTTTGATTAATTATACAGCCCTGAAGAATCATGAAATTAGTCTACTGATGCACTCTATGAAACGTAATGGCCAGATAAAAGGCTTGCGACATTCACGATATTGTTGAATTCTTTATCTTCAGCAAAATCATCACGATGATATCGTGGGTGTTCGATGTATCGCCCAGCCCTAGTTAGTTGTATTGCCGCTTTTCATTGCCACTGTTTTTAAACAAAGACATACTGGCTTGTTCACGTTAATGGGCTCTCCGCTCTCATTCGGCTTAAAGCCAAAATATTTCCACACCGGAGCTGTGGAATGCGGCTTTGAATCCAAGTCCAATTGGACTTTTCTCCCAAACTTTCTGGCTTAATTATGCAGTCGGCAGAAAAACGGTTATTAAAACTCCTATTAGTCTTGAGTAGCATGCAATCATCACCTGTCCCCTGTGTGTGTGTGTGTGTGTAGCTGCCTGAGTCCCACCTTCGACAGAGAGCGGACCAGTGCACAGAAGCAGCGTGACTGGCTAAAATGTTGGTGACATTCTTCTGTAAACAAAAACACACATAAATCCATCCATCCATCCATCCATCCATCCATCCATCCATCCATCCATCCATCCATCCATCCATCCATCCATCCATCCATCCATCCATCCATCCATCCATCCATCCATCCATCCATCCATCCATCCATCCATCCATCCATCCATCCATCCATCCATCCATCCATCCGGCACATTTATTGAATTACGACGAGCTACAGGGAGAAAGTGACAAACATTCTCAAATAGAACTTTATTAGGTTTTTCATGAGAAAACAAAATATTTACTGAATACAAAAAGTATTGGAAAACTGTTTGTACATTTTGTCCACTTTGAACAGATAGATTAAATATGTTCATAGTTAAAAAAATGTATTTGCCCAAAAATGAAAATTCTGTCATTTGCTCAAGTTAGGTGACGTGATGTCTCATTGCACCGTATTAAATTCAGAAATTCACATTTGGGGTCCACAGAGGGAGTCGTATGGGTTTAGAACAATATGAGTGTGAGTAAATGATGTTATAGTGAACTACACCTGTAGTTACTCTCCAAGGGCACCAATATGAACCATTAAAAATCACTGCCACACCAGTTGATTAAAAGTAATTGCTAAAGTGGTTCATAAAAGTGACATTCATTCTGAAAAACGCACCAGCATCGTTTGTTTGCAGATAATGCTTGCTTGACTTTAATGCAATGAAATTCATACATGTGTAATTGTGTTTTAACACGTTGTGGAGATTGTATCATCTGTGTCCAGTGCTGTTTAAAAGTGTTTAGTGGTGTTTGTGAAGTACAGCCAGAACTGAAGCGTTGCCATCTCTGTAGTTAGTAGTTAACAACTGAAACTGAACCGCCAGGGTTTGTGTTGCTGCCACAAACAGACCAAAACTAAACCACGTGCGGTCCAAGATCCCAGAAGCCATTTAGGTGGATGTTGTACATACTGACCTCAATATTGTATTCAGTACTGACCCAAGACTACATAAAGCAACTTCTGAAGTACAACTTGGCAGTTCTGTGTAATCCAAGGGCTCATTTTAGAAATAAAACAGAAAGTGTATTAAATCAGCTGAGAGGTGCTGACCACTAACAAGTAGAACTCGCACTGAGCAGTTTTGAACAGTGTTCACACTTTTACATTTACATTTATGCATTTGGCAGATGCTTTATCCAAAGCGACTTACAGTGCACTTATTACAGGGACAATCCCCCCGGAGCAACCTGGAGTTAAGTGTCTTACTCAAGGACACAATGGTGGCTGTGGGGATCGAACCAGCAACCTTCTGATTACCAGTTATGTGCTTTAGCCCACCACCACCACCACTCCTTACATACATCCACTCAAATCTTTAACTTTCATATTTTGCGATAATATCAAATGCACTTTGCATGTGGACATGTGATTGAGTCCCACCTTGACATTGTGACCTCATAATGCGAGTGTATCTGTGCTGTGGTTTGACGGCGTGTCTTAATGACTGTAATTATCAAATGAGCATCTTCTCTAACGACTCTGCATCAATCAGTCAAACTCATTACAGATATGCTGTACATCACCCACAGATTTGGGGTTAAAAGGAGTGAATGGAATGTGCTGCAGGAATGTACATTCAACATGACACTGTTTTTATAAACCTGTGTAAGATAAAGCGAGAGAACAGAAAACTGATGAACCTGATAATTTTTTCCACATCATGTTTCATGTTTAAACTTGTGTGAGTATTTCTGAAGAAAGCCACATCTAGAGGTGTTTAAAAACGTAGAACTTCACACTTTAGAAATACATTAAGATAAGAATTAAGATTTCAAAATTCGATGTTATTAAATTGAGTAAATCTTAAAATGATTTATTAGTTTAATTGTGTTTAACACTACACAGTTCAATTTGATGGAATTTTTTTAATGAAATTTAACTGTGTAAATCTTAATATGCTAAAATATTTATTTGACTGCAGTGTCTATCATCATAAAAAAATTAATAAAACATAGAGTAAAACATAAATGTATAAAAGTTTTATTAATTACATTTTGACTACACAGACTAAATAACATGCCTATATAAAGTGCATGTGCAAACGTGTGCAAAAAGTACGGGACAATAAATTACTGACAATGAACAGGACAGTAGACACAGTGAGAGACAGTGAGAGACAGTAAGAGACAGTGAGAGACAGTGCAGCGCTGACCAGTACACAGTAGTGCAAAAAGATGACAGTTTCTAAAAATGCCAAATGTAACATAACATACTATGAGATGATGTTCTATGCACATAGCAGTTATTGAGGTAGCAGACAGTTATAAAGTGACAATAATTAAAGTGCAACTCAGGACACGTGTGTGTGTGTGTGTGTGTGTCCAGTCTCTGAGTATTGAGGAGTCTGATGGTTTGGGGGAAGAAGCTGTTACACAGTCTGGTCGTGAGGGCCCGAATGCTTCGTTACCTCTTGCCAGATGGCAGGAGGGTGAAGAAATGGTGTGAGGGGTGTGTGGGGTCATCCACAATGCTGGTGGCTTTGCAGATGCAGCGTTTGGTGTAATACTGACTAATTGCAGAACCCAGATGGACTCTCGAATTGTTGTATGATCTCAATAATCGCTTTGAATGTTTTTGATTGATCACTTCAGCCTCAAGACAATCACCTGCATCTGATCTGCTGTGGAGGAGCACACCTGAACACACACAGGTGTTCAAAATCAACACTGATTTTACAAGACCTGTGTTGGTTTGGTTGAATTTGGTAAATTGGCTTTGCTTCTGTCTGCCAGTACAACATGAAGCCTACAGTACGATTGACTGTAGTGCATTTACAGATCCAAATCGACACATTTTCTAATTCGGCAACACTTCTACCTTCATTTTGTAGTAGTGTGATGTAGGAATAATCTTTGTACTGTCATGTGTGTGTGATCTAAAGAGAAAAAGTGTCCCAGACTATTTTTAAAATGCAATACTAGTTTAGTACTTGTTTACCAAATGTAGCCATAGTCCAATCTAGAGTACCCGAATAAAAAAACACCTATTTCTTCACAACCAGGGCAGATGGTATTTGATACGCTGAATTTACTTAACACGAGTGGCACCATGAACTTTCAGTAGGAAATCTGGGGTTTGTTGCCTTGCGAAAACCGCGATCTCACAACAGGGATCAAAACGGCAACCTTATAAACAATGAAGGTTTGCTTATCTCGACATTCTTTCTCTGTGTGTGACAGAAGACTTAATGTTCTACCAGCTGTCTGTCTCGCTGTCTGTCTCTCACATAGAGAACATGAGTTGCTTTTATCTGAAGGCCATTTAGGGAAAGTTAAATATGGGGTAATTCAACAGTGTTTAACATGAAAAAAGAAACTAGAAGATCAAAAACTTTGCCTTTGATTCACGCTCTGTCATTTGTTTCAGTCATGTGATCAGTCAGTCTTTAATAGTCTTGAAGACATTTTAAGGGGTAATAGTCCATTGTTTGTTCATTTAAGATTTATTCATTCATCCCCTTTTCTCCCAATTTGAAATGCACAATTCCCACTACTCAGTAGGTCCTCGTGGTGGCGCGGTTACTCGCTTCAGTTACCTCCGCTTCTGAGATCGTCAATCCACGCATCTTATCATGTGACTCGTTGTGCATGACACCGTGGAGACTCATGCTACTCTCCACGATCCACACACAACTCACCACACGCCCCATTGAGAGAACCACTAATCACCACCACGAGGAGGTTACCCCATGTGACTCTACCCTCCCTAGAAACCGAGCCAATTTGGTTGCTTAGGAGACCTGGCTGGAGTCACTCAGCACGCCCTGGATTCAAACTCGTGACTCCAGGTGTGATAGTCAGCGTTAATACTCGCTGAGATACCCAAACCCTAAACTAATGTGTCTTTTATCATGCCAACCAAAATCTGTTGTTCTTCAGGGTGGCAACAGATCATAATTCTGACAACACGACTGCGATTCTCAGAGAATGGCTGATAAACGTCCAGAACTTTTATCATTATGTGGAGTGGAGACCGCAAGAAGAGCCCAGGTGAGTCTGGCCTAAACCTCAATCTACACCCATAAATAAAACGATTTTGAAGGTCTTATTGTTTTTGTAGGTCATTTTACATTTGCATCTCCTCCTTCTGTATCTTATATTTCTGACTCTGTCTGTGCATCTATCTGTGTGTGTATCAGTGTCTATAAAGATGAAAGTGGACCGAAGCACTGGGCTAATCTTCGGTACGAGCACTTGATGAAACTCCGTCAGGCGGCTCTTGAAACCGCACGTGAGATGTGGGCCGACTACTTCCTGGTAAGTCTTATAAAAATCCTCTGCTAGTCCAGTTTGACTCTGTGACTGTAGTTTTGATCATATTTCCCTGAACATAAACCAGCTACCCTCATCTTTAGCTTTGAAATGGTGTTTACAATCAAATTGACTTTCCTAATATGACATTTTTTGAGGAAAATTAGTTTAATTGAGGAAAAGTTTCAGTGAGCAGAAAATTTTTAAATGGGACTTTCATTTATCCATGAGGAACTGATTGGATCATATATAGTGTCTCTCTAAGACATGTGGTTCAAACATGAGAGGAGTTGATCAGTACTCAACCGTTGGGGATACCTATAACTAAGGTGGCGGAAAAGGCTGATAACCGATTAATCGGTTTGGTTCATAATGCTGGACTTTTAACTATAAACAAGCCCGAAACACACTGGGGACTTCTTGCTTAACTGATAGTTCCAAAATGCAACTATCAGCACGGATAAATCATATAACCAATATATCGGTCTACATAAAGTATTAATGTCAACCGGACAAGATGGAGCCGCTGTGGATCAGACTTATTGGTCCAGCACATCCAACATATGCTCAATTGGATTGAGATCTGGGGAATTTTGAGCCCAGGGCAACATCTTGAACTCTTCATCATGTTCCTCAATCCATTCCTGAACAATGTGTGCAGTGTGGCATTATCCTGCTGAAAGAGGCCACTGCCATCAGGGAATACCATTGCCATGAAAGGGTGTATTTGGTCTGCAATGATGTTTAGGGAGGTGGCACATGTCAAATTGACAACCGCATGAATGGCCAGACCCAGTGTTTCCCAGCAGAACTTTGTCCAGAGAATCACACACCCTCCACCGGCTTGTTATCTTCGACATGATGTAAAAGAAAACGGGACTCTTCAGATCAGACGACCTTCTTCCACTGCTCCAAGGTCCAGTTCCGTCATTGTAGGTGCTTTCGACGGTGGACAGGGGTCATCATAGGCACTCTGACCGGTCTGCAGCTATGCGTACCTATATGCAGCAGGATGAGATGCACTAATATTCTGTGACTTGTGCTTCAGTAGACCTTCCTTCAGTTCGGACCAGACAGGATAGCCTTCATTTCCATCGCGCATAGATGAGCCTTGGGCATCCAGTCAGCAGTGGTGAGTATCTACCGACAGTGGTCTTTGGAGGAACAAACCACAAACAGCCGCAGATGTTTGGCCATAACAATTTGGTCCTTGTTAAAGTCGCTCAGGTCTTTACTCCTTTTATGTTTTATAAAATTAATCACACTGAATTAATGTGATAAATCGACAGCCCTAGTCAAAATTAATTTGTGTTCCAAAGAAAAAAAAGAACATGCCGTTTTGGAACAATATGAGGGCGAGGCGAAAAAACAGCAACTATTGAACTATTCCTTAAAATTTGTCTCTTTCTTTCTAGATAGTGGACTGTGATAATTTACTGACGAATCGTGACGTTTTATGGAAGTTAATGAAGGAGAACAAGACGGTCGTTGCACCGATGCTGGAATCCAGAGCGGCATACTCCAACTTCTGGTGTGGAATGACATCACAGGTGCGTCCGAGAGACCGAAAGTGAACTGAAGATGAATATATACTCACAAAAGCTCTTATATCTTAGATGATGTTTGTTTGTTGTGTTTGTAGGGTTACTACAAGCGTACTCCAGCGTACATGCCCATCAGGCGGCAGGAGAAGAAGGGCTGTTTTGCCGTTCCGATGGTTCACTCCACCTTCCTGGTGGATCTGAGGAAGCAGGCCTCCCGTGAGCTCAACTTTCACCCCCCTCACCCCGACTACAGCTGGGCCTTTGATGACATCATCATATTCGCCTTCTCTGCGCGGATGGCAGGTTTGTCTCAACTGAGTATCTGTGCTGGATTCTGGTCATCATTTATTAATATCTGTGAAATGCCTCATATGTATATGTTGCAATAAATTATTTTAGATATAATGTTAAAAGTGCACGACAGAGAATTTCTCGTGTGAAATTAACAAAATACCATAATTGGTGGGGAAATTTTAGGCTTTCGTCAGTTGTCCTAACGTGTTTACTCCATGTCCATAAAATGAAAAAGACGGTCTGGTGGCAGATATGCTACTTGCTTGCTCAGACAACGTATTTTTCGGGTATACGACTTGTCGGACGTTCCTTTTGCTATTATTGACTCTTGGTGTAGCTACTCCGATCCGCTCCGATAGAATTAACACTGGCAAACATGAGCATGCCTCGAACCATCACATTCATTCACACAAATGCACAAATGATGGAGAAAAAAAATAAAGTTCCTCCTTGAAAAACTTGCAATTTTATGTTTCAACCGCAGATGTCAGTATTCTGCTAAAAAAACCAAGACATCGCGCATTCACGCATTGAATTGAGCAGAACGCAAGTGTCCCCAGTTTTTTTTTAAATACACGCATCATCTAAAAAATATCACACTCTGGCGCGAGACACCTGAAAAAACAGCAAGACATGTTGCAACAGTCAAAGCGCATGTTTACATTGGAAACATTTGGAAAAACGGTGTGGAAAGACACAAAAATGCAAAAAAATCCCCTTAGATTTTTCTTCATGTTGTAGTTCCTTGGCTCTTCAACTCTACAGACTGCAGGTGGGTATCTGAACTTTTTAAGAATACCATTAGATGCATTTAAGTTATATAAAATATCAAAATAAAGCCTGAAAACCACAGCATTGCAAATGAGTGCCACCTTCATGCGATGTAGAAACATGAGTATTTTCACACTGGACTTAAATAGGCAAGTGACGTATCAAATAAAAGCTCTTATTGTCAGGAATATAACTGTATAGTTTATTTTGTTGCCCTAACACCATAGATTGAATGATTATCAAAAGAATCGCGATTTTGATATTGACAGTTACAACAGATACTATATAAATAAAAAAAAAGGCCCATTTTTATGTGCAAAATGTTTATTTATTTAAACTTTCTTCAGAAGTCCAGATGTACATCTGCAACATGGAGACTTATGGGTATTTTCCCGTACCCCTACGCTCCCATAATACCCTGCAGGACGAGGCGGACAGTTTTCTGCACTCGCAGATAGAAGTGATGGGTGAGTCACGTGACCAAACAGCTCTGATTGTTTGCCCTGTACGTTCCCTTCCAGTTGCTCATTGTTGTTGATTATTGCGTGTGTTTTCTCTGCAGTACGTGGTCATCCATCTGAACCCTCTGTGTATCTTTCTCTGCCTCCTAAACGGCCTGATAAAATGGGTTTTGATGAGGTGAGAAGCACATCCATGGTTACTGTTAAATTGCATGAGATATTGTTGCTTATTTCAGAGAATGTACCATATGTCCAATTAAGTTCATTTTTTAGGGAGTTCAAGCCCCAGGGAGTTCGAGTTTCATTGGCTCTGTACCTATACTCTGCACAATGACAATCAAGTTGAATCTTAATAAAATAACATATCATGTCATTATTTCTGAATGGGTTCGATCTGTGTTCAGGTGTTTATGATTAATCTGTTGAGACGTTCTGACCGGAGAGAGCGCATGTTGAGGACTCTATATGAACAAGAGATCACTTGCAAGGTCATTGCTGCTGTGGATGGCAAGTATGTTAAACACTCGCACGCACACGTGAACACGCTCTCAGCACATCAGCAAACAGACCTGCCCACAATCCCCCTCTCTCACCTCTTTGTTACCTTAATACACAGCTGACAAAACACGTGATGTGTCTCTCAGGGCGTTGAATACGAGTCAGATTGAGGCGATGGGTATCGAGATGATGCCTGGGTACAGCGATCCGTATCACGGCAGGCCACTCACCAAAGGAGAGCTTGGCTGCTTCCTGTCTCATTTCAACATCTGGACGGAGGTGAGTGTGTGAAGATACTGGCAGATGTTCAGCGGCACACTTCTGATGTTCCCGCACAGGCAGAAAAAAAAGCTTGAGATTACATCAGTCAGAGCTGAACGAATGATCTCTTCAGCAGGAGTATATACAGTGGTCCAGTGATTTTTCAAAATGATAAATAATTATCATGAATCCTTTTAATCATGTTTTATTTGTATAATAAATAGTTTATAATAAATGATTTGTAGATTGTAGAACGTGGGCTGAAGATGTCTCTGCTGATTGAAGATGATCTGCGCTTTGAGGTTTTCTTCAAGCGACGCCTGCAAAATCTAATGCAGGAGATCCAGACGCAGGGGTTGGACTGGGATTTAATGTAAGAAAATACTCCTGAAATATCCCCATACACACCGCACAGAGTAGCACACTCGCTGGAGATGATGGCCAACGTGAAGTTCAATTCTAAACATGTTGTCTTTGTCATATATGCTCAGTTATATCGGACGGAAGAGGATGCAGGTGGACCATCCTGAGAAGTCTGTCCCCAAAATTCACAACCTTGTTGAAGCGGATTACTCCTACTGGACACTGGGATACATGATCTCGTTACAAGGAGCACAGAAGCTTCTGAGAGCTGAACCTCTGAAGAGGATGCTGCCAGTGGACGAGTTCCTGCCTGTCATGTACAACAAACACCCGATGTGAGAGCTCTAACTACCTATCGTTTGATCTATATGTCTGTCGTTCGTTTGTGTTGTCATTCGATCATCTGTTCGTTTGGTTGTTAAATCTTGCTTTCTATCTTTCGATCTATAATTCTGTATTTCGTTCTATAATTTTATTGTTGGTTCATTCATTTTAGGGTTTGTTCTATTGATAGTTTTTTCCATCATTCGTTTGTTTGTTTCTGCTGTTCTAGATACATTTTCATTTAGTCAATTAGCAGATGCTAACTGTTCTATAGTTCCTTTTCTTTATCGTTCGTTTGACATTGCTAATTTTCTATCGTTCTTTTGTTTCTGTCATTCTGTTTATCATTCATTTGTTCATTCTATCATTTGTGCATTTAGCCTATTGTTCATTCTGTCATTCTACCCATTTATCACACTATCGTCTATCCTTCTGTCTATTGTAATCTAGAAATAAATATTTTCTACCATTTCGCATGTTTTCTACTGTTCTATCTATCAATCTATTGTTCCAATAGCATTTAATTCTATCTGTTAATCTACCTTTCTTTTTACCCGTTGTATCTGCCCGTCTGTCAAATATGCTAATATTCTATTGTTCTATCATCATTAATTTATTGTCTTTCCTCTCCAGTGAGGAGTACATGTCTCACTTTGAGCGGCGAGATCTGCGGGCGTTCTCTGCCGAACCTCTGCTTGTGTACCCCACACACTACACGGGTGACCCGGGCTACATCAGCGACACCGAAACCTCCACCGTCTGGGATAATGAGACCGTACGCACAGACTGGGATCGAGCGCGCTCGCGAAAGAGCCTCGAGCAGGAAGAACTGAGTTCTGAGGCGCAGAACTCTGATGTACTCCAGTCTTCACTTGACAGCACGGCCCGAGATGAACTCTAGAACCGGTCGGCTCACACACTGTAATACATCAACGCAAACCTTTTACAAGGACATCATCAACATTTTTAATGGTGAAAAGGAATTTTTTTATGGGAAAGGGTGAAGCGGAACCCTGCAAAAATCACATTTTGAATTAGTTTTTTACCAATTTAGCTGTAAAAAAAAAAAAATCCAGATATCCTTTAAACAAGGTACATTTACTTGACGAGCAACTCTAGATAAGATATCGAAGACATTTCCTGATTTCACAGAATGTATTTTGAATATTCGTGTATTTTATCTTGTACACTGAAATATTTTTTTAACACTTAAAAATCGGTGGTTTTATAGTCAAGATAGATTCTTTGAAAGCAAGTCTCAATATCTTAAGCATTGTTGCTTATCAGGTGAATTTGATGTTTAGCTGTTTGTACTGGTATCCATATAATTAGCAGTTTTAAATGCTAGATCTGAGACCAAAAAGAAGCAGGACTTTCGGTCTAGAACTGAAAGAAGTGCAGATGCTTTAGCAAATAGAAGAGACCAAATCAACTAAGAGTAGAGAGAGAATGAACTGAGCAGGTAAGGTGGAGGTCGCACACCCCTGGTCTTTGGGAGCCCATCAGTTTAAAACGTATGGAGATTGTTTTTGTGCATATTTCTGAAAACAGCGATCCATATCGGTTGCCATTTGTTCAACACTCCCAAAAAAAAAAAAAAAAAGCCATAAGTAAGATGGGATATATATTACCATAACACCCCTATTGAGACAGACTGTGAACTGATTTAGCTGAAATACTTGATTGTCAAATGGGTGAAATAACAGTCAGTTCAGTTAATGTGATGCTAGCTGTATTTTAAATTGATCTCATGGTCAAGTAGAGATAGATTACCATGATGCTCTGGTGAAATATACATGTTTTTTAACACTTTTTTCCTTCATTTTCTCATTGAGAGTATAAAATAAGTGTTTTTGTGATCAGTATTGGGAGTATATTCTCAATGTGTAAAGCTGTTTCTATTTGTGAATCAAAGTAGAGTTGTGCCAAGATTAAGGTAGAAATCATTGAGATTGTCTCTTATCAACATTAGGTCAGGTTTTATGTGATGGTATGTTAGATAACCCTGCTTGCAGATGACTAATTTATTGCTTGTTCGGCTGAGAGTTTTAATCCTCGTCATCAGTGTAAATACAGAACCGACGGGTCACTCGGTGTTACGATGTGAACGTCTGCCTTATTTGGCTTCTTTTACTTTTTCTTTCTTTTTTTGCCTTAAGAGATTTATTTGGGAGAAATTAAATGCTATTTAATGCAATCCTTTTTTTCTCTCTCAAAGCTAGCAAAGACATGCTTGCGAGGCAAACTAATGTCTACATTAAACATGTTGTGCTAACTCAAGAAATGTAAGTGACTTACGGTTAGTTATGAGTAAACGTTGCTTTTATGGATCAATATTTACTCATTACATGATTCCTGTGGCTAATATGTCTCCAAAATGTGCCTTTTATACCATTAAACTGGATATACCGTACAAGAGAGAACTCAAATGTGTTTGTGTCTTGGATAGGTTTGTGTTCCACAGAAGAATGTCATAAATGATGGCCGAGTTTTTCATTTTGGAGGAGCCTTCCTTTAAAACATATGTTTTATTCACTTGCATTCAGTCCCTCTCTGTTCAGCTATCTCTCGATTGGATTTCGTCCCTGGTGTATACAGACAAGAAGGCTTATGGGATCTGTGACAAACTTCATTATCCTTACACAGAGAAGATCACGATTCATTTTCAAGGGGAAAATAGCGATGTAATGTAAGTCAACGATTTGGCAGATGCTTGTATCATATTCGATGAAACACCCAAAGACTCTGTAACTTATACTCTCCCCTTTTCACTCAACTCAAATGTTATGTTATATGGTCTGCTCTGCTTCTGATATCCGGAAACTGCTAGCAGAAAGTGAAGCTCATGGTCTGTTCACTTGTGATCTACACTCTCCAGTCTAAGGGACAAGATACTTGAGGTGAGGTGTTTGGATCTGATGCGTCAAAAATTGGAAAATATGTTTTCTGTAAAAATTCTCCTAGTTTATTCAGAACAAAATCTGGATAAAACTGATCCGCTGCATACACTGTAGCTCAAAGAGAATCCATTTATTTGCAAAACATGTAGAAAATTAAAAGAAGGTACAAATTAATCAGTGCAAAATTAATCTCTTATTTTGGCAGAAGCCTGGGTATCTCGGTGAGTATTGACGCTGAGTATCACCCTTGGAGTCATGTGTTCGAATCCAGGGCGTGCTGAGTGACTCCAGTCAGGTCTTCTAAGCAAAAAAATTGTCCCGGTTGCTAGGGAGGGTAGAGTCACATGGGGTAACCTCCTCGTGGTGGTGATTAGTGGTTCTCTCAATGGGGCGTGTGGTGAGTTGTGTGTGGATCGTGGAGAGTAGCATGAGTCTCCACATGCTGCGAGATGCGCCAAGATGCCCCGATTGACGGCTTAAAGCACTTCTTTCAGCCCATATATGGGCAAAGGGAAGCTGAGAGAGTCAGTTTGAGAGCTGTCCATTTGTCATGTGAGCGCTATTTGCTACTGTTGCTTCTGACAACTAGCGCCCCTAGTACCTGTTCAAAGTCAGTGTAACTGTTTGCTGACATTAAATTGCATATTTAATGTTATAATCTCTGAAACTGAGATGCCCTCCTGCTCTATCTCAGATTATAACAGGCTCCAAGGATATTTGTGTGTGCGCATGGGTTTAGAAAGAGGGGCGTGTCTAAAACAACAAAGTTTCACGGAAGTTCTAGAATAGAACTTTGCTTACAGCACTTTTAAATGTAACACTGTTAAAATGAGTGCATAAGAGCTTTTCCACCATCTGGCTGAACGGTCTTGAGCACAGTGAGGAACCGTTCCAGTAGTATTTCCGCTTGAGCATGGTTCGGCACAGTACGCTTACAAACCGTTCTCGGCACTGATAGCTAACCAAGCTCAACTGTGCTGGTGGAATGGTTTTAGTGTGTAGAGAATCAAAATTATCAAATTTCCAAAGCCAAGATAACTCTGTTGTTTCTATGTACCTTGCTACCTTTAGATAAGTTTGTATTTTAAAACTTAAGTTAATAAATATTAGTGTATATTCAGGGGTTTTTTATTGTCAGGGAGGTATGTTAGGCAAGCTAGCTCATTACCCACATGATATATCAAAATATTACTAATGTCAATAAATGTTATTGTAAATGTATAACTAGTATGGGAATGTTTATCTTTCTGATTGTGTAGATTGAATGATAGATGTTCTTGCATCAGAACCTTATGATCTGCTACTTTATTATGGACCATTGTGCCCTAGGTGACCACTTACATTATATAGTTTAGGCTGACACTGATAGAAAGTTATGAAGTCAACAGCAAATTTCTGTAAAGCTTTAGTTACTCTCATTGAATAACACATCTGGGCAAGGGTTCAGAACACGACCACTCATGTTCTCTCTCGTCAGTTCCTGTCATGGTAGACCTGTTCTTGGGGAAGGTTTTGGTGAAGAACAAAGACAAAGATGAGCTGGACACCAAGCGCAAGATCATCCTGCGCCTTCAGAACCGAATTCTCGTGCTGTTCTTTGGTTCTGTTGAATGTGAGAAGTGTCAGGACTTTTCCCCGATGCTCAAAGACTTCTATAAGAAACTAATAGATGAGTTATATGTGCAGCGCTCGGCACAGCACGTTCTGTTATACATCTCTCTGGACTCATCGGAGGAGCAGCAGGAGAAGTTCTTGAGAGAGCTGCCCAAACGCTGCCTGTTCCTGCCCATCGTGGTGGTGTTGCGCCCAGACTGCTCAGTCCTCTCTCTGAATGCTGTGTCAGAAATCTCCACGCTCGGGACGGACCGCTACCTCAACTGGCAGGAAGGGGCGCAGCTCATCAATAGGAACTTCATGATGAACAAGGAATTCAAAGAGAGCAAAATGCGCAGCATGACCGACCCCATCTGATGGCTCAAATACAAGGTGGAGGACAAGAAGATTAAGAAGAAAGGAATGAGTGCCCAAGATAAGGATGGATGCGGAAGGGGCGGGCCTTGGGGCTGAGCTGCTCATCCTGATTGGCTGACTGGTGCTCTGTTCTGATATGGACAATACATGCAGTAGACAGGCGCGGAAAGTCATAGCATTGACAAGATGATGACGCAGCTAGTTTTAAAAAAAAAGTTAGTTGGAATACCGTCAGCTGTATTGAATACATTGACCATGGTTTTTTTTTATTAAATGTTGATTAAATGTGCACATTCATTCACTGTGCCCATAGTTTTGGCTATGTAGTGTACTCGGGATGGATTATGACTTGCAAAGGCCCTGGGGCCAATTATCTTCAAGGGCCACCCAAAGGGGGTCGTTCTTTATCAGTTTTGTGATGCGATTTAAATTAATGCTTCTGGAATAGCTTTTTTTTTTTTAATTTCTGGGATTATTGGTGTACATTTATGATTATATTACTATGAGGATCATTAACTGTATATAGATGCTGGGCTGACTGGCAATATGCATCTGGAATTCACATGCTATTTTTTAATCAACATTTGAATTGCCAATAAACTCTGAAATGACTAATAAAAGTTTATCTTTATGTTTTTTAATGTAGAATGTAAAAGTTTTCTAGAATTTCCCAAATAGGCTACTATCATTGTACAGAATTACAAAGACAAAGTATGAATAATATATACTGTACACATAGGACATGAGAGTGAGTAAATGATGAGAGGATTTTTATTTTTGGGTGAGCTGACCCTTTAAGTAAGAGATTTCTAGTTATTATTTTAACAAAGAGAAAATGAAATGTAGGCTATAGACGCGATGGATCGGAAATTGTTTACCATATATAGACTGCTGTGGGAAGTCTTTATATTAAAAAAAATACATACAGCAAAAGTGAAACTGTTTCAAGAACAACTCCGAACAAGATAAGGAAGTGCAGGGTGCTTCTCAGCGATAAACAACAGAAATGTAAGTACAACATCAACCTTGTAAACAACTCCTTTTTAACTTTTATTTAGAGGGAGGTCTTGTGAAGAGGATGACGAGCAAATGTAAAGACCAGTCCAGAGGCATCTCAGATCTCCCTGTTTATATGGGTGATGGACGAGTGCAGGGAGACCTTCAGAAGTTCAAAAATGGTTCATTTGGCCTTTATCTTTCATTTATAGGATGCTGATAACACAGTCACAAGTTTTAGATTAAGGCAGAATGAGTTTTTTCACAAATGCAGGATATTTTACGAGATTTGGCAAGACAATATCCGGTAAAACAACATTCCGAATCTCGTGTATAAACATGTCAAGGAACTTTTCAAGACTAGAAAAACTGAATCAATATATTTAAAAAATATATATAAATATACAAAACAATAATAATATAATTATATATATTGACATATTAACAATACATTACTATATCATATTTGTTTATAATCTGTTTTTAATATACATTATAATTACGCAGCACAGTCTTAATCTCTTTCATAATTTGATCATTTTCATACATCTTGTCAATCTTAAAGGCACATGCTAAAACAATATTCACAACAGCATCATCCTGTGAATGGGAATGACGTAGGCCTACAGTCTCTTCGATGAGATGTACAGCAGTTTTAAGTGTTTTTGTATCGTTTCAAGGACACTCAGTAGACAAAAAAATCCAGACAACACGAGTTGTGGAAAATCAGATGGGATATTGGAGCTTTTACAGATTTACACCATGTGACGCTCCTGTTCTACCCATAGGCCGACAGGACTCGAACCGACGTCTCCTGCATGGGAGGCGGGTGTGCTAACAAGGAGGCTAAAGACTTTAGCATCAGTCGCTAGTGCACCTTTTGAGGTCAGGAGAGTGAGGTTTATACACATTGCACAGCTGGCTACCACTACACTCAACCTCCTAAAGCTCACGGCACCATTGTGATGCTCTACCCTCTCCGTACTGTTCTCAAACCGGGTTCGCCTGCATGGGAGGCGGGTGCACGGACAAGGATGCTATCTATTAGAGGAACACTGTTACACAAGCCATTGAAGAGATGGTTCGTCTATCTATCACAGCTTCATTTCAATCCCATTAAAAATCAAAGATTTTTTTTTTTTTTTTTTTTATGATCTATCAACACGAATACAACTGTATAATCGTTGATATATGCCTTAAATGTTTGTACATGATTGCTATACTGTAATAAAAAAAAAAAAATAAAAAAAAAAATAAAAATCAAAGATGGCGCTGCTATGAATGAGGTCTATAGACCAATCCAAAAGCCTAGCGCATGCGCAGTATGTGATGGCAGAAAGCAGGAAAAAATTGTTAGATTTGACAGATTAGATGATTAAATGAAAGTATGACACAAAACCATCACACATACAAACATATTCTTAGCGATACAATTACTTTAATAAAATGAGTTAACAAACATGTAATCATGATGATCTTGAAGCCACAGCAGTCAACGAGAGCCCTCAGAGTCCAATAAAAATGGGCAGTGTTTAGTGCATGGTTTTTGCCACCACTTCCGCGTTTGATTTAAGCGGTGACGTTGCCAAAGCATTGGTCTATTGCGTCATGTCTTGCTGGAAAGCAAGTGACTAAAGAGAAGTGTCTCAATATAGGCGACATACTTTTGGCTACATGCATTCTTAATTAATTCATTTAGAGTTTTAATGTTGTATTAACTTATTTAACACACACACACACACACACACACACACAAACACACACACACACACACACACACAAATGCACAATAAAATATAAAAACATGTCCATAGACATCCAAGTAGCCTCACTGGTTTTGTATTTACCATTTATTTTTTTATTATTGTGAAAGTGGTCTTAAATTCATCTTTTATTTGGCCTTAAAAAGTCTTAAAATTGTTTTACATTTAATTCCTTCGAAACTGCATAATGAAAACTGATAATGTCTCACAATACATATTTTTATACATTATACCTTCTCATAAATAACTGTAACTGCAGTTATAATGCTTAACCTGTTCATACATATACCTATAAAAGTTTGATGCATTATAACACATAAATATCCAATTTTATCTTAGCAGTTGTAGTGGAGTATAAGGTAATATTAGCTATCGTAAAAGTGCTATCATGCAAAAGCAGCATTAAGTGTAAACGATTCAAATGCTTGATGTGATCATGTACCATTATAATTAGTCTTGACCAAGCAATGTCTCCATAGAAACAGCTATACATAAATGTATAACATACAAAACATTACGAGTCATGCTTATATCATATCATATCATTTCAAGAAAAATGCACAGAAAGGAAAAAATATAATAATGGATTATAATGCCGTTACTTACAACATTATATAGACTTAGCATTATAAATATGGGCCTCATAGAAAGTGTTACTGAAAATGTTATATAAATGTAAGTATTTTGTAGTATTATGGGATGTTCCTCTATTGCTCGTATGACAGCATGAACAAACCCGGATGATCGTGTTGTCCATGATTTGAGATGGTTTCTAAAAAGCCTCTTTATATGACTTTTTCAACAAGTTAACATGATTAATGTCACACATTTGTGTTTCTCGTATTGTTTTTGTGCACATTAGTTGCAGAACCAGTTTAATTTTGAAGAATTGCAAAAATAATTAAAGATATAATAAATCATGTTTTTGCTGGATACAGTCAGTTCTTGAGGCCATGAAGTGTGGTATAATAATAACGCAGTGGTTAATGTATGAGAATGTAGTTTTGGAGCATGATCATTGCACCAAAGGTTCCAGATTGTACTGTCCTTTTGCCCACAGTGACACTAGATGGCCACCATCAAAGAAGTGATTCTAGAAGCTCTTCAGGATCTTCTGGAAGATGAGTTTAAAGCATTCAAATGGCAGTTGTCAAACAATGGGGATCAAGAGTCTCTTCCTCGAGGAAAACTTGAAAATGCTGTTCCGCGTGATGTTGTGGATCACTTGGTGCAGCATTATTGTGCTTCAGATGCTGGGAAGGTTGCAGTCCGAACACTGCGCAAAATGAAACAAAATGAGCTTGCTGAACAACTAAAGAAAAAACTTCAGGAAGGTACAGAAAAACAATAGATATTGGTTTGAGAAGGATTTTGACATTTCTTGATATGGTTTGGATTTTTTTTTTTTTTTTTTGCATTTTGCATTTTGAGTTTATCTCTTGTTTAACAGCTCTCTCTCTCTCTCTCTCTCTCTCTCTCTCTCTCTCTCTCTCTCTCTCTCTCTTCCATGCCTCTTTATCACAGTGCCAGAAGCAGTTCCTGTTGAGAGTGGAGCATCATCCGGTGCCGTATGTCAGTCTGCTCAGACTCCAGCAGTTACAATGAACATATCAACAACTGAAGGAGGAAACGTTAAAGCCCCTGTTCTACATGGTGGTGTTTATAACGGCCCAATAACATTCAACTGATCTATCATCATCTTCATAAGATCAAATGTCATATTTTTAATACTATAAATTAAGCACTTTTTCAAAAAAAAAGGCCGTGATTCATTGGTCTGATGTAATCTGTCGGAACTAAATGATAATAATTTCTCAATAGTCCAAAAAGTGTATTTAAAGTAAAAAGTACAAGCGAATAATGTATTCAATATAGTTAAAACGAGCAATTAATGTGCATTCGTTTGACTATGCTGAGGAGCAATTAGTTCATCCCACATAGGCAACAGAAATGTGTGCTGTGAGCCCTGGACTTTGCAAAACTTTAAAAATATACGTTATAAAGGCAATAAAGCTATATAAACTTAATCACACAAATGGAAATTAAAAACATACACATTTCTTTTATGCTAAATATTGGCAATATGGTTCACTTTGCTACTAAAAGTAATTTGTTTACATGGATGTACATGATTTGCATGAATATTAAATGTAATTGCAGTTTTACTAAATGTAGTTTTACCAGATTTGGTTGATTTGATTGGCAATGACTACTACTTTTGGACTTGGTCACTGTACTGAAAAACTTAGCACACATAAATGACAGAATGCTTGTGAAAAGAAATACTAGTACGTCTAATTATTTATATTGTGCAATTTTTAAAAAAGAGTTTCTGCTTTCTGTCACCTGCAGCATTAATATAATGTAAAGGCCCATTGATATGAATCACTTGTATTTACAGTGGGCAGGACGTGATTCTCAAATGCTAATGAAGTCGTCAGGATGCTTGGACAGGATTGGTTGCTTGTCCTGCAAAAACCCTCCACAGCAGCCAAATCTGACAACAACTCTTTGGAATCTATTTATTTCACTTTAACACATCACATGTTCTGCTTAGTCATTATGGATGTGTTGTAATTACAAAAATGTACTTTTAATTACATTTAAAAACTTGTGAATTAAATATTGGTAAAACCTGCTTCAGGAACTGAATACCAGGGTTATTATAGCTTTTGATTTGTATTTAGTTAGTCATTTTAAGTTTAGTTTGGGTTTTCTCAGTGTTTTCTAGTTTCAGTTGAATTAGTTTTTATTATAGCTATTTTTTAATCATGACAGTTTTATTCCTGCCAAAGCTACAGTGTTTACATTAATAACATTTCTCAGGACCATCACCACCCAGCTAACAAAAAAGGTCCCTGAATGTCTTCATGTAGGGACTTTAGACATCAAAAGGACATTTCGGGGGACATTCGTAGGACTCCTAGTGGACATTCGGGGACCTTTAAGGGACGTTCGCTACCAGTTATTTGAACATCCTCACATTGAATCAACGTTGTTACCACCGTTGAAAACACATAAAATCAATCCAAATGATTTGACACCTTGTGTTGAGACTATGTTGATGTCAGTTGTGTAGATCTATACTTTACAATCAACACATTTTCAGTTTCCATTTTAAAATCCCAAATACTTTATTTAATAAATCAGCCTATATATGTAATAATTTATCAAAAACATCAAGTGTTGTTCATTTTATTTACAAATACATAAACATATTAAGAGTAAACTTTTTTCTGCAATACATAAATCTCAAGTCTACTGTAAACAGCCAAATCACACCGGTGCAATCACAGATTAATATATAATAATAAACCAATTACAGGCTAATTTAACCAGTCTCAAAGTTACAGATTTAATGAGTTCACCCCCAAACATTTAAACTGTCATCATATACACACCCTCTTGTTGCTCTGAACCTTTATTACTTTTATTCTTAGGCAGAAGAGACCGATAATTTCAGTCTTTTTTTCTCTCTCTATAAAAGTGAATGGTGACTGAGACTGAATAATTTAATATTTTGTACTTAAGACATACAGGTTTGGAACATACTGAGCCCCTCTGAGAGTACGGGGAGAGTTCTTTCTCCCTGAATGTTTTTATTTAAATTGTTTGTATTTAATTGCAGTCCCTTGCAAGAAGTTTTGTGCTCCCTCTTCAACTATTAATTGATATTATTTGTTGTGAAATCATCACCAAAAATGTTTTAATAGTTTTACTTTAATAACCATATTTGTAGTGAAACCACAATAATAATATAGCACAATGAAAACTATTGTAACAAAAATCTCAGATGTGTGTGACTTTCCTTCTTCAGCAAAACCGAAGTGAAGATTTTTACAAGTAGGTTTCAGCTCAGTTTGTCCATACAATGCAAGGAAACGGGTGCCAATAGACTGCTGGCTGTTTGACAGTATAAAAGGCATATTTAACAATGCAAAATATATGATTGTCTTAAAACTATTACCTTCTGAAGCATAAAGCAAATGAAACAGGAGTATGGCACTGCACACGTCTCTCTGAAATGAAGAAATATATACAAGTTACATTATTAAACAGAACTACGACTATTCATCATCAAGATAATATTTAAGCATTTAGATAAAACACAAAAGACACTGTTTCTCAGCTAAATGTATCGGTACAGCAGATGGCAATGTATTTAAATGTATGTTATATTGTTATGAGACATACAATTGTAATATAATAAAGATACATTTAGACTTCTACCTTTGCCATGCTCACTTGGACCTCTATGAACATTAGTGCAGAAAATGCCACAAGGTTTGTACCTGAAATTAAAACGCAGAGTTTTTGAGAAAGTAAAGACAGTTTTACATCTATTCACCGTGTGTTATTGACTCACTGTGGCACGTGTGTTATAAGACATTCGCGATCGGAAGTCAGATAAATGAACGAACAAAGTTAATGTTTAGAAAACATGAAAAAGATAAGTGTGAAACTGATTGTGTTAAAGTTGCCAATCTCCAATAACTGAAAGTAGTCTAACACGTTGAATATCTATTGCCAATGTATCTCTGTTACCTGCTGCCTGGAACTAGAACTGTTAGTAAAAATATAGTAAACATTATTTACTAATTCACTTAAAGGGTTACTTCAGGATTTCGCATTAAGCTTTATATCAGTAGAAAACCAGTAGTATTTTCTAATTACCGAGCTCCCTCCCCTCATATCCCCCTGAGACGAGAGATTTATTTATTTTTAGTCTGGAAAAAATCCTCCGATGACGCAAAAATCGTCATTTTGCGTCATCGGAGGATTTTTGGTCCAGAGGCTTAAAACTACAGCCAGTATTCCTCATGTTTTCACCACGCCCATATGGGGCGGGATCTCACTCACAGAATGTGAAGACAGTGTCAGCCATCTTTCTGTAGAAGCTAAGAAAACAGGCTCTTGCTCTGTGTAGAAAGTTTGTATACAAGTAGGTTAATCACGATGGCGGAAGGTAGTTTTGAAGTTGAAATGGCAGAAGGGGATTTCGAAGATCTGTTGCGAGAATCTGATGCTCGCGCTACCGGTACGAGCCGCAATACAGCGATGAACAGAGGCTGGAGCAGCTGCTGTAGCAGGGGAGCAAAACCTGCTTGTCAGGCAGGAGGAAGAGAGTGTTAAATTATATTCAGACTCGAGTTGGGGTGGACTGGTGGTGACAGTGCTCTCGCTGTGCTCCTATGGAAACAGATGGAGAGTCCTATTGCTGTCGCGAATTTCAGCGATACTGGACGAGATCGCTGAATCCGCTGATGAAACTGCACCGCTAACTTGAGCATGTTTAACTGAGCACCCAAGTTTTGTACCACACATGGACAGGGGAGTCCTGGAAACTTATTTTAGGATCCCGAAGATAAATTGGAAACGCCAGCCAAAGCCCGCAGGGACAAACGGACGGATTAGTGTAAAGTGAGTATTTTGTTTGTTTTTCTTTTTGTTACTAAGACGTCATGTACAGAGTTTGGACACCCGGAATTATAATGTTCTTCCCGTGTAGTCAGTCAATTTATCAACTAACTCACGATTTATAGAGTCACGATGTATCAAAGCAAGAATAGTTGTATCATATTTTCAGATACTGCCGCCTGTAACCGGTAGGCGTGGTTTGGGAGTGGCCTCGTAAGGGCAGCAAAGCAAGTGCATTCTGGGAGTTGTTGTCTTTCAGCCACATGTGTAAAAAATACATTTTCTGCCTTTTCTCAGTCTAGAATGCTTCAAATTCAAAAATAATTTCACATTTATACTATATAAATGACCAATTTTAAATACACATTCATCTTCCCAGAGGTGAAGTATCCCTTTAAGCTCCTGTGCAACCTTAAAGGGGCTCTTCTTTCGTCATACTTAGTTAACTTCCATCGATTATGACAATATTTCTACTCAGTTTATCTAAATAGAGTGTATTCTAGTTTTCTTAGTTTATATTCAATTTAGTTTAAATTTAAAGTTGAATATTTTATGTCAATATTTTTCCATTCCGCTGTTTGTATTTTTAATGTTGTAACTTTAATAATTTTGCTTGCTTCAAAGGTTTAAAAAAATCTTTATTTTTATTACTGATATTGAACGGTAAAGTGATTATAACTTCTGTCCACTCACTAATCACTGTATCAATACTACCTGGGTTTCCACTCTTTTTGCAGTTGTTGGTGATTACTGTATATGAATTTTTAATATAATCTTTTAGTTTATTATCTTATCAATTGCTATGAAATACTTTCCCTTGATTGTTTTCCTCATTTAAAAAGTTTTAAGTCTAAAGACATTAATGGTTATTTTCAAAATGTGTTATATGACATATATTATTAGATTAGATTACTTTCTATTTGTCCCATCACTGGGAAATTCTTCCTGTAATAACACCATATAAACACCATACCTCCAAATATAACAAGTAACTTCAAGAGGCATTTCATTTTTTGGATATTTTGGATAAGTACATAGAAAACACTCTGAAACAGCATACCATTCTACCCATAATAATTCTACTTTGTAGTATGCGTTTGTGGCATCATGTGCATTGTCTTTTTCACAGGGAGTTGGGTGTTTTTTTTTTTTTTTTTTTTTAAGTCCAAGACTTGCCCACCGTGGTGGTGTTGTGCCCAGACTGCTCAGTCCTCTCTCTGAATGCTGTGTCAGAAATCTCCACGCTCGGGACGGACCGCTACCTCAACTGGCAGGAAGGGGCGCAGCTCATCAATAGGAACTTCATGATGAACAAGGAATTCAAAGAGAGCAAAATGCGCAGCATGACCGACCCCATCTGATGGCTCAAATACAAGGTGGAGGACAAGAAGATTAAGAAGAAAGGAATGAGTGCCCAAGATAAGGATGGATGCGGAAGGGGCGGGCCTTGGGGCTGAGCTGCTCATCCTGATTGGCTGACTGGTGCTCTGTTCTGATATGGACAATACATGCAGTAGACAGGCGCGGAAAGTCATAGCATTGACAAGATGATGACGCAGCTAGTTTAAAAAAAAAAGTTAGTTGGAATACCGTCAGCTGTATTGAATACATTGACCATGGTTTTTTTTTATTAAATGTTGATTAAATGTGCACATTCATTCACTGTGCCCATAGTTTTGGCTATGTAGTGTACTCGGGATGGATTATGACTTGCAAAGGCCCTGGGGCCAATTATCTTCAAGGGCCACCCAAAGGGGGTCGTTCTTTATCAGTTTTGTGATGCGATTTAAATTAATGCTTCTGGAATAGCTTTTTTTTTTTTAATTTCTGGGATTATTGGTGTACATTTATGATTATATTACTATGAGGATCATTAACTGTATATAGATGCTGGGCTGACTGGCAATATGCATCTGGAATTCACATGCTATTTTTTAATCAACATTTGAATTGCCAATAAACTCTGAAATGACTAATAAAAGTTTATCTTTATGTTTTTTAATGTAGAATGTAAAAGTTTTCTAGAATTTCCCAAATAGGCTACTATCATTGTACAGAATTACAAAGACAAAGTATGAATAATATATACTGTACACATAGGACATGAGAGTGAGTAAATGATGAGAGGATTTTTATTTTTGGGTGAGCTGACCCTTTAAGTAAGAGATTTCTAGTTATTATTTTAACAAAGAGAAAATGAAATGTAGGCTATAGACGCGATGGATCGGAAATTGTTTACCATATATAGACTGCTGTGGGAAGTCTTTATATTAAAAAAAATACATACAGCAAAAGTGAAACTGTTTCAAGAACAACTCCGAACAAGATAAGGAAGTGCAGGGTGCTTCTCAGCGATAAACAACAGAAATGTAAGTACAACATCAACCTTGTAAACAACTCCTTTTTAACTTTTATTTAGAGGGAGGTCTTGTGAAGAGGATGACGAGCAAATGTAAAGACCAGTCCAGAGGCATCTCAGATCTCCCTGTTTATATGGGTGATGGACGAGTGCAGGGAGACCTTCAGAAGTTCAAAAATGGTTCATTTGGCCTTTATCTTTCATTTATAGGATGCTGATAACACAGTCACAAGTTTTAGATTAAGGCAGAATGAGTTTTTTCACAAATGCAGGATATTTTACGAGATTTGGCAAGACAATATCCGGTAAAACAACATTCCGAATCTCGTGTATAAACATGTCAAGGAACTTTTCAAGACTAGAAAAACTGAATCAATATATTTAAAAAATATATATAAATATACAAAACAATAATAATATAATTATATATATTGACATATTAACAATACATTACTATATCATATTTGTTTATAATCTGTTTTTAGTATACATTATAATTACGCAGCACAGTCTTAATCTCTTTCATAATTTGATCATTTTCATACATCTTGTCAATCTTAAAGGCACATGCTAAAACAATATTCACAACAGCATCATCCTGTGAATGGGAATGACGTAGGCCTACAGTCTCTTCGATGAGATGTACAGCAGTTTTAAGTGTTTTTGTATCGTTTCAAGGACACTCAGTAGACAAAAAAATCCAGACAACACGAGTTGTGGAAAATCAGATGGGATATTGGAGCTTTTACAGATTTACACCATGTGACGCTCCTGTTCTACCCATAGGCCGACAGGACTCGAACCGACGTCTCCTGCATGGGAGGCGGGTGTGCTAACAAGGAGGCTAAAGACTTTAGCATCAGTCGCTAGTGCACCTTTTGAGGTCAGGAGAGTGAGGTTTATACACATTGCACAGCTGGCTACCACTACACTCACTCTCCTAAAGCTCACGGCACCATTGTGATGCTCTACCCTCTCCGTACTGTTCTCAAACCGGGGTCGCCTGCATGGGAGGCGGGTGCACGGACAAGGAGGCTAAAGGCTAGCGTCGCTAATGCACCTCTTGCTATCTATCAGCGGAACACCGTTACACAAGCCATTGAAGAGATGGTTCGTCTATCCCTCACAGCTTCATTTCCATCCATTTAAAAGATGGCGCTGCTGTGAATGAGGTCCTCTTATAATAATCCTTTTATTTACAAAAAAGCCTAGCGCATGCGCAGTAAGTGATGGCAGAAAGCAGGAAAAATTGTTAGATTTGCCAGATTAGATGATTAAATGAAAGTATGACACAAAACCATCATAAATACAAACATATTCTTAGCGATACAATTACTTTAATAAAATGAGTTAACAAACATGTAATCATGATGATCTTGAAGCCACAGCAGTCAACGAGAGCCCTCAGAGTCCAATAAAAATGGGCAGTGTTTAGTGCATGGTTTTTGCCACCACTTCCGCGTTTGATTTAAGCGGTGACGTTGCCAAAGCATTGGTCTATTGCGTCATGTCTTGCTGGAAAGCAAGTGACTAAAGAGAAGTGTCTCAATATAGGCGACATACTTTAGGCTACATGCATTCTTAATTAATTCATTTAGAGTTTTAATGTTGTATTAACTTATTTAACACACACACACACACACACACACACACACACAAATGCACAATAAAATATAAAAACATGTCCATAGACATCCAAGTAGCCTCACTGGTTTTGTATTTACCATTTATTTTTTTTATTATTGTGAAAGTGGTCTTAAATTCATCTTTTATTTGGCCTTAAAAAGTCTTAAAATTGTTTTACATTTAATTCCTTCGAAACTGCATAATGAAAACTGATAATGTCTCACAATACATATTTTTATACATTATACCTTCTCATAAATAACTGTAACTGCAGTTATAATGCTTAACCTGTTCATACATATACCTATAAAAGTTTGATGCATTATAACACATAAATATCCAATTTTATCTTAGCAGTTGTAGTGGAGTATAAGGTAATATTAGCTATCGTAAAAGTGCTATCATGCAAAAGCAGCATTAAGTGTAAACGATTCAAATGCTTGATGTGATCATGTACCATTATAATTAGTCTTGACCAAGCAATGTCTCCATAGAAACAGCTATACATAAATGTATAACATACAAAACATTACGAGTCATGCTTATATCATATCATATCATTTCAAGAAAAATGCACAGAAAGGAAAAAATATAATAATGGATTATAATGCCGTTACTTACAACATTATATAGACTTAGCATTATAAATATGGGCCTCATAGAAAGTGTTACAGAAAATGTTATATAAATGTAAGTATTTTGTAGTATTATGGGATGTTCCTCTATTGCTCGTATGACAGCATGAACAAACCCGGATGATCGTGTTGTCCATGATTTGAGATGGTTTCTAAAAAGCCTCTTTATATGACTTTTTCAACAAGTTAACATGATTAATGTCACACATTTGTGTTTCTCGTATTGTTTTTGTGCACATTAGTTGCAGAACCAGTTTAATTTTGAAGAATTGCAAAAATAATTAAAGATATAATAAATCATGTTTTTGCTGGATACAGTCAGTTCTTGAGGCCATGAAGTGTGGTATAATAATAACGCAGTGGTTAATGTATGAGAATGTAGTTTTGGAGCATGATCATTGCACCAAAGGTTCCAGATTGTACTGTCCTTTTGCCCACAGTGACACTAGATGGCCACCATCAAAGAAGTGATTCTAGAAGCTCTTCAGGATCTTCTGGAAGATGAGTTTAAAGCATTCAAATGGCAGTTGTCAAACAATGGGGATCAAGAGTCTCTTCCTCGAGGAAAACTTGAAAATGCTGTTCCGCGTGATGTTGTGGATCACTTGGTGCAGCATTATTGTGCTTCAGATGCTGGGAAGGTTGCAGTCCGAACACTGCGCAAAATGAAACAAAATGAGCTTGCTGAACAACTAAAGAAAAAACTTCAGGAAGGTACAGAAAAACAATAGATATTGGTTTGAGAAGGATTTTGACATTTCTTGATATGGTTTGGATTTTTTTTTTTTTTTTTTGCATTTTGCATTTTGAGTTTATCTCTTGTTTAACAGCTCTCTCTCTCTCTCTCTCTCTCTCTCTCTCTCTCTCTCTCTCTCTCTCTCTCTCTCTCTCTCTCTCTCTCATGCCTCTTTATCACAGTGCCAGAAGCAGTTCCTGTTGAGAGTGGAGCATCATCCGGTGCCGTATCTCAGTCTGCTCAGACTCCAGCAGTTACAATGAACATATCAACAACTGAAGGAGGAAACGTTAAAGCCCCTGTTCTACATGGTGGTGTTTATAACGGCCCAATAACATTCAACTGATCTATCATCATCTTCATAAGATCAAATGTCATATTTTTAATACTATAAATTAAGCACTTTTTCAAAAAAAAAGGCAGTGATTCATTGGTCTGATGTAATCTGTCGGAACTAAATGATAATAATTTCTCAATAGTCCAAAAAGTGTATTTAAAGTAAAAAGTACAAGCGAATAATGTATTCAATATAGTTAAAACGAGCAATTAATGTGCATTCGTTTGACTATGCTGAGGAGCAATTAGTTCATCCCACATAGGCAACAGAAATGTGTGCTGTGAGCCCTGGACTTTGCAAAACTTTAAAAATATACGTTATAAAGGCAATAAAGCTATATAAACTTTAATCACACAAATGGAAATTAAAAACATACACATTTCTTTTATGCTAAATATTGGCAATATGGTTCACTTTGCTACTAAAAGTAATTTGTTTACATGGATGTACATGATTTGCATGAATATTAAATGTAATTGCAGTTTTACTAAATGTAGTTTTACCAGATTTGGTTGATTTGATTGGCAATGACTACTACTTTTGGACTTGGTCACTGTACTGAAAAACTTAGCACACATAAATGACAGAATGCTTGTGAAAAGAAATACTAGTACGTCTAATTATTTATATTGTGCAATTTTAAAAAAAGAGTTTCTGCTTTCTGTCACCTGCAGCATTAATATAATGTAAAGGCCCATTGATATGAATCACTTGTATTTACAGTGGGCAGGACGTGATTCTCAAATGCTAATGAAGTCGTCAGGATGCTTGGACAGGATTGGTTGCTTGTCCTGCAAAAACCCTCCACAGCAGCCAAATCTGACAACAACTCTTTGGAATCTATTTATTTCACTTTAACACATCACATGTTCTGCTTAGTCATTATGGATGTGTTGTAATTACAAAAATGTACTTTTAATTACATTTAAAAACTTGTGAATTAAATATTGGTAAAACCTGCTTCAGGAACTGAATACCAGGGTTATTATAGCTTTTGATTTGTATTTAGTTAGTCATTTTAAGTTTAGTTTGGGTTTTCTCAGTGTTTTCTAGTTTCAGTTGAATTAGTTTTTATTATAGCTATTTTTTAATCATGACAGTTTTATTCCTGCCAAAGCTACAGTGTTTACATTAATAACATTTCTCAGGACCATCACCACCCAGCTAACAAAAAAGGTCCCTGAATGTCTTCATGTAGGGACTTTAGACATCAAAAGGACATTTCGGGGGACATTCGTAGGACTCCTAGTGGACATTCGGGGACCTTTAAGGGACGTTCGCTACCAGTTATTTGAACATCCTCACATTGAATCAGCGTTGTTACCACCATTGAAAACACATAAAATCAATCCAAATGATTTGACACCTTGTGTTGAGACTATGTTGATGTCAGTTGTGTAGATCTATACTTTACAATCAACACATTTTCAGTTTCCATTTTAAAATCCCAAATACTTTATTTAATAAATCAGCCTATATATGTAATAATTTATCAAAAACATCAAGTGTTGTTCATTTTATTTACAAATACATAAACATATTAAGAGTAAACTTTTTTCTGCAATACATAAATCTCAAGTCTACTGTAAACAGCCAAATCACACCGGTGCAATCACAGATTAATATATAATAATAAACCAATTACAGGCTAATTTAACCAGTCTCAAAGTTACAGATTTAATGAGTTCACCCCCAAACATTTAAACTGTCATCATATACACACCCTCTTGTTGCTCTGAACCTTTATTACTTTTATTCTTAGGCAGAAGAGACCGATAATTTCAGTCTTTTTTTCTCTCTCTATAAAAGTGAATGGTGACTGAGACTGAATAATTTAATATTTTGTACTTAAGACATACAGGTTTGGAACATACTGAGCCCCTCTGAGAGTACGGGGAGAGTTCTTTCTCCCTGAATGTTTTTATTTAAATTGTTTGTATTTAATTGCAGTCCCTTGCAAGAAGTTTTGTGCTCCCTCTTCAACTATTAATTGATATTATTTGTTGTGAAATCATCACCAAAAATGTTTTAATAGTTTTACTTTAATAACCATATTTGTAGTGAAACCACAATAATAATATAGCACAATGAAAACTATTGTAACAAAAATCTCAGATGTGTGTGACTTTCCTTCTTCAGCAAAACCGAAGTGAAGATTTTTACAAGTAGGTTTCAGCTCAGTTTGTCCATACAATGCAAGGAAACGGGTGCCAATAGACTGCTGGCTGTTTGACAGTATAAAAGGCATATTTAACAATGCAAAATATATGATTGTCTAAAAACTATTACCTTCTGAAGCATAAAGCAAATGAAACAGGAGTATGGCACTGCACACGTCTCTCTGAAATGAAGAAATATATACAAGTTACATTATTAAACAGAACTACGACTATTCATCATCAAGATAATATTTAAGCATTTAGATAAAACACAAAAGACACTGTTTCTCAGCTAAATGTATCGGTACAGCAGATGGCAATGTATTTAAATGTATGTTATATTGTTATGAGACATACAATTGTAATATAATAAAGATACATTTAGACTTCTACCTTTGCCATGCTCACTTGGACCTCTATGAACATTAGTGCAGAAAATGCCACAAGGTTTGTACCTGAAATTAAAACGCAGAGTTTTTGAGAAAGTAAAGACAGTTTTACATCTATTCACCGTGTGTTATTGACTCACTGTGGCACGTGTGTTATAAGACATTCGCGATCGGAAGTCAGATAAATGAACGAACAAAGTTAATGTTTAGAAAACATGAAAAAGATAAGTGTGAAACTGATTGTGTTAAAGTTGCCAATCTCCAATAACTGAAAGTAGTCTAACACGTTGAATATCTATTGCCAATGTATCTCTGTTACCTGCTGCCTGGAACTAGAACTGTTAGTAAAAATATAGTAAACATTATTTACTAATTCACTTAAAGGGTTACTTCAGGATTTCGCATTAAGCTTTGTATCAGTAGAAAACCAGTAGTATTTTCTAATTACCGAGCTCCCTCCCCTCATATCCCCCTGAGACGAGAGATTTATTTATTTTTAGTCTGGAAAAAATCCTCCGATGACGCAAAAATCGTCATTTTGCGTCATCGGAGGATTTTTGGTCCAGAGGCTTAAAACTACAGCCAGTATTCCGCATGTTTTCACCACGCCCATATGGGGCGGGATCTCACTCACTGAATGTGAAGATAGTGTCAGCCATCTTTCTGTAGAAGCTAAGAAAACAGGCTCTTGCTCTGTGCAGAAAGTTTGTATACAAGTAGGTTAATCACGATGGCTGAAGGTAGTTTTGAAGTTGAAATGGCAGAAGGGGATTTCGAAGATCTGTTGCGAGAATCTGATGCTCGCGCTACCCGTACGAGCCGCAATACAGCGATGAACAGAGGCTGGAGCAGCTGCTGTAGCAGGGGAGCAAAACCTGCTTGGCAGGCAGGAGGAAGAGATTGTTAAATTATATTCAGACTCGAGTTGGGGCGGACTGGTGGTGACAGTGCTCTTGCTGTGCTCCTATGGAAACAGATGGAGAGTCCTATTGCTGTCGCGAATTTCAGCGATACTGGACGAGATCGCTGAATCCGCTGATGAAACTGCACCGCTAACTTGAGCATGTTTAACTGAGCACCCAAGTTTTGTATCACACATGGACAGGGGAGTCCTGGAAACTTATTTTAGGATCCCGAAGATAAATTGGAAACGCCAGCCAAAGCCCGCAGGGACAAACGGACGGCTTAGTGTAAAGTGAGTATTTTGTTTGTTTTTCTTTTTGTTACTAAGACGTCATGTACAGAGTTTGGACACATGGAATTATAATGTTCTTCCCGTGTAGTCAGTCAATTTATCAACTAACTCACGATTTATAGAGTCACGATGTATCAAAGCAAGAATAGTTGTATCATATTTTCAGATACTGCCGCCTGTAACCGGTAGGCGTGGTTTGGGAGTGGCCTCGTAAGGGCAGCAAAGCAAGTGCATTCTGGGAGTTGTTGTCTTTCAGCCACATGTGTAAAAAATACATTTTCTGCCTTTTCTCAGTCTAGAATGCTTCAAATTCAAAAATAATTTCACATTTATACTATATAAATGACCAATTTTAAATACACATTCATCTTCCCAGAGGTGAAGTATCCCTTTAAGCTCCTGTGCAACCTTAAAGGGGCTCTTCTTTCGTCATACTTAGTTAACTTCCATCGATTATGACAATATTTCTACTCAGTTTATCTAAATAGAGTGTATTCTAGTTTTCTTAGTTTATATTCAATTTAGTTTAAATTTAAAGTTGAATATTTTATGTCAATATTTTTCCATTCCGCTGTTTGTATTTTTAATGTTGTAACTTTAATAATTTTGCTTGCTTCAAAGGTTTAAAAAAATCTTTATTTTTATTACTGATATTGAACGGTAAAGTGATTATAACTTCTGTCCACTCACTAATCACTGTATCAATACTACCTGGGTTTCCACTCTTTTTGCAGTTGTTGGTGATTACTGTATATGAATTTTTAATATAATCTTTTAGTTTATTATCTTATCAATTGCTATGAAATACTTTCCCTTGATTGTTTTCCTCATTTAAAAAGTTTTAAGTCTAAAGACATTAATGGTTATTTTCAAAATGTGTTATATGACATATATTATTAGATTAGATTACTTTCTATTTGTCCCATCACTGGGAAATTCTTCCTGTAATAACACCATATAAACACCATACCTCCAAATATAACAAGTAACTTCAAGAGGCATTTCATTTTTTGGATATTTTGGATAAGTACATAGAAAACACTCTGAAACAGCATACCATTCTACCCATAATAATTCTACTTTGTAGTATGCGTTTGTGGCATCATGTGCATTGTCTTTTTCACAGGGAGTTGGGTGTTTTTTTTTTTTTTTTTTTTTAAGTCCAAGACTTGCCCACCGTGGTGGTGTTGTGCCCAGACTGCTCAGTCCTCTCTCTGAATGCTGTGTCAGAAATCTCCACGCTCGGGACGGACCGCTACCTCAACTGGCAGGAAGGGGCGCAGCTCATCAATAGGAACTTCATGATGAACAAGGAATTCAAAGAGAGCAAAATGCGCAGCATGACCGACCCCATCTGATGGCTCAAATACAAGGTGGAGGACAAGAAGATTAAGAAGAAAGGAATGAGTGCCCAAGATAAGGATGGATGCGGAAGGGGCGGGCCTTGGGGCTGAGCTGCTCATCCTGATTGGCTGACTGGTGCTCTGTTCTGATATGGACAATACATGCAGTAGACAGGCGCGGAAAGTCATAGCATTGACAAGATGATGACGCAGCTAGTTTTAAAAAAAAAGTTAGTTGGAATACCGTCAGCTGTATTGAATACATTGACCATGGTTTTTTTTTATTAAATGTTGATTAAATGTGCACATTCATTCACTGTGCCCATAGTTTTGGCTATGTAGTGTACTCGGGATGGATTATGACTTGCAAAGGCCCTGGGGCCAATTATCTTCAAGGGCCACCCAAAGGGGGTCGTTCTTTATCAGTTTTGTGATGCGATTTAAATTAATGCTTCTGGAATAGCTTTTTTTTTTTTAATTTCTGGGATTATTGGTGTACATTTATGATTATATTACTATGAGGATCATTAACTGTATATAGATGCTGGGCTGACTGGCAATATGCATCTGGAATTCACATGCTATTTTTTAATCAACATTTGAATTGCCAATAAACTCTGAAATGACTAATAAAAGTTTATCTTTATGTTTTTTAATGTAGAATGTAAAAGTTTTCTAGAATTTCCCAAATAGGCTACTATCATTGTACAGAATTACAAAGACAAAGTATGAATAATATATACTGTACACATAGGACATGAGAGTGAGTAAATGATGAGAGGATTTTTATTTTTGGGTGAGCTGACCCTTTAAGTAAGAGATTTCTAGTTATTATTTTAACAAAGAGAAAATGAAATGTAGGCTATAGACGCGATGGATCGGAAATTGTTTACCATATATAGACTGCTGTGGGAAGTCTTTATATTAAAAAAAATACATACAGCAAAAGTGAAACTGTTTCAAGAACATCTCCGAACAAGATAAGGAAGTGCAGGGTGCTTCTCAGCGATAAACAACAGAAATGTAAGTACAACATCAACCTTGTAAACAACTCCTTTTTAACTTTTATTTAGAGGGAGGTCTTGTGAAGAGGATGACGAGCAAATGTAAAGACCAGTCCAGAGGCATCTCAGATCTCCCTGTTTATATGGGTGATGGACGAGTGCAGGGAGACCTTCAGAAGTTCAAAAATGGTTCATTTGGCCTTTATCTTTCATTTATAGGATGCTGATAACACAGTCACAAGTTTTAGATTAAGGCAGAATGAGTTTTTTCACAAATGCAGGATATTTTACGAGATTTGGCAAGACAATATCCGGTAAAACAACATTCCGAATCTCGTGTATAAACATGTCAAGGAACTTTTCAAGACTAGAAAAACTGAATCAATATATTTAAAAAATATATATAAATATACAAAACAATAATAATATAATTATATATATTGACATATTAACAATACATTACTATATCATATTTGTTTATAATCTGTTTTTAATATACATTATAATTACGCAGCACAGTCTTAATCTCTTTCATAATTTGATCATTTTCATACATCTTGTCAATCTTAAAGGCACATGCTAAAACAATATTCACAACAGCATCATCCTGTGAATGGGAATGACGTAGGCCTACAGTCTCTTCGATGAGATGTACAGCAGTTTTAAGTGTTTTTGTATCGTTTCAAGGACACTCAGTAGACAAAAAAATCCAGACAACACGAGTTGTGGAAAATCAGATGGGATATTGGAGCTTTTACAGATTTACACCATGTGACGCTCCTGTTCTACCCATAGGCCGACAGGACTCGAACCGACGTCTCCTGCATGGGAGGCGGGTGTGCTAACAAGGAGGCTAAAGACTTTAGCATCAGTCGCTAGTGCACCTTTTGAGGTCAGGAGAGTGAGGTTTATACACATTGCACAGCTGGCTACCACTACACTCAACCTCCTAAACCCTCACGGCACCATTGTGATGCTCTACCCTCTCCGTACTGTTCTCAAACCGGGGTCGCCTGCATGGGAGGCGGGTGCACGGACAAGGAGGCTAAAGGCTAGCGTCGCTAATGCACCTCTTGCTATCTATCAGCGGAACACCGTTACACAAGCCATTGAAGAGATGGTTCGTCTATCCCTCACAGCTTCATTTCCATCCATTTAAAAGATGGCGCTGCTGTGAATGAGGTCCTCTTATAATAATCCTCTTATTTACAAAAAAAGCCTAGCGCATGCGCAGTAAGTGATGGCAGAAAGCAGGAAAAATTGTTAGATTTGCCAGATTAGATGATTAAATGAAAGTATGACACAAAACCATCATAAATACAAACATATTCTTAGCGATACAATTACTTTAATAAAATGAGTTAACAAACATGTAATCATGATGATCTTGAAGGCACAGCAGTCAACGAGAGCCCTCAGAGTCCAATAAAAATGGGCAGTGTTTAGTGCATGGTTTTTGCCACCACTTCCGCGTTTGATTTAAGCGGTGACGTTGCCAAAGCATTGGTCTATTGCGTCATGTCTTGCTGGAAAGCAAGTGACTAAAGAGAAGTGTCTCAATATAGGCGACATACTTTAGGCTACATGCATTCTTAATTAATTCATTTAGAGTTTTAATGTTGTATTAACGTATTTAACACACACACACACACACACACACACACACACACACACACACACACACACACACACACACACACACACACACAAATGCACAATAAAATATAAAAACGTCCATAGACATCCAAGTAGCCTCACTGGTTTTGTATTTACCATTTATTTTTTTATTATTGTGAAAGGGGTCTTAAATTCATCTTTTATTTGGCCTTAAAAAGTCTTAAAATTGTTTTACATTTAATTCCTTCGAAACTGCATAATGAGAACTGATAATGTCTCACAATACATATTTTTATACATTATACCTTCTCATAAATAACTGTAACTGCAGTTATAATGCTTAACCTGTTCATACATATACCTATAAAAGTTTGATGCATTATAACACATAAATATCCAATTTTATCTTAGCAGTTGTAGTGGAGTATAAGGTAATATTAGCTATCGTAAAAGTGCTATCATGCAAAAGCAGCATTAAGTGTAAACGATTCAAATGCTTGATGTGATCATGTACCATTATAATTAGTCTTGACCAAGCAATGTCTCCATAGAAACAGCTATACATAAATGTATAACATACAAAACATTACGAGTCATGCTTATATCATATCATTTCAAGAAAAATGCACAGAAAGGAAAAAATATAATAATGGATTATAATGCCGTTACTTACAACATTATATAGACTTAGCATTATAAATATGGGCCTCATAGAAAGTGTTACTGAAAATGTTATATAAATGTAAGTATTTTGTAGTATTATGGGATGTTCCTCTATTGCTCGTATGACAGCATGAACAAACCCGGATGATCGTGTTGTCCATGATTTGAGATGGTTTCTAAAAAGCCTCTTTATATGACTTTTTCAACAAGTTAACATGATTAATGTCACACATTTGTGTTTCTCGTATTGTTTTTGTGCACATTAGTTGCAGAACCAGTTTAATTTTGAAGAATTGCAAAAATAATTAAAGATATAATAAATCATGTTTTTGCTGGATACAGTCAGTTCTTGAGGCCATGAAGTGTGGTATAATAATAACGCAGTGGTTAATGTATGAGAATGTAGTTTTGGAGCATGATCATTGCACCAAAGGTTCCAGATTGTACTGTCCTTTTGCCCACAGTGACACTAGATGGCCACCATCAAAGAAGTGATTCTAGAAGCTCTTCAGGATCTTCTGGAAGATGAGTTTAAAGCATTCAAATGGCAGTTGTCAAACAATGGGGATCAAGAGTCTCTTCCTCGAGGAAAACTTGAAAATGCTGTTCCGCGTGATGTTGTGGATCACTTGGTGCAGCATTATTGTGCTTCAGATGCTGGGAAGGTTGCAGTCCGAACACTGCGCAAAATGAAACAAAATGAGCTTGCTGAACAACTAAAGAAAAAACTTCAGGAAGGTACAGAAAAACAATAGATATTGGTTTGAGAAGGATTTTGACATTTCTTGATATGGTTTGGATTTTTTTTTTTTTTTTTTGCATTTTGCATTTTGAGTTTATCTCTTGTTTAACAGCTCTCTCTCTCTCTCTCTCTCTCTCTCTCTCTCTCTCTCTCTCTCTCTCTCTCTCTCTCTCTCTTCCATGCCTCTTTATCACAGTGCCAGAAGCAGTTCCTGTTGAGAGTGGAGCATCATCCGGTGCCGTATCTCAGTCTGCTCAGACTCCAGCAGTTACAATGAACATATCAACAACTGAAGGAGGAAACGTTAAAGCCCCTGTTCTACATGGTGTTTATAACGGCCCAATAACATTCAACTGATCTATCATCATCTTCATAAGATCAAATGTCATATTTTTAATACTATAAATTAAGCACTTTTTCAAAAAAAAAGGCCGTGATTCATTGGTCTGATGTAATCTGTCGGAACTAAATGATAATAATTTCTCAATAGTCCAAAAAGTGTATTTAAAGTAAAAAGTACAAGCGAATAATGTATTCAATATAGTTAAAACGAGCAATTAATGTGCATTCGTTTGACTATGCTGAGGAGCAATTAGTTCATCCCACATAGGCAACAGAAATGTGTGCTGTGAGCCCTGGACTTTGCAAAACTTTAAAAATATACGTTATAAAGGCAATAAAGCTATATAAACTTTAATCACACAAATGGAAATTAAAAACATACACATTTCTTTTATGCTAAATATTGGCAATATGGTTCACTTTGCTACTAAAAGTAATTTGTTTACATGGATGTACATGATTTGCATGAATATTAAATGTAATTGCAGTTTTACTAAATGTAGTTTTACCAGATTTGGTTGATTTGATTGGCAATGACTACTACTTTTGGACTTGGTCACTGTACTGAAAAACTTAGCACACATAAATGACAGAATGCTTGTGAAAAGAAATACTAGTACGTCTAATTATTTATATTGTGCAATTTTTAAAAAAGAGTTTCTGCTTTCTGTCACCTGCAGCATTAATATAATGTAAAGGCCCATTGATATGAATCACTTGTATTTACAGTGGGCAGGACGTGATTCTCAAATGCTAATGAAGTCGTCAGGATGCTTGGACAGGATTGGTTGCTTGTCCTGCAAAAACCCTCCACAGCAGCCAAATCTGACAACAACTCTTTGGAATCTATTTATTTCACTTTAACACATCACATGTTCTGCTTAGTCATTATGGATGTGTTGTAATTACAAAAATGTGCTTTTAATTACATTTAAAAACTTGTGAATTAAATATTGGTAAAACCTGCTTCAGGAACTGAATACCAGGGTTATTATAGCTTTTGATTTGTATTTAGTTAGTCATTTTAAGTTTAGTTTGGGTTTTCTCAGTGTTTTCTAGTTTCAGTTGAATTAGTTTTTATTATAGCTATTTTTTAATCATGACAGTTTTATTCCTGCCAAAGCTACAGTGTTTACATTAATAACATTTCTCAGGACCATCACCACCCAGCTAACAAAAAAGGTCCCTGAATGTCTTCATGTAGGGACTTTAGACATCAAAAGGACATTTCGGGGGACATTCGTAGGACTCCTAGTGGACATTCGGGGACCTTTAAGGGACGTTCGCTACCAGTTATTTGAACATCCTCACATTGAATCAGCGTTGTTACCACCATTGAAAACACATAAAATCAATCCAAATGATTTGACACCTTGTGTTGAGACTATGTTGATGTCAGTTGTGTAGATCTATACTTTACAATCAACACATTTTCAGTTTCCATTTTAAAATCCCAAATACTTTATTTAATAAATCAGCCTATATATGTAATAATTTATCAAAAACATCAAGTGTTGTTCATTTTATTTACAAATACATAAACATATTAAGAGTAAACTTTTTTCTGCAATACATAAATCTCAAGTCTACTGTAAACAGCCAAATCACACCGGTGCAATCACAGATTAATATATAATAATAAACCAATTACAGGCTAATTTAACCAGTCTCAAAGTTACAGATTTAATGAGTTCACCCACAAACATTTAAACTGTCATCATATACACACCCTCTTGTTGCTCTGAACCTTTATTACTTTTATTCTTAGGCAGAAGAGACCGATAATTTCAGTCTTTTTTTCTCTCTCTATAAAAGTGAATGGTGACTGAGACTGAATAATTTAATATTTTGTACTTAAGACATACAGGTTTGGAACATACTGAGCCCCTCTGAGAGTACGGGGAGAGTTTTTTCTCCCTGAATTTTTTTATTTAAATTGTTTGTATTTAATTGCAGTCCCTTGCAAGAAGTTTTGTGCTCCCTCTTCAACTATTAATTGATATTATTTGTTGTGAAATCATCACCAAAAATGTTTTAATAGTTTTACTTTAATAACCATATTTGTAGTGAAACCACAATAATAATATAGCACAATGAAAACTATTGTAACAAAAATCTCAGATGTGTGTGACTTTCCTTCTTCAGCAAAACCGAAGTGAAGATTTTTACAAGTAGGTTTCAGCTCAGTTTGTCCATACAATGCAAGGAAACGGGTGCCAATAGACTGCTGGCTGTTTGACAGTATAAAAGGCATATTTAGGCAGCATACATGTAATAAAAGACAACCCCAAACAAAAATGCAGCTGAAAAGTTATAACAATGCAAAATATATGATTGTCTAAAAACTATTACCTTCCGAAGCATAAAGCAAATGAAACAGGAGTATGGCACTGCACATGTCTCTCTGAAATGAAGAAATATATACAAGTTACATTATTAAACAGAACTACAACTATTCATCATCAAGATAATATTTAAGCATTTAGATAAAACACAAAAGACACTGTTTCTCAGCTAAATGTATCGGTACAGCAGATGGCAATGTATTTAAATGTAGGCCTATGTTATATTGTTATGAGAGATACAATTGTAATATAATAAAGATACATTTAGACTTCTACCTTTGCCATGCTCACTTGGACCTCTATGAACATTAGTGCAGAAAATGCCACAAGGTTTGTACCTGAAATTAAAATGCAGAGTTTTTGAGAAAGTAAAGACAGTTTTACATCTATTCACCGTGTGTTATTGACTCACTGTGGCACGTGTGTTATAAGACATTCGCGATCGTAAGTCAGATAAATGAACGAACTAAGTTAATGTTTAGAAAACATGAAAAAGATAAGTGTGAAACTGATCGTGTTAAAGTTGCCAATCTCCAATAACTGAAAGTAGTCTAACACGTTGAATATCTATTGCCAATGTATCTCTGTTACCTGCTGCCTGGAACTAGAACTGTTAGTAAAAATATAGTAAAAATTATCTACTAATTCACTTAAGCTCCTGTGCAGCCTTAAAGGGGCCCTTCTTTCGTCATACTTAGTTAACTTCCATCGATTATGACAATATTTCTACTCAGTTTATCTAAATAGAGTGTATTCTAGTTTTCTTAGTTTATATTCAATTTAGTTTAATTTAAAGTTTAATATTTTGTCAATATTTCTCCATTCTGCTGTTTGTATTTTTAATGTTGTAACTTTAATAATTTTGCTTGCTTCAAAGGTTTAAAAACTCTTTATTTTTATTACTGATATTGAATGGTAAAGTGATTATAACTTCTGTCCACTCACTAATCACTGTATCAATACTACCTGGGTTTCCACTCTTTTTGCAGTCGTTGGTGATTACTGTATAATCATTTTTTATATAATCTTTTAGTTTATTATCTTACCAATTGCTATGAAATACTTTTCCTTGATTGTTTTCCTCATTTAAAAAGTTTTACGTCTAAAGACATTAATAGTTATTTTGAAACATAGATATAATATCATGACCACTCATGTTAGATGAAGAGTTCAGTCATATCAATAACCTTATAAAAGCTGTTTTATTCTGCACAGAGCAGGGGCACCTCATGGGGCAGCCATGTTAGAATCACATGACCATCTGATCTTAATCTCAGTAACCATCCTGTTATTGGACACTTTCACTCATGGATTAAATCAATCCTGGTTTACTGTGCACAGTGAATTTCTACAAAATAATTTGTAATGACGCTTCATCCAGGCCACTAGGTGAACGTGTAAGCCATTCTTCGACATGCTTAAAAATGACTGAGTGCACATTTAAACAACACAATAATTTGTTTTTAACTTTATTGGAGTTTGATAAGTAATAATACAAAATTAATCCTTTAACTGATTTTATTTAACTGCAATTATTGGGTCAAAATTGGCTTCCAGTCTTACTACAAAAAGCTAAATTACTTGAAAAATCCCAGCCTGTCAAAATGTGTTATATGACATATATTATTAGATTAGATTACTTTCTATTTGTCCCATCACTGGGAAATTCTTCCTGTAATAACACCATATAAACCCCATACGTCCAAATATATGCAAACCAAAATGCAACCCAATACAGCTCATATTCAGTGTTATAAAAGTGTTATTAACAAGCTTCTTCTACCATACTATTTGTGGGGGTTGGGTTGGATAAACATTTCATTTTTTTGATATTTTTTTACTGGAATACAAGACAAAATGACTGATTAAGAGCATGATATTCTGCAGTGAATAAATGTTATTCTGAAGAGGGCTTCAGGTTACTCCATCTGAAGGACAAAGTGCCACTATCCACCTTAAATCCAGCATAAAGAGGTTCCTTAAAGGAGGTGAGAAATGTGTATATGCGTGTGAGTGTGTGTGTGTCAGAAACACTGTAAAAAGACAAAGTGCCAGCCATCGAGTCCACAATCTGCTGCTCTGCAAGGATGAGTGATTGGAGTCTTTATGTTAATGTTCACTTTATTGTGACAAAAATATGTAATCACCCCACATGTAATTTTCCATGAAACATAAATGTTTCCAAGCTGACTGGGCACCCCAAAAGCAATATTATAGTTTTTGCATGGTATGGATTTGTACGCCACCCCAACACCCCCCTTGAATCGCTCCATTTAGCCTCCCAGTAACAGCATCCAGTCAGACTCTCTCGACACAGAACCTGCACACTGTGATCAAATCTCTCTGGATGATCAGGATATGGCTGTTTCTCTTACTCGTGTCACCTGTCTTTTTTCATCAGAGAGATGTTTAGATCCAGTGTGAGATCACAGGCATCTGTAAGACAAAATATATTTTACATTAGAGAAACAAACCATTGTTTTACTATTTGTAATTTATTTAATTCTACACATTTAATTTTTTGTATTATGTGTGTAAATGTGTATGTATAATGGTACTAATACTTTGGCATTGTAAATTTTCCTTTTACCATGCCAATAGGAAACAGAACAAATGGCAGATGCAGACTTACACTTTCTGTAAGTCTGCTTTCCTGTCTTGATGAAGTGTTGACCATTAGGATCAGTTCTGAAGAAATTAAATAAGTAAATAATACATTTACAGTGAAGAAAAAAGTAAAAATGGTCATAAGAAGCAAGTAATAGAAAAGCGTTTGCAAGCTTCTATATATATATATATATATATATATATATATATATATATATTTCAATTAAGGTGTTCTTGAATTAAGTCATTGACTATATCAATTCAAATTGTCATGTATTTCACATTTAAACTTGATAGATCCAGACAAATATATCACATCATTAGTCAAGCTTCCATCCTAGTTACACATTGAATTTATACGAAAATGTTGAATATCACAATAACAATATGCAGATAAAGCAGCGTTTTCACCCCAGGTGTTCAAAAGAACAAAAACGTCTCTTCTGGGTAAATTGGTGCAAAATAGAAATGAAAATATAAGTAGAAGACGCTGTGTCTCTTTTATTAAATGTAATAAATTACTTGCAGTTTAGAGTGCATAGACAAACCACTCTGATTCTTACTGTATATAAATTCTATAGAAATATATTTGGTAAATGTGTTTCAATTGTAGTTTATCCACATGTCTTCTTATCAAAGTGTATTAATTTTGTATGTGCATTTTCTAGATTTTATTAGTATATTGGAGATTCCATCCAGCATTTTAATGTAATATTCCACAATATGTGTAGGGAAACCCAGCTATTGACCCACTACTAACTTGAACTTGTCCAGTTTGCAGTTTGGATCATTAAGTCTCTCAGAGAGCAGTTTGACGCCTGATTCTTCTGGGTGATTGAAGCTCATATCCAGCTCATTCAGGTGTGAAGGGTTTGAACTCAGTGCTTAAGTTACATAACAACAGCTCACTTCTGTCACCATACAACAAGACAATCTACAGATTAATACAAAAACAAAAAACAACACTTAATCTGTACACCAAACATAAACGTAAACATAGACGTAAACAAAGCAAAAGTAAACTTTTCCTTATGCTACATTTGCTGAATTCCCTAAAGTCTTACCCCAGTATCTCTAGTTTACAGTTTGTATTCTTCAGTCCAACAGAGAGCAGCTTCACTCCTGAATCCTGCAGGTCATTATTACTCAGGTCCATCTCACTAAGGAGGGAATCTGAGCTGAGAATTAAGGAAAGGACTTCACAACTCTTCTCAGTGAGGTTACACCAGCTCAACCTGCATTAGAACATTTAAAAAACATCTTTTACCAATCATGTTTCTTCAGTATTGTAAATAAGAAAATTAAAGAAAATTCTATACCATTTTAAATGCATTGTTAAGCTTAAAATTAAATTATTTCATCACATACTCATACATATAATCGCATAAAACGTGTGTTTTTCTTCAGTGGAACACAAAATATCTAGCATAATGTCTTGGTTTCATCTAGGTTTCATTGTTAATACTTTCCTCAGAATTTTTAGCTTTCTCTATTTGCTGTCCATTCCATGTAAGAGCTGTTGGAGTCCAGAGTCATGCAGATCATTGCTGCTGAGGTCAAGCTCACTGAAACGATATGAGATAATCTTGAGAGCAGACAACTCCTTCCCGGTGTCCTGGCCAAAACGACACCGGGACAAACTGAAATAGTTCAATTTCATCATTACATTAAGTAACTGCCATTTTTTTCTGAGAAATATAAACAGTGATTACCTCAGTGTCTCTAGTTTACAGTTACCCCTTTTCCACCAAGGCAGAGCTGGTGCTGGTTCGGAGCCAGAGCCTAGTTTCAAATCGGTTCTTTGTTTTTCGACCACCAAAGCACCAGCTCCGAACCAGTAAAAGTGGTTCTTAAGTAGCACCAAATCATTGCTGGTCTAGAAGTAAGAACCGCTTACGTCAGCGGCTGGGGGTGGGGTTACCATGACCAACAAGACGAACAGAAACTTGTGAGCGCCATTTTTGAATTAGCAGATTGTGGCAGCGGGGGCGTGGTCAAGCGCCCGTCCGGAGAGGGGGAGCGGTAAGGGCGCTTACACCTGAGCTAAAATATGTCTAACACCTGTCTCTAATTTCAGTGAGCACGGGGAGAGCGGCATAAAAGAGCCACAGCATCACCAGTCAGGACGCCAGTCCAGTGTTGGCAGCCCAAGAGTTTAGTTTGAGTTTATGGAAAGCTTTAGTTTGTTGTCAGAAGTTTATGTTTGAATCCCTGTCATTTTACGTTGAACGATTAAAGACCCCTCACCTGTGTGCAGAAGCCTGTCCTCGTGTCCTCCTTTTCCCCGCCCTGTCAAGAGTCTTGTTACACTGGTGCCGAAACCCGGGATCTTCAGATATGGAGGGTCGTCCCGTAGAGTCCTCCCAGCTGGCCGAAGTCCTCCAGTCCCTCGCAGCACTACATCAGAGCCACCATCAGTCCCTGCTTGAGCTCCGAGAGGACCAAGATCGGACCAACTGCCTGCAACAAACCTCCTGGCCTATGCTGATCTGAGAAGAGCGATCATGCAACGGGTTGGTCGGAGTCCCGAAGAGAACCGCCAGCTGTTCTGGGCTATGAAGTTGGAGAAAACCGACCGCCCATTCGCGTTTGCCCAGCGGCTCCGTGATGCCTGCCGGAAGTGGCTGCTAGTGGGGGACCGCGACATCGAGGGACTGATCGATCAGGTGGTGCTGGAGCAGTTCACTCAGCGATTGCCCAAGAGAACGACGGAGTGAGTCCAGTGCCACCGCCCGGCGTCGCTGGAGGCGGCGATCCAGCTAGCGGAGGACCACATGGCGGCGACCCCCTCTCTCTCTCTCTCTCTCTCTCCCTCCCCTTCCCCTGTGTTTTTTTCCGCTCTTCCCCATCCCCCTCCCCCCTCTCGCTCTGTCTTCCCTCCAGGGTCCGTTCCTGCCCACCGCAGGCGAGGAGACTGGCAGAGACCCACGGTGGCAACGCACACCCCCCCCGCCACATTCAGCCGCTCTCCCCCTCAGGTGGGGGCGTCCGCCGATGCAGGTACGGGTGTGGCGCCTGGGCCAGCCTGTTGGAGGTGCGGGGACCCGGGCCACTTCCGTGATCAGTGTCCGATGATGGAAGTGGGGACAGTGGTTCGGGTCTCCGATCCCCCGCATGCTGCCCCCGATTGGGCTGGAGCGTACCGGATTCCGGTAAGAATCCAGGGGGGTACACACCAAGCATTGCTGGATACCGGTTGCAATCAAACCACCATCCATCAATGCTTGGTTCAACCCAGGGCTTTGGGCACAGCTAGACGGGTGAGGGTAGGTGTGTGCATGGGGATATTCACAAGTACCTGATGATGACCTTGTTAGTGAAATTCTGGGGAAAAAAGCATAGAGTGGAGGCAGTGGTTAGTCCCCGCCTCACCCATCCTCTGATTTTGGGGACCGATTGGCCAGCGTTTAAAGATGTGCTAGGGGGGGTTTGTATGGATGGGTCCTGCACTAAAGTGGGGAGATGTGCGATGTGCGATGCTTTGACAGGGGAGGCGGAGCCGGGGCCGTCCTCGGCTGCTCCAAATCTGGATGACGAGGAGAGGGGCGAGGCTTCCGCCCCTCCTCTTCGCAGGGAATTCCCTGACGAGGATTTCCCTTTGGAGCAGTCGCGGGACGAAACCCTCAAGCATGCCTTCGATCAGGTAAAAGTGATCGATGGTCAGCGCCTTCAGCCAGACATCGCTCTCGCATACCCCTATTTCTCAATTATAAATGACCGACTGTATAGAGTGACGCAGGACACTCAAACTAAAGAAAATATGACACAGCTTTTGATTCCACGGAGCCGCCGGGAAATGTTATTTCATTATAATCCCATGGCGGGTCATCTAGGGGAAAGAAAAACACTTCTCCGACTAATAGCCCGTTTTTATTGGCCGGGAATTAGCGGTGACGTCCGCAGGTGGTGTGCGGCGTGCCGCGAATGCCAGCTGGTAAACCCACCGGCCACCCCAAAAGCGCCATTGCGCCCTCTTCCGTTGATCGAGGTCCCCTTCGAGAGAATTGGAATGGACCTCGTCGGGCCATTAGAGTGGACAGCACGGGGACATCGCTTTGTGTTAGTCCTAGTGGATTACGCAACGCGATATCCGGAAGCAGTGCCTCTAAGCAACATCTCAGCACGTAGTGTTGCTGGGGCGCTCTTCAAAATAATCTCCCGGGTGGGGATTCCAAAAGAAATCCTCACCGATCAAGGCACAACGTTTATGTCACGCACACTTCGCGAACTTTACGATCTATTGGGCATTAAATCGATTCGCACTAGCGTGTATCATCCGCAGACAGATGGCCTAGTGGAACGTTTTAACAAAACCCTCAAAAACATGATTCGTAAGTTCTTTCATGTTGAAAATGTTGCTTCACATGAATAAGTGCTGACAAAAAATTATGTCACCTTTTGCACGCACTGCTTCAGCAATGGATACTCTGTGTCACGAGGCTCCAGAAATTGTTCGTTCATAGCTGTCACACTGTTCTACATCTCTTCCCCCTCATTTTCATTGTCAATAGATTTACATTTCTTTTTGACAATAAATCGATCCATGTCGACCAGACTTCAAAACTAGCAACCAGCAAACTGATATTTATTTTTTGTTGTAGCTGAGCAGGTGCGTTCTATTCCGGCAAGCATTCTATTTTGGCCATTCTTTTAAAACAGCTGCACTATACTGCCATCTCTCTGCTGTACAGGGAAAAATAGATATATAATAATATACATTATGTATAATGAATGAAAATTAGGAAAATCACAGCAAGCCACAAATTAAGGGCTCATGGGCTGCATGTGGCCCCGGGCCGCGCAATGAGTATCACTGCCTTAGACTCAGATTCATCACTTACATCAATGCCACAAGCTTTCAAATAATCTTCGTAGAACATGATATTTTCCTTCTTCAGCTGTTCAAATGCCAGTTTAGCCAACTTTGAGATCATTTCTTAGTTTGAACCCAAGAGCTTTGTGTGATCTCTTTCATTTTTTTCATAATTTTGGTTCTTCATGTTCATCTGTTTTAGTAAGAAGTGAACATACATTTCAGTAAGTGTTGAAGGAATGTCTTCCCCATTGTTCTTGATAAGAATTTCATGAAGAACAGTAGCTGTGATCCAACAGAACACAGGAATGTGACACATGATGTAGAGACTACGAGATGTCTTAATGTGTGAAATGATTTGTAAGGCCTGAGTTTCATCTGTGATTCTCTTTCTGAAGTATTCCTCCTTCTGTTTGTCAGTAAATCCTCGCACCTCTGTGAATAAACCCACATACTCAGGAGGGATTTGATTAGCTGCTGTATATTATGTACAGAGCAATGTAAGTAATGGCAGAAGTGGATATGCTGGATAATATAAATAGACTTAAACTGTTTATTGCACATAATTATTGCTCAATGGGGCAGCTTTAACTGTTCATGAGATGGATAGCCTGAGGGAAAAAAATGATCCTGTGCCTGACGGTTCTGGTGCTCAGAGCTCTGAAGCGCCGGCCAGAAGGCAACAGTTCAAAGAGTTAGTGGGCAGGGTGAGCGGGGTCCAGAGTGATTTTACCAATCTTTTTCTTCACTCTGGAAGTGTATAGTTCTTGAAGGGAGGGCTGGGGGCCATCAATAATCCGCTCAGTAGTCCGGACTGTCCTCTGTAGTCTTCTGATGTCTGATTTCGTAGCTGCACCAAACCAGACAGTTATTGAAGTGCAGAGGACAGACTCAATGACTGCTGAGTAGAACTGTTTCAGCAGCACCTGTGGCAGGTTGAACTTCCTCAGCTGGTGAAGGAAGTACAACCTCTGCTGGGCCTTTTTCACAATGGAGGCGATGTGTATCTCCCAATTCAGGTCCTGTGAGATGGTAGTGCCCAGGAACCTGAATGACTCCACTGCTGCCACAGTGCTGTTCAGAATGGTGAGGGGGGACAATGTTGGGGTGTTCCTCCTAAAGTCCACAATCATCTCCACCGTTTTGAGTGTGTTCAGCTCCAGGTTGTTTTGACTGCACCAGACAGCCAACCGTTCAACCTCCTTTCTATATGCAGACTCATCATCATCCCGGATGAGGCCGATGACAAACTTCAGGAGCTTGACAGAGGGATCCTTGGTGGTACAGGTGTACATGGTACCTAACGTGTCTCCACACGAGTTTAACATGCTCATGGTTGCCAGATAAGAGACGAAACACACCCAGTTTAAGATTTATACTTGGGCAAATTGGAAATATTACGCCTAATGTAGTCCTTATTTTGTGCAATCTGGCAACCATGCACACGAGTGCGCTATTTCTCGCTTTCCCCTTTGAACAATTTTAGCGATCTGTAGTGCAATATTCTGCTCAAGGAAAAGTGTTATATGGCTACTCTGTGTCCATTCTTGAGGCTGCTTGTGATTTTTGGTGCTACTAATTCTGCAGGTAAACCTTCTGAGTGATTAAATTAAATATAAAAGTAGTTCTCAGCATCATTGACTTGAGAGCAAAAGCAAGCCAGAAACAAATATGTATATGTATTTATTATTTGTGGAATTTAGAAATGTTGAAGTCCCTTCACAACTGTATGTTAATGTAACACTTGCAGTAATCATTTATCATAGTCATGCAGTCAATGTTATTCAGTTGTGTGCTGAAAGTCAAACGTTGACAACAACAACAAAAATAATGTCACGATGCATGTCCTTGTACTGGAAAACCATGAACAAAACTATGCAACATAAAAGGAAATGCAACCCAAGATACATTAAATAGAGTTTATGTCTAATCTATGGCAGACCGCCACTTGATGTCCAATGTAAAATCTGTCCTGAAGTAAAACCAGTTGAGAACCACTGATTTAAAGGTACAGACAGGAGCAGTCTGGCTGTGCTGTCACGCACCTACAGTATATTTCAATTATTAATATAATCATTACTTCAAAATCTCACACAGCTGATGTTATTATTCATTTAGTAGTTAATTTAACATATGAACTAACATGCTTTAGTTATATAACATGTTATAGTTACATGCTATTTTTATAATGTTTATAATTCTATTTATTATTATAATTCTGTTAGCTTTCTTATTTTTTCTATTTATTTTATTTTAAAAAGGGAGACTTTTTTTACAATTCAATAAAATAAATGGTTTAAATTATAATAAAGTGTTTGCTCAAAAATAAATAAATAAATACATAAAATAACCCTTCAGTTTTCACTGATAATACTAATTGTGTAATACCGTATACTGTGATACTGTGAAACCGTGATATTTTCTGAGACATTTATCATACCGTGAATGTCTCGTCACTGTCATGACTGCAATGTTGCTCGGAACTGCACACAAGACTTTCACCCACTGTTGCACTTGTGTACATGGTTGTGTGACAATAAAGTGATTTAGGAAAGGAAGCAGGAACATGCAGTCTACATCTTGATTGGCGTTTCCTTCAGCCCAGTCCAGAATGAACTTTTGCACAGAGAAAGTTTTTCCAATGCCAGCAATTCCTTTGGTCAGAACAATGTTACCCTCTGCCTTTTGTCTTAATAAGCTAAATATGTCATTGTAGTTGACTGGCGTGTCCTCAAATCTTTGGGTTTTGAAAGCTCTGTCGATCTTCAGAATCTCATGTTCATGATTGACAGAGTTCTGTGTAAACTTTCTTGAGATGCATTTTATTTTATTTTTTACCCTAAAAAACACGTTGGTTTTCTCCTTCATGTAGTCTTTGTAATTTTTCATGACTTTTAGCAAGACATCATCCTCTGTGATACAAAACAAGAACACAAGGACTTTAATTCATGTTGATCAGCAATATCGTTTCAACTAGTATTGGGGAGTAACTGAAATTAACGACGCTACCAATCTAACTATATTTTTGAGTGTGTTCAGATATTTTCACAATTGTGTGCCTTTTCAGTAAAAAGCTAAATTAGCATAAAAGTAGCATAAAAACACATTGTTTGTCACATTATATTGTGAACAGAAATGGAGCCAAAAGGAGTAATCAAACATATTCATCTAACCCATTCTCTCTTTCTCATGTAGCGCAGGGAAAACTGAATCATTTAAGTGAATCAGTTTTTACGGACAGTTATGAACTAGTTAAAATGATGATTCCCTTATATAGCATTGGGGAGTCCGATCATTTTAGTGAGTTGATTCTTTTGGATGGTTCATGTACTGTCAATGAACTAGTTTACAAAAATTATTCACTGATACAGTTGAGCCTCTGATTCACTTTGGATTTTTGTTTGAAGCCAAATATTTAGTTAATTGTTTCTGTTTATTACTATACTGTATTTCGATTCAGTTATATAAAGTATGGTGTTTTCTAGTTTTATCAATGTAGTATACATTTATGTTCAATTTAATGGTGTCACCTTTTGTTTAACCCTTATGAGATAAATAATTGTTTTACTATGTAATACTATGTTAGTAATATTGTAGTAACAATGGTCAATTTTGTGGTTATGTCTAACTACAAATGTTATGGTTAACTATGGTTACTGCAGTGGTTAATTTTCATAAGAGAATTTCCTAATTATTTAATTAATTAAATAAATATTTAACCCTAATTATATACTATAAAACTGATTTAAGTGAAATTTAGAACTTTGATTGCAGAATTAAATATGATTTTATGATGTTTTATACTTTCTTCTTTACATAGCATCTATGTAGTTAGTTACTTTTTAGTAGTTTGTAGAGTAGCTGTAGAGCAGCATGACTCTAGTTTGTGGAAAGCAAAAAAAGTAGCTTCCTCATACTGGTTACAACATAATAACAGGGAGGTTATTAGGGGCCAAGCACTGAAGGTGCCACCAACTGTTCAAATGTGCCCTTATGTTGATATTCATAACTTTTGAACTGTAAGGCCTACAATCAAAATTCTTGTTCCTCTGATTTCTTGGCTAATGCCGAGTCGAATGCATTCCATGGTTTAAATTTCCATCTAAGTAGATTTTATGCAATTTTGAGATTCCGAAAAAACGTCTCGGTTACGTATGTAACCTCCGTTCCCTGATGGAGGGAACGAGACGCTGTGTCGAAGAAGTGACACTAGGGGTCTCTCTTGAGCGCTGAAAGATGTCTCTGATCTATGAAAAAAGGCCAATGAAAGTTGGTGAACAGTATTTGCATACCCCGCCTCCGGATACGGATATAAAGGCGAGGGAAATACGCTCGTTCATTCAGGACTTTTCTGAGGAGCCGGGAGTGTTCCGGGCACCTCAGCGGCTCGGCTCAGCGATGTGGCCGGGAAGACACGACGTCTCGTTCCCACCATCAGGGAACGGAGGTTACATACGTAACCGAGAAGTTCCCCGTCTGTCTCTCACTTCGACGTCGTGTCGAAAAAGCGCTCCACTTCAAAACTCGCCATGCGCTGAGCCGTGTACGTGTACTGCTTACACAGAAGCGGGCAGGTATTTCTACGTGCACAAGTGACCAACTGTGTTCAGGCTGCACATACTCTTCCCCAGTGCCCCAAAAAAGTCGTCAGAATCCTTTTGGTTACCCTAGGGGCGAACAAGGTGACGCTCCCAACTAGGGAACGGGCCAAGCCTGGCTGGGCCTCTTTTCTCTCTATGTTTTCTCGGCATAGAGCAAGAAGAGCCGGGGCCCTTACCGCATCGAGGGAAGGGGGTCTTATCCCGAATTCCTATTCTTTTAGGGGGAAAAGACCCTACGGAGGCCACACCCACCCGAAAGGGGAGGTAGAGGTGGCAAAACACATCACATGGCCTCTTAGGTCACATTTGGGAAGAATGACGCGGTGGTAGATCCAACCTCGAGAAGGGGGGAGTTGCTACAACACGGCGACCGGAGGGCAGCAAAGGACTGCCTAAGGGAGACGCGGGTCAGCTCGTAAGGTGACCGTACCACGGAAGTACACACAGGAGGAGTCCCATAGGAGGCCTGATCTGTGGAGCACCTATTCCAGTAGGGGTAGCCTGGGGTACCCGTAGTGTCTGTGGGAGGTCAGTGGGAGGTCTCTCGGGAGGCAGAGGGGTCTACCTGGGCCTTGCCGAACTGTTCCCAAATCAGCTGAACCGAGTGGGGGTGAAGCCTCCACTCTCCACCAGGCAAGCGTTGTCGTGACAGCGCGTCTGCTATCACATTGAGGTTGCCGGGGATGTGAGTGGCAAGCAGCGACTTGAGTCGGTGCTGGCTCCAAAGGAGGAGACGACGGGCGAGTTGTGACATGTGGCGGGAGCGTACGCCGCCTTGGCGATTTATGTACGCGACCGCAGTGGTGCTGTCCAACCTGACTAGGATATGTTTGTCCTGAATTAATGGGAGAAACGTCTGCAGGGGCAAAAGGACGGTCAACAACTCGAGGCAGTTGATGTGCCAACGCAGCTGGGCCCCTTTCCAATGGCCTGAGGCTGCGTGCCCGTTGCAAATGGCGCCCCAACCCGATCTGGAGGCATCGGTCGCGACCAGGACCTGCTGTAGTGGTACTCCTGCCCATAAGAAACAGAGGTCTGTCCAGGGGTTGAATGCTTGGTGGCAGGCGGGGGTGATTGTTACCCGGTGCGTGCCGTGGCGCCATGTTCGTCTCAGGACTCGGGTCTGAAGCCAGTGTTGGAGCGGTCTCATATGCATCAACCCCAGCGGCGCGACCGCCGCGGAGGACGCCATATGCCCCAGGAGCCTCTGGAAAGCTTTTATAGGGACCGCTGTGCCCGGCCTGAAGGCGGCGAGGCACTTCAACATTGACTGGGCACGCCCGCAGGTGAGGCGTGCCGACATTGAGACCGAGTCTAACTCCATACCGAGAAAAGAGATGCTCTGGATTAGAGTAAGCTTGCTCTTTTCCCGGTTGACCTGAAGCCCCAATGGCTGAGGTGCCTGAGCACCTGGTCTCTGTGGGTGCATAGTCACTCGCGAGTGGACTGGAACAAGCCAGTCGTCGAGGTAATTGAGTATGCAGATGCCGGCTTCTCGGAGCGGACTTTCGTGAAGACGCGAGGGGACAGAGACATGCCGAAGGGGAGGACTTTGTACTGACATGTCTGGCCATTGAACGCAAACCGCAGGAAGGGGCGGTGTCGAGGCAGGATGGAGACGTGGAAGTACGCGTCCTTCAGGTCTACCGCTGCGAACCAATCTAGATGCCGGACGCAGGTTAAGCGTGAGCACTTTGAACGGGAGTTTGTGCAGTGCTTGGTTGAAAACTCCAAGATTGGTCGTAAGCCGCCGCCTTTCTTGGGTACGATGAGGTAAGGGCTGTAGAAACCCTCCTTCATCTCGGTTGGAGTGACAGGCTCTATCACGTCTTTGGCCAGAAGAGTCGCGATTTCCGCGCGCAGGGACTGGGCATTTTCGCCGTATACTGCGGGCCTGGCAAACTGAATTGCGTAACCGAGGCTGTGAGCGGCGCACCTGCCCGCGGGACCGATCAAGTAGCCCGGGAAAGCATAGCGGATCTCCGTGCGTCAGGCTCAGGCTGGGCGGCAGAGCCGAAGGTGGCGGCCCAGGTGAGTGATCAGCATCCGATGCTGCTGTAACGCTCTCCAATGCAGCGGTGATGTCATCCAATTCTGAAGCAAGCAAGCGTGTCTGCACCGATCCCGTAGGAAGAAGGCGGAGCGCGGGGGGCAGCTGAAGTGGCTTTCTCTCATTACAAAAGAAAGCCGTGCGACCACAATGCTATAACGGCCATGTTCACGCACTGAGAAGATGAACCATTGGAGAGAATGCTCATCCCGAGCTCAGACGGAAGCAAACAAGCGTGACAGGGAGGTGGGTGGTTCGAGGGGGTTTACCCGGCGAACAGAGCCCGTCATAGTCCCCAAATCGCCTTCATCATCCGCGGCGCCTGCGTCAATCCCGTAGGAGGGAGGCGAAGCGTGGGGGGCGGCTGAAGTGGCTTTCTCTCATTACAAAAGAAAGCCACATGACCGCAATGTTGCCATGGCTATGTTCTCACACTGAGAACATGAACCATTCATAAAACGCTGCCTGCGTGTGATCGCAGCCCAGGCATGCAAGACAGCTTTTTATGACCGAGAGAGGTGGGGAGAAATCACCGCATCCAGAAACTACACAGGGGCGGAAATTACATCTTTATAAAGACGCGTCCTGAAAAGGACGTTCAACGCCGCTGTTCTCTTTTACAGAGAAAATCACTCTTTCAACTCTTTTAACTCTGCGCTGTCGAAGCGCCCAGGGGCAAACTGCACGCCGGCAGTGAAGAGAAAAGCCGCTGAAGTGCGCCGTAGATCCAACAGCAAAGCAGAGCGTCAGAGGATAGAAGCAGGATCAGTTGTGTCATTTGCAGCTGGCTGCATACACACAACCATCGGCTCCAAAGAAAATTACTGAATGAACGAGCGTATTTCCCTCGCCTTTATATCCGTATCCGGAGGCGGGGTATGCAAATACTGTTCGCCAACATTCATTGGCCTTTTTTCATAGATTAGAGGCATCTTTCGGCGCTCAAGAGAGACCCCTAGTGTCGCTTCTTTGACACAACGTCGAAGTGAGCGACAGACGGAGAACTACCTTTTCTAACTTTTTCTAAACTGTAAGACCGATTTCTTTCGGCATAGTACCATGTAGTGATCAGGAGCTATTTAAATGGCTATTTTTTGCTTGTAACTTCTGAGTAGTTTGACCTATCATCATGAGACAATGTCTCTTTAGATTCCTTGGGTCATGGCGATTTTGCTGATACTAAATTTCCATGGTCGGCCATACTTCCTGTCCGTAATTTAGAATTTCAATGAAAACCTACTATTTCAAATCACTCGTAGGCCATATGTCCAGTTCACACAAAATGTCTCATTGTGCCATCTAGGGACACACACAACAAACATTTATCAAAAGGTTTTCGTTAGACAAAACAGTTTTCGAATAGCGCTCCAACGAATTTGATGGCAAGTTGCCAAAAAGCATCTAAGGCTCTATCTCAGCAATAATTTGTTGTATTTTCATGATTTCACAATGACAACACCCTGACCTCACCATAGAAACTTGGTGACAGTGAAACCTATTGCTCCAAAATTATAAGTAATTTTATTAAAATTTAAGAATGTCTCTTAAATTGATCTAAAATATAAGTCAAATGCATTTATAAAAAAGTTTTGGAATTTGTTTGTACCTTGTTTTCCTGCATGTTTCTCAGATATCTGTCCATCTGTGGGTGTTTGCAGCTCTATGAGAAGAGCAGCAGTTATCAAAAAAGCGGACAGACATATGATAACTAATGCAACAAAGCAGTAATGACTCTTATTTATTAAAACTTGATGTTCTGGTTCATAGTGTTGGCATTATGTTAATAGTGTTATAGTGTTGTGATCATACCAATAGCACCAGTGGTTGAGACTCCAGTCTGAGGTGGACTGCTGATCTGAACTGGAACATTGTGCACTGAAATAGAGACAGAGAGATGCATACCTTGTTTTACATTACAGCTTTAACATGAGTGATATTCTTTCTTTTATTACCTTCCTTGTACTTGTTCTCTAACTGTTCAGACAGCTGGTTGTGTTTCATCTTCTTCAGGATGTTCAATGTGATCATCACAGCTTCTTCTGGTTTAAAACACTTGACCATCTGATCCACTGTATCAATGGCATCTGCATTTTCCAAGTCATCAGCTGAAATGGATCCTTCTTGTTTTAGATGAAATTTAAACCTCTTCAGTTTTTTTTCGTCCAGCTCATCCAGTGTTTCCAGAAGCTGCTCTGGAACTGATGCCATCTTGTCTACCTAGGTCTTTAGTATAAGAACAGATCATAGAAGTAATTTGATAAGAGTCTTTATTGGTATGTCATGTTACTGGCTTAACATGTAATACAAAAAAAATATAACATGAAAGTCCATTACATACTCATAAGTTGTTCTAATCACGGCTCTCCTATTTCTGACATCCACTTTTTGTGTTAGGATGCACAATATCTCTATGACAATCAACAGTTTGCAGCCTATATACCTATAAAGTACCTATATTTACAGTATATTGGTCTTTATGAAAACATACATAAAAAGTATAATTATAGACAGTCTTAAAGAAATATTCCAGGTTCAGTAAAAGTTCAGACAACATTTGTGGCATAATGTTTATTACCACAAACATTAATTTTGTCTCGTCCCTCCTTTTCTTTAGAAAAGCACAAATATGTGTTCCAGTGTGACTCTTACAATGGAAGTCAAAGGGGTCAATCCATAAATGTTAAAATGCGTAATGTTTCAAAAGTATAGACACAAGACATAAACAATATGTGTGTATGATTTTAATGTGATGAAATTCTAATACTATCATTGTCTGTGTAAAGTTATATCAAATCAGAATCCTACTGCCCTACAAGCGTAACTTATAACTTATATTATAGTGAAGGCTTAGCTCATGAATGTTAATTTAGATGTACTGCTCCGATAGGCCTGTTGAGCGAACGTCATGAAATCTACGTAATATTCAACATCAAGGAGGACGTTATCCATGCGTAGGAGGCAGGAGTATTTTTATCGTCATGAACCAGGAAGTAACGTGTAACGTGTAACAAACACGTCGATAGTGCGTGAAACAATCTATACTACAATATTATAACTTTTAATTAGCTATCATGACCGCACAATCTAGCAGTCGCTTCGGTGACGAAAACTACAAAAACTGGTTAAAAGTAGTGAATTATCTTTACTTACTGAGGAAGCATCTTAAGAACTTTGTTGAAAAGGAAACCGAAAGTTTTCACAATTCTCTCCAAGTCGGTGCTCCCAAAGAAAACCTACGTGGGAAATGCATCAACACAACACAACAACAACAGGTAAATGTAGACTATTTATGAGAGTATATTGCTTGTGAATTTTTTCCAATCGCTGCGTCGACTACTGAAACATTTAATCGAATTTGATGGGTTCCGCACCACACCCATGATGTACTGTAAATGACGTAACCGAGCCCAGCAGGGGGCAATAGTGACACGAGTATATAAATATTTATAAATCTGCCCAGCTGAAAAATTATGATAATAATAGAACATGGTATGCATGACATAATTATGTTTTGTATTGTCACAGATTGCACACATTTAATACTGTAGTTTTTAAAAATAGTATTGTCACCGATTACATGTTTCTAAACTATTCATTTCACAAATGTGTGTATGTTTATCCAGTAAAATAATGTTTGCCATTGTATAAATTTACTAGTGAAATCAGACATTACATGATGTGGCATTATCAGGACCATTAGCATTATTATACATTATATTCAGAATTATATAAAGTTTATTATTGTACAATCATCTGTAAACCCTGGGCAAATTCACTCTCATTAAGACTCATCCCGGTGCTCAATGTATTACATGCGCTTACATGATCTGGAGAAAACACTTCAAAAACCAGGTGTTGACAGTAACATTCTCAACTGACAGGATGTGTTCCCCCTGCTATAATGGGGGTGGTTTTAAGGCAAAGATAAAACCTTAAAACTTGTGTAGTTATTATTATTTTTTTATTATCTATAATTTCTTTTGACCTTTTCTCTGTAAATTGCGGTGAAAGTGTACTTAGACAGAGAACCATCAGGTTAGTTTAATGTTAACAGCTGAAGTACAGTGGACAATGGAGCTCTCTTGTGGCCAAATCACGCAATTGCTTTTCTACAAAAAAATTAAAAAATAAATAGCTTGGCTAATGCGGAGTTTACGCTACACGATTTTAAGCAATAACGTTGTGAATAAATAGATGTTAGCCAAAAATTAGCATCATTATTGTTAGTTTGAGATTTATTCACATACCACACCATTAAAGCTAGTAAAAAGAGGGGATGTTTTTGCAGTAAAACTATTTTCATTAATGCACATTCATTACAGGATCCCTATTGTGAACTTGTTATGTGTCACTGAAAAGATTCATATATCCCAACACTATATTGTGAACTTTACAGATGGGGATAAAAAACAGTGGAAATTCTCCACATAGTTAAAAATATTACACACACACACACACACACACACACACACACACACAATTGTTGACTGACAAATTACAAGAGGGTAGTGATGTCCAGTTTGTGAACGAATCTTTCTTTTGATCCGGTTCTTTTTAGTTCACCAAATCACACTGAATCTTTTCAAACAGTTTACGTCTCGAGTCAACACTGATCCACAAGATACACTATCTTTCTCTGTCTCATTTCTACCTGTCTCTCAGATGTGTCTGACACTCTGAATCTAAATGAGCCGATAACCTGGAGTAATATGATACTAGAACTGGTGATATCTGTTTTGCCAAATCTTTGCAATGAACCGCTCCAACTAGTTCACAAATCAGACTGAACACTTGGGTCGCAACAGCTCTCGAGTCAACTGTACAATGGTCTGAGAATCGCCTCTATCGGACGTGTCCGACATACTGAGAACTGATGAGCTGCTGTCAATGTGTGATTAAGTGGCAAAATGTGTTTCAGGTGTATTTTGCTGAATAACAGAGATAATAAAACCAACTGGAAATATGTTTATGACTTCATTGTATTACTGTTTTATCAACATATGAAGATGATCCAGTCTACAGTTCTCGAGTCAACAGTACATTGAGTGAGGGCTGGGTATCGATTTTGATACTTTTCAGGCACCAACCGAATTGCCTCTAAAAAAATAGAGTATCAAAAATGTCTTGTCGTTCGGTATGAAATTTCGATACCTATGGGGTTAATCTCATCAACGTTAGTGCTCAACGTTAGTGCCCAAATGTAAAAGTGCCGATGATTGACTGTGTTTAGGCATCAAGGAAAAACACTAGTTTATGCAATTTACTCACATGATGATGCTCACATGTGTGGCTGTAGTGTGTATGCATCTCAATCCCCATAGATGTAAAAGATGTGGAAAAGATAAAAAGTGTGGCTACATTTCACCAGGCTCGATACCAACGTGGCACGATGCAATATTTGTGACAAGATAATTGCTGCCAAGACCAACAACATGACAAATCTGATGAAGCACTTGACAGTGCACGGAATAAACTTAAGAGCAGAAAGTTGCTCCGTCTTCGACTGCAAGAAGATCGAGCCGGTGTATTCATCCTCTCAGCGTCCTGCCACAGAGATTCCTTCAACATGCCCACCACACGAGTCCTCCTCCAAAACTACTGATGAATGCAGTGGTGCTATGACTTGGACTCTGACAGGTAAGGTTAACGTTTAGCAAACAAACCAACAAACAAAATCGGCTAAGTGGTACATGCTTGTGTACATGTTAAATTAATGTTTCTGTGCACGGTGACAGTTCTATAAACTGGGACCTACATAACGTTAGATATTGTTTGGATATATGGTGATAGCTAGCTAGCTAAATCGATGCTAACTAATCAGTAACTAATCAAGTTTAACTCACTTTAAACTAGTTATCTTGTTAAACCATACTTATCCTTAGGGTTGGCTGAATTAACAGTTGAGCTTTCTTGTTTTTGGTACAAAACTTTAATGTAGGATGTATTGTAAGACCACAGAATGAAACACTGATGACAATAAACACCCTTACTATTATAACTTATTTAAATAAAATGTTATAATCTGCAATATGCCCTTACATATGGCTTTATTTAACGTGTTTGAGCATGTATTCTACTACGCCGGCGTATTAGTATTATATTTAGTGACGTCATTACGTGATGATGTAAATGAACTAAATTTTTTTAGCCAGTTAATTGAAATGAATTGTTTGAAAGAACTGATTCACAGAAAATAATTGGACTTCCCATCATTACAAGGAGGCACAATCTCCCCCACATGCCTCAAATGCATGCATATTGTAGGATCATGCATACTCGCAACACAAATCTTAAAGTTTTTCGGTAACATTCAAACTGTAACGTTTGTGTGAATGTACAAGAATATGAGCAACTTCATGTGCAATGTTCACCTATACTGCAAAAAACTATGTAACCTACAATGTGAATGCTTTAATGTTTAGTATACTACATTATGCTTCATCACCACTATTTTCTTTATTCAGTTAACAAACTGTTTACTGTAATGAATGGTACTGCATAATATGAAATACATCTTAATTATTGTGCAAATCGACTGAATAATACAACTCAAGGACTGAAGGGAAAATGTCCTCAATTTGCACTGCTTGGTAATGACTTTAACTATTGCACATATCTTGGTTTGCGACACATGTGATATGTATAAAAAACAATTATAATTTTTTATTAAAATCAAAAACACAATTGAAATGAATTAAATGAGCAAAATTTTATAATGTTGAATTTAATTATGGCCAATATCATTTGTATTCAGTGAACAGTCTGAGAAAGCCAAACTGCTTGCGTTTTTAATGGCATGCACCTGATCGTCTATATGTATAACATACTCAAAAGCAGAAATTTACTCAAAAGAAAATTACTCAAAAGCTTATCGATATTGTGGATTTTTTTATTACAGTAAATATTGAGATTGTTTTATCGGCCAGCCCTAATTGAAACTGTGTTGTAATAAATAATGATTAAAAAGTGTTTAGGCTAATATTGTATTCATAAATACTATAATTTATTTTTAGAAAGACTAGCTGCATTGACATAACCACAGAAATACGCTGGTGTCAGGAGCACAACCTCTCCCTCAACGTCAGTAAAACCAAGGAGCTTGTGGTGGACTTCAGGAAGAAAGACAGAGAACACAGCCCCATCACCATTAATGGAGCACCGGTGGAGAGAGTCAGCAGCTTCAAGTTCCTCGGTGTCCACATCACTGAGGAACTCACATGGTCCGTCCACACTGAGGCCGTTGTGAAGAAGGCTCACCAGCGCCTCTTCTTCCTGAGACGGCTGAGGAAGTTTGGAATGAACCACCACATCCTCACACGGTTCTACACCAGCACTGTAGAGAGCATCCTGACTGGCTGCATCACCGCCTGGTACGGCAATAGCACCGCCCACAACCGCAAAGACCTGCAAAGTGTGGTGCGAACTGCCAGAAACATCATCGGAGCTGAGCTTCCCTCCCTCCAGGATATATATAAAAGACGGTGTGTGAATAAAGCTCGGAGGATTATCAAAGACTCCAGCCACCCGAGTCATGGGCTGCTCTCACTGCTTCCATCAGGCAGGCGGTATCGCAGCATCAGGACCCGCACCACCCGACTACATGACAGCTTCTTCCCACAAGCAATAAGACTTTTGAACACATGATCTCTCACGATCTACAATCAGCACTGCATTTTATTAATCATCACTCTGTCAATATATTCTCCCAATTCAGTTAGTGTATATATATATTTATACCCTTATCTAGTGTATGTGTATTCTACATTGTGTGTATTGTGTACATTTGATATGTTAATTGTTGTGTAGGTATGTGTACATTTGTTATGTAAATTGTTTTGTGTAAATATGTTGTTATTGTAAAGTGGTGTATGTCTCATCACTGTCATTACTGCAATGTTGATCGGAACTGCACACAAGAATTTCACCTGCTGTTGCACTCGTGTACACAGTAGTGTGACAATAAAGTGATTTGATTTTGATTTTTGATTTTTTGAAATAAGGACCCATTATGGTCTTATATGCTTATTGCTTTGCATTGTACTGTGCATGGATATTAGGAAATAAACTGGCATTTAAATATGAATTTAATAATGCATTTGGTGATTTGGTAACAGTTCTATGAAATCCAATGACTCATGAGAAACATATGAAATATCTCAATATATTGTGGTTTTGAAATAGCAATACACCAAAAAATAATCGCAATCATATCGTCTCATGACCTGAATATCGCTATAATATATCGGCAGTTACCTTTTGATTCCGACCCCTAATTCTTATTATGGTCTTCTTTGAAATGTTTATAAAGTGCTCTCGTGCGCTGGATAATTTGGGTCGTGTTTTTTCTGCTTCAATGTGTCTCTGCTTTGGTCCCTCTATCAATAGTTTGTCTCAGTCTGCATTCGTTGAGTTTGCGCCTCCGAACCTCATGAGGGAAGCGAAACAAATGACAACTACACAGAGTCTATCAGTTCCTTCTCTTGTCGTTTCTTGTTCAAGCACATCTTTATATTTCATTCAGTAAAGCAGTATAAGCCAATGGAATTAGGCAGAATAGTTTCTTCCACGAAAGAGAAACAAGAAAGAGAAAAACAAGTTAGAATGAACATCTTGTTCAATGGAACAATCATCTTATTCAGTAGTTAGTCTTATACAAAAGTACAATGTCTCATATAATCTTATATCTCACAATCATGCAACACATGCAATAATTAAATTCATTGTTGATTATTTCCATTTTATACTGTAGTTGATTCAGTCAAATTTGAAGTCCTACACAGGATCTACCCAGTGAAACATTATTTTGTCAAATTTCAATATAATATTGATGTATCCACACTCTCACGACTTTCACTACAGCCAATGATGTCGCTGGACATCGTTTCCATCTAATACGTGACAGTTGCGCTTCCTATCATGTTTGCACACTCTACTGATTGGTCAAGTGTAGATAAGGGGTTTGGGTAAAGGCATGATATTTATAAGTATGACCTTTACACCTCGTACACGGAATTCACGCTTACTTCCGCGTTACACATCTGGGCATTTGCACGTGATTAAATCCTACAAATTCAAACTAATGAACTCATAGGAAATAATAGGATATAGCCATCTTTTAAAATATGTACGGATATTCATGAGGTCAGGTTGGATGTAAGCTGTACCTTTTGTGATAGCTGTTCTGAAACTGTGGTTCATTTGTTTTGGCACTGCCCATTTGCAAGGCCATTTTTTGGTAAAACTGTATGTGATTTTATTGTCAAGTATATTGATGATCAGTTTGTCTTATTGTGGAAACAAATGTTGTTTGGACACCTGGAGAATCATAAAAACAAACATACAATGTTTATATGAATAACCTTATTTTTTTTTTTTACTTGCAAAAATTCATATGAACAAATATAATGTTTCCAGCAAAAAAAAACTGTTTTAAATCTTTTAAAAAGGAAATGGAAAATTATAATGACTCAACTACATTTTCTGTGCTACAAAACTGTTAAAATTTGTAACTAATATTTGATATAGATTTGTACTAAGCTTCCCCTATTGTACAAATATTGTATTAAATGTATTTTAGTGAAACTATTTATAACATTATTTGATTAAATAAAAAGAAACAACATTGAAGTAACTAAAACAAGTGGAACACTTGAACAGTATGACATGACTTTTGTTATTTAGCTGTAATACTGAAATATTGTAAATTGTGCATATAATAAGACTCAAAAAGTGCCAGAGAAAATACTTGTGTAAATCTTATTTGTATTTTATGTGTAGCTCATGAGTAGGGCTGTGACAATTTATAATTTTATTAATCGTGTAATCTAACGATCATCCTGACAATCAGTCAAGTAATCATAAAAATGATTTAATAAGGTGAAATCACGTTTGGCTAAAATGCATTCATTGGCCTGAGTTTTGATGCACTCTATTATTGAATAACATCAACAAAGCAAATATCTGAAGCCAACAGACACCCAAAACATCTATAATATAAAATGAATATAATTCAAGCTGACAGTAATTGGTAGTATTTTTTTCTCATTGAAATTATTATACATCATCTACCCATTTTAGTTTAGAGCTCAGAGATGGGAAAACAGGTGATGGAAATAAACTATTTTATCTTTTAAGAAACAATGTCTGCCCTCCAATCTTGTTTATTGAGAAGGAGTTATATTCATGGTTAACTATTTTGGAGATAAAAAAGCCAGTGCATAAGTTTTTTTTTTAAAGGGATAATTCACAAAAAAAAAAAGAAAATTCTCTCATCAATTACTCACCCTCATGCCATCTCAGATGTGTTTGACTTTCTTTCTTTCTGCTGAACACAAATTAAGATTTTTTAGAAGAATATTTCATCTCTGTAGCTCCATACAATACAAGTGAATGGTGACCGAAACTCTGACGCGCCAAAAAGCACATAAAGGCAGCGTAAAATGAATCCATAAAACTCCAGTGGTTAAATCCATGTCTTCAGAAGTGATATGATAGGTGTTTGTGAGAAACAGATATTTAAGTCATGATCGTTTGATGGTAATTTTGTTAAATCTGAATTCTAGGCAACACATATTGGTATAATTCCTCATTGGACAATTTTTTATACAGATTATATGAGAAACTTAAATAATAGTGAAATACATTTCTACTTCCTGGACAAATTCTTTATTTTATCTACCCAAAGCTGGAGCAGAGGTGTAAGTACAAAACATTACTGGAAAAACTGTACATTTTATATATGTATATATATATTTTTCTTTTTACAAAAGTCTAGACAAAAAATTCTCTAATTGTCTTTCAATATACCTGTCTCAAATTGTGCTTTGCTACCCATAGGATAATCTTTGCAAATCATGCTCTTTTTGGGAGAAGAAAATCGTGGAGAATATCATGTCGAATTATGTGATAAACTGGAAGAACTGCAAGCCACATAAATGGCCAACTGAAAAGTGGGAAGTTGCCAAGGTGAGTTACTTTCATTGGTAATTTCTTTGCATTACTATTGAGTGCAATTTATTCTGTTGTGTGTTACCAAAGTACAGTATGTTGTATTTGGGGAGGATTGTGCTGTGTTCCCCTTCTGTCACTCACTCGATGTTGTGTCGATTGTAGTGACACAAGGGGTCTTTCTTGAGAGATTTGTGTAACTCTGAACTTGAGAATAGGCCAATGTCAAGTTGGCAGACAGAATTTGCATGCTCCGCCCCGGACGTAAAGGGAGTGGGCTGAGCAACTGTCAATCAGATTTGGTCTTTGGAGCCGAGCGATTGAGTTGAAGTTCACCACTGTTTCACTCACCTCTGCCAGAGCACTGCTGTTGGATCTTATGGCTCATTTCCAGCGGCTTTCTCCTTCTCTGCACGCTGAGCAGTCTACGCTCCTGGGTGTTTGTACAGCGCTCTAAAAGAGTGTATATTCTCTGAAAGAGTTGTATTTTCCCTCAAAAAAAGAGACTATTTTCTGGTAAAGAGCAATACACAAGCAGGCGTTGAACATCCTTTTCAAGAAAATAGCCATGACAATGTTGCTGTAGTGGCTTTCTTTCTCTGGAGGGAAAACCACTTCAGCTGCCCCCCCGCGTTGCTCCTTCTTCCCACGGGATTGAGGACGACCCGGCTGGCAATGAAGGTGGAAACTTACGGCCAGTTCGCTGTCTCCCTCGAACCCCGCAAGCTGAATGATGATTTATCCTGTGCATCGGAGAGCGTCACAGCGGCAAACTTGCTGATGACTCGTCTGGGCTGCCACCTTCTGGTCTGCTCGCCCAGCCTGAGGCTGACACGTGGATGTCCACTATGCCTTCCCAGGCCACCGTGAGCGTTGGGTTGGACTAAAAACCCTCTGTCCATCCCTGTTAGATAATTTTGTCATCCAATGTATTTAATTAATTTTCTTGATCTACAATCCCCGTCTCGATACGGCTCAGCTGAGGGAAGAAAGACATGACACAGACACCCAATGCTATCAGATCCTTCTTCAACGTTTATTGTTCAGCACTTTGTTATATGGTCCAGGAAAACCACATTCCACTGGACCCCCACCAATGAAATGGCTCATTACCTTATATGGGTGTGACATACATTTGAGCTACGTGTGAAACGTGAGAGTAGAGACAAGAGACACATTCCTATAGAACATCCTTCAAACAGGGAACAGTTGCAGTTACACCAACAGAAAACGTTTAAAAGATGCCTCCATTATTCCACAATCCCCCAACCCGATTGACGATTGGTACCTCATCTCCGGGCGCCACTCCCAACCACACACTGGTCAGACCGTCTCCGCCCTGCATGCCATGGCTCTCCTGCAAGTTCACCAAGCCAAAGCACTTAAAGATCTGCACCTGGGTAGTCCCGATCCCGATGTGATGCAGGAACTGTGCCCTACCACCGACCTCGCTCCCAGAGCTACAAAGGTCACAGCGCAAGCACTCGGGCTGGCGATGGCTACCCTCGTGGTCCAGGAACACCACCTTTGGCTGAACATGGTCGAGATGCGCAAAGTTGACAAAGCCTGCTTTCTCAACGCCCCCGTCTCCCAGCCCAGCCTCTCCAGCGACACCGTTGATAACTTCACCCAGCAGTTCTCGCTGGTGAAGAGGCAGACGGAAGCTATATCTCACCTCATGCCGCGACGCTGCCTCAACGCAGTCTGCACCCGTCTGCCCGCCAAGGGCGCCCCCCTGCGTCTAAACAACAGGGTGCTCCGCTTCAACAGGCCCAGCTCTCAGCCTCTGCGTCGAGCGCCCCACAGGCGGCGTGCTCCCCCCGTCTCCAGGACCTCCTCTAGAACCCGCGAAGCTCCTAAGTGCTCCTGAGATGGAAGACCTGGACAGTCAGACATCCACTCGAGCTGGTACCAAGACCACTCCGTCCCCAGGTGAAGGGCCAGGAGGAAAATCCTTGTTTTCCTTATTCTCGGTTGCCGCACCCCCTTCAGGCTGCGGTGCCCACATGGTTAATAGAGCGATTTCCTCACTTCCTGGGTCATCCAGCTAGTGCGGCCGTTCTCACGGCACCCCGGCACCAAAGTCTTACAGTCCTAGCTCCCTGGACGCAGTCATCTCGTCTCTGGACCCGCAACTGCGCAGCCCCAGCAGGCCAGCGCTGACGAGTTCAGAAGACATCCCTACAGGACCTCCTCCTCAGTCTCTAATCCGCCCCCTGCTGGGTGCGCAGAGCAAGGTAAGTACTTTGAGTCTTTCTCAGCACCCAAACCTCGAGATGCGCTTGTGCCCGATGCATTATTACCTGCCCCTCCCCGCTGCAAAGACCCGCCCGGTACGTCAAATACGTGCTTTTAGCACGCAACAGCCTGGTTGCTCCTGTCTCAGCAGTTCACGTAACACGGTTTAGTGCATGGCATTTTTAAATGGGATCCCTTGTCACTATAATCGACACAATGTTGAGTGAGTGACAGAAGGGGAATGTCTGTTGCAACCTCCCTGATGGAGGGAACGAGACGTTGTGTCCTCCTTGCCATGCCACTGTTCCTACCACTGTAACACGCTGTACCTTATTCTCGGCTCCTCAGTGCAAAAACCTGACTGACAGTTGCACAGCCCGCTCCCTTTATACCCGTATGTCCAGAGCGGGGCATGCAAATTCTGTCTGCCAACATGACATTGGCCTTTTCTCAAGTTCAGAGTTATGTGAGGCTCTGAAGAAAGACCCCTTGTGTCACTACAATCGACACAACGTCTCGTTCCCTCCATCAGGGAATGGAGGTTACAACAGTAACCATGACGTTCTATAGAGATATGGTGTTAAAGAACAATGTATATTTACTGTGTCTTTTAATTATGTCCATTTGATATGAAATGTGGTGATTCATGTGTTGAATATTTTTAATGACAGGCATATATGCCACCTTTCTACAAGAAGGATTGCAAGTATGACAATTTTGATGTCTCTGCCATCCTTAACTTCATGAGGTTCTGCAAGCATTTTGAAAAATTTCAATTACCGCTAGAGAATGTAAGTATTTAGAAAGGTTTACTTTCACTACATTCTGGAAATTCATGATACCATTTGATTTAGAGACATTACTCACTGATACAGATAACTTTTTTATAATGCTGTAATTTTCAAGTACAGAGCAGTAGGACTGATGATTTGAGAGTAGACACCATTATAACATCAAACACACAAGACACTGCAGGGCACTATAACTTACCCCCGAGGCAAAATCAAAATACAATTCTTACTCTTTCTAAAACAATTTTTAACCCATTTAATACATTTAAATTTATGCATTTGACAGACGCTTTTATCCAAAGCAACTTACAGAGCACTTATTACAGGGACAATCCCCCCGGAGCAACCTGGAGTTAAGTGTCTTACTCAAGGACACAATGGTGGTGGCTGGCAAACCAGCAACCTTCTGATTAGCAGCCCTGTGCTTTAGCCACTACGCCACCACCACTAATAGATTTTTTTTGTCCTAGATGAGTGGACACATATATTACCCCATTTCCAAAAATGTTGGGATACTGTGTAAAATGTAAATTAAAAACAATGCAAATTATTTAAACCATATATTTAATTAAAAATAGAACAAAGACAACATATCAAATGTTGAAACTGGGAAATGTTATTGGTTTTTGAGAAATATATGCTCATTTTGAATTTGATGCCAGCAACACATTTCAAAAAAGTGTTTACGACTGTGTTGCATCACCTCTTTTTGTAAATGTTTTCCCATTCTTGCTTGATATAGGATTTCAACTGCTCAACAGTTCAGGGCATTCTTTGTCGTATTTTTACCAACATCATCTGGATGGCAGCATATGTTGCTCCAAAACCTGTATATATATATATATATATATATATATATATATATCGTTCCACATTAATGGTGCCTTCACAGATGTGCAAGTTACCCATGCCATGTGCACTAATGCACCCCCATACCATCATGGATGCTGACTTTTGAACTGTGCACTGATAACAAGCCAGATGGTCCTTCTCTTCTTTAGACTGGAGGATGCGGCATCCATGATTTCCAAAATGAATTTCCAATTTTGATTTGTCAGACCACAGGAAAGTTTTCTTTTTGGCCTCTTTCCATCTTTATGAGCTCGGGACCAGAGAAAGGATCACTATAGAGAAACTAACTATGCTGTTCGGCTTAGTTCATTAAAACTCACACAGTTCAGGACAGAATCGTTGCAGTCAACATGAATGTTTATCTGTTATGACATTTTGCAAAGTTGTTAACCTGCTATAACACTTGGATATGTTTTCTGCCAGGAGATTATATTGCTTGTCACGCTTTTATGAACCGAACATTATTCGTATGTTAACCGATCGTGATGCACCTATGTTGTCTAGTGAAGTTACTGAGACATGTTTAATATGTACTGTATGACTTCTGAAATTGACTTATTTTAATTGTTATATTGCATATTTAAGCATATTATTTTGATGTTTAAGTGTATTTTGCTTCCATCATTATTGAATCGTCTTTCATTTGATGTTTTTAATTTATGGTGTTATTGTGTGCATTGCATAGATGTACTATTGTAGTATTCAATGGAATACTTTATTATTTTTATATTATATCGTTCAGCCTCAGTTGATAATGCAAGTGAACCTGCTCCTCGGTGTTGCAATCCTCCTTCAGTGGCGAGTGCTCTCAGATGGCGCATCTTCCTCCTTCCCGGGTTTCAGCACCAGTGAAATGAGGTTCTTAGGATGGGCAAGGAGGAAGCTGGGAATCCGGTTATCAACAAAAGACTTTTAATATCATAATTGTTAAACTTAAACGTAGCTCACACACATAAACACACAGCTGCGTGCATCTCTCTCTGGCATCCCTGGCTAATCCTTTATCTCTCTCCTGCTGATTGGCCTCACAGCTCGGACACGCCCTCCTCCTCGTTACACTCATGCACACCCGTAGTTGACACACGTGTAGGGCTGGGATGATTCATCGTCGTAATCGATGTCATTGATTACAGGTATACGTCGATTTGCATAACATGCGTCGGTGCGTCGCAATGGAATAATTCAAATGCATCACCCGGTTTAAGCATGGATTCCCCGAAGAACAAACTGCAGCTAAAAAAAACTTGCACATGTTGATCTAAAGCGTGGGAGTATTTTAGCCAGAGGCCCACCGATGTGGTGCTGTGTAAGATATGCACACTGGAAATGGCTCATCACAGCCGTACAACCGCCATGAACGAACACTTGAAGCGAAAGCATCCCGGAGCGCTTGTCACGAGGGCAACAGCGTAAGACCGGTTTACTTTTTGTCCCCACCCAAACATGATATAGTATTACAACACGCGTTTCTGTTAGTAGTCACTTAAAATAGATTTTCTAAATGTTTCCTCATCGCCCTCATGTTAAAAGTCATTTCTGCACCGCTGCTAACGTAACTTTACACCATTCATCATCGAGTTTTGTTATTTGGCCGTTTTATATTTTCTGTTTACTTCAATGGCCATGCAGCCCTCGACATTGCGAGTACATTTTGCACTATGCAACCAAAAACGTCTGTTATTAGCCACTGGCAAATACATTTTAACATTTCACTCGCCAGTGAGCATGGAGGGAAAAGCACTTGTGTTTCGTTCAGTTGAGCATCTCAGGGAAGCGCACCGCTGACATCACAACAGCAGCTCTCTTGAGAGTGTGTGAAGATGATCCACTTCTCAAGCGCTCTGATGAGCCCGCCGTCTACAGAGACTTGTGCCAAACTCCCTCCAAAATATAAACATGCTATAAACGGATTCGTTTTGTGAAGGCAAAGTGCTCCAGTTTCACTTGACGGCCATGTAATGTCAAATATCCATGGTCATTGTGGGTTTATTGACGCAGTGTTATGTAACATTGTAGCTGGAAATGGTAATAACAAAGACGATGATGATGAGATGAAGAACCCAAGTGCAGTTTAATAATCAAAACGTGAAATCCCTAACTCAACACATGAACTAAACATAAACAAGACTTAAACATACATCAATACTCGACAAGAGACAATGGCAAACATCAGGGCTTAAATACATGGACAAGGGGAAACATAAGCCAATGGACAAACAGAACTCTGAACAAGAAAAGAAGACAATGAACTAAAGCCAATGACAAACTAGAACTGCTAACAAAGTAATCAAACAATGAACCAATGAAAACAAGACACATGAACATGGAGGGAAAAAGGAAGATCACATGACAAGGCAACAGGAACAAAAGATGACATTAAAAATGGAAAACAGGAACCAACAGAATAAACATGACATGTTATAACACGCAGTGTTATAGGACAGAGGAGATGCTCTATTTCTGTGGACATGATCAAATGCAAGAAACACAATCTCAAAGTCTTCATGAGAAATAAGGGCTTGTGAGTTCATCAGAGAGCCTTAAAATAATGTGTGAAAGTGAAGAATTTTTATTTTCAGAAATATTTTACTATTGCATAATATAATTAATATAATATAATGTAATATAATATATATACAGGTTAGCTGGGTTACAAAAGAAAACAAAACATTGAAAGTCAAATGGATCAAAAGTAAATCGGACAAATAAGAGAGATATATTTGAGTTATTTAGACATATTTTGATAATTAAAATATTATTTTATAAATTTTATTTGACTGGCATTCATACGTTTTTGAAGCCTGAAAAGGAAATCATATACCCTTATTTTATTATATGACCCAAGCTAAATTTGTATAAATGAAGCACACATAGTGAGTTTGTATGGTTCAGTCATCATATTCGTGAAACACCTAAAACAGACAATTAATCATCATAGTAATAAAACAGTAATCATAGTCATAATCACAATTATTTGTTTGACAATTAATTTTCAGCCAAATTTCACAATCGTGACCCCTAATTGTCATTATTATGTTCCACCTTGTGAATTGTTTTGTTGCAAATGTTTTACTGAGAGATGATCAAGAATGCACAAGTTTTATTTATTCCTGTATCCCTGAATTTTACATTTTAATTTATTTTGTTGTTGGATTGCTAAATGTAGATTGCACTTTCCTTTTACTCGAATTGAGTAAGTTCTTACTTAAAGTCTCTCCAAAATAAAATTAAAGTTATCTACATTTAGCAATCGAACAACCAAATAAATGAAACAAAATGTAAAATTCAAGTCACTTTCGGGAGGAATTTCATTGGAACTTTGGCACAGTTTATATGAGTGAGAAAGTGTTCAGGAATTATAATGACTTACGCATGCGTTTTTTGCTGATTTAATCATGATGACATCATCAGTTGCACAAAAATAAAACACATGAACCATGAGTGGTAGGGAAACATTGCAGGGCACAGAAAAGGTGAGGTGCCTTTTATATTTGTGCGTGAGTGAACGTGCAACCAGTTGTTTTGACCATCAAATATAGTCGCCTTCCCCTGGACATGTACAATGGCTGAATTACAGCATGTGAAGCACAGAGGCACAAGTGTCATTCACTCTGGTGCGCACAATGGTACAAATAGATGAAAAAACACACAAAATATTGCGACCCACATTGTGTTTTCCATTATGTGCGCACATTTGTGATGACGCAAGTTGATGACGAAAAAGCACTGGGTAATCAGAAGGTTGCTGGTTTTATCCCCACAGTCACCACCATTGTGTCCTTGAGCAAGACACTTAACTCCAGGTTGCTCCGGGGGGATTGTCCCTGTTATAAGTGCACTGTAAGTCACTTTGGATAAAAGCATCTGCCAAATGCAGAAATGTAAATGTAAATACACTAGTCTGAAACCAGATTAACCCTGCGGGGGGCACCAAGAACATTCACGCTCGGATTCAGACTGTAGCAAAAGTGTCCAGTGTGAAAACCACCTAAAACAGTATCAGGCCTGATATGATACTTGTATCAATACTTTAACATACCTACAACACTCTGATTCTCTATATAGTGTTAACTTCAGCAATGCTTTGTGTTTGTGCTATAGTGTGTGACCACTATATCATTATAGTTGAAAAGAAATTAAATAGATGGCTTGAGTTGTGCTGGATTAACACATTTGACCCTTTGTTTTTTGTTGTGGTATGATGAAGGTGGTAAATGTGCGGAACAATCTGATGCACTCCCCTGAGTTCACATTGACCCCGGATAAAAAGAAAATACATGAGAATAACATCAAAACATTTGTCAGTGTGCTGAAACCTCATGTAAAAGAACTGAAGGGTTTTGAAGAGGAGATGAAAAAGGTGGATTTCCTATTTATTGTATGAATTGCACAAACAATCATATTTCAGTGAAAGTTACAATAAAGAATATTGTGTAATTCATATCGATCTAGATATTATTATTTATCAATATGAATAATTATTTTAACAAGCATGTAGAGATGTGGTATAACATGATCAGCATGCATTTTCTGTACTTGTACTCACATTTTACTAATTGTTTTCAAATTTGTGTGTAGTTCGACAATGAATTGGACTTGATGTTCAGTCAAAACCTGGCTATGAAGTGTGAGCACGAAGCTATGAAAGAGAAGATTGAAATCCTTTACTCACTCTCTGATCCGAAACAAGCTAAAAAACAGATAGAAGTAAGTTAATGTGTAACTTTTTGTATGATAATAATTCAAAGCAAGAGAACTAGAGTTCCTAAATAGTCAATACTGAATATTATGCACTTAGTCCTGTCAAAGAATGTTTTTGTTCAATCTGTAGATCTGCTTATTGTTGCAGTTTTTGTTTCCATGCAATCAATGTTTGATGTAGAAATCTTGGCTTTAAAGCTGATCACTGCATTTTATGTTAATGAAATACCACAGGACGTGAAGACTGTCCTGGAATTCCTGGATAAAAACAAAGATCTCCTGAAGATCTTGGGCCCTGAGGTCAACAAAATCAAAGAGAAGCAATTACAGCATGCGCAGCAGATTAACAACCTGACACTGAGGGTGGACAAATTAGAGGACTCACAAGGTGGGTTAGAGAAAAAGATGGGAACATGTGAAATTTATTTTGAAGATAACAAAGAAAAGGCAAATGCCTCAGAATTGTGTAAATACAATTTAAATAATTATTTAATTGAATAAGAAGTCTGATGAATCCTTCACTGAATGAACTCACTGAATCAGTTTTCTTCTGTGTTCATATGAAAATGTGTAGCTACTTACAGAAACATTTGCAAAACACTTTTTTGCTATTAAATTAAACTTTAAAATGTTATTAATATATAATATACATTTTATAAATAATAAACTATAAGATACTATTATAACCAGTTTTAGAATTAATATTAACAAAAAAAAAAAGGGCATCAGAGCATTTCCTCCGCTGCAAGAGCTGAATTCTGGAGGAAACACTGGTATGTAACCTCGGTTCATGGACCTGATGAACTACATTTTTGATGCATTCATTTATTTTTCTAAAATGTGAAGCAGTGTTGTAAATAAACGTTATTTCCAACACTGTTTTTTCTAGCAGAAGTGCTTGGTTGGTGTTATGTGAAAAGGTTGTGCAGATGCAGTTTGTGTTTGATTTTGTAAATGAAATGAATACCCTGTAACATATCTGAAAATGTCTTCATTTGAGTTGAGCTTGTGGCATCAAAAACCATGTGGGTTTCTCAACAAAAAGTCAAATCATATTTATTTGTATAGCACACATCGTTTCAAAGCAGCTTTACAGAAGATCAGCATTAACAGACGATAAAACTGTAATGTCTATAATGTCAATTAATCATCATTGTGTAATTAGATAAATTACGATTCTTAATCATGTTTAAAAATAAGTAATTAAATAATAATTGTTTTAATAACCCCAGTGAGCAAGGCGAAAGCGACTGTGGCAAGGAACAAATAAGATGTTGATTAATGGAGAAAAATAACCTTGGGAGAAACAAGACTCACTGTGGGGGCCAGTTCCCCTCTGACTAACCCCACCCTAACCCTAAACCAGACTCGCCGTGGGGGCCAGTTCCCCTCTGACTAACCCCACCCTAACCCTAAACCAGACTCGCCGTGGGGGCCAGTTCCCCTCTGACTAACCCCACCCTAACCCTAAACCAGACTCGCCGTGGGGGCCAGTTCCCCTCTGACTAACCCCACCCTAACCCTAAACCAGACTCGCCGTGGGGGCCAGTTCCCCTCTGACTAACCTAACCCTAACCCTATCACGTGGCTTCTTAAGCGCATGGCCACGGATACAGAGCGTGCGTGGAGGCTTCACGTCATCCACCGCGGCATCCACGCTCAACTCGCCACATGCTCCACCGAGAACGAACCACATTATAGCGATCATGAGTAGGTTACCCCATGTGACTCTCCCTAGCAACCACGCCAATTTGGTTGCTTACGAGTCCTGGCTGGAGACACTCAGCATGCCCTGGGATTCGAACTAGCGAACTCCAATGGTGGTAGCCATCATCATTACCACTGAGCTACCCAGTCCCCTCCGAGTAGCTTTTATTTTTAGAGACTCTTTGAAATGTAGGACACTACCTGTGGACACATACTCCAGCTTTGAGGTTCAGTTATTGAAGATTGATGTCTCAAGTCAAGCACGGAGGGGGCCAGATCTTATTACCGTGTCTGACATTGCTTTTGCAAGTTCACACACCTCTTTAACATTATCTTTTGTGATCTCTGACTGGCGAAGCCAGACATCATATGTGCCGACATGAGTAACAATTTTAGAATATCTACGTTTAGCATTAGCCAGCACTTGTAAATTGTATCTGATGTCAGACACTCTGGCACCAGAAATGTATTTAACAATGTTGTCTGGAGTCTCCTTTTCCACATTCCTTATAATTTAATCACCAATTATTAAGGCTCATTCAAAAGTGGTTTCAACACTGAGTGGGGAGAACCTGATTGGAAACCCTAACAGGAATGGGTGTGTCCTGTTTGTGGTGTCACTTTGCCCTACGAGAATGCCGCTGAGATGTCACCCAAACGCCCTGCTGTGGGATTTCTACTGCTGGAACCAAAGTGTGTGTGTTGCTCGCTGTACAATCCGCATCTGAAACAGTAATTCACCGGATTCATTTTCTCACTGACCTCCACTAGCATTCTGTCTTGAACTCATTAACTTTTAACATCAGCCTGACTAATTCCTTACATTTATCACATGTAAATCCCTCACTGATGACTGGAGAAGCTATAGTAAACATGTGGCTTGCAATGCATGAAGAAATAACATAAGTGGATACCATGGCTTACCACAATTGTTTGTTGTTGTTGTTATGGTTGTTCTTGAGCTGTGAGGGTTTGGGATCGATGTGGTTGTATGGGGTTCCTGATCAGCAAAGGTTTGAGATTGATGCAATAATCCATTTAAAACACAACATCATGGCATCCTCTCCCCTCAATGACACACACTCTCATGATGCCATACACCCCCTTCTCTGCTCTGAGGCCCATGGTTTTAGGGTGAACGTGTAGAGGGCATCGCTTTTTGTGAAAGTACGTTGCCATGGCAAGGGCCTGTGAGTGTCAAGAAAGTGTTTGGAAATGCTTGGAGCCTTATGAACCAGCAAGTTACCCTTCCATTGGTCTCTTTATTTTTGTCTACCCACTGCAAAGGGTCATGGTCTGTCACCAACACAAATTTCCGCCTAAGGAGGTAGCAATAAAGTGCCTCCAAAGCCCATTTGACTCCCAGACCTTCCTTTTATAGTGTGGGGTAATTCTTCTAATGCTTTGCAAACTTTCTGCTTCATAAAATATTGGGTATTCCTCATCTTCTTGAGTTTGGGACAGTACCGCCCCAAGACCCACTTCTGATGGGTCAGTGTGCACCACTTCTCTCTTTGTGGTTAGTTCTGAAAGTGAAGCAACCAGACTAAAAGTTACTGTAGTAGTTGGCTAGGCCCAGGAATTACTTAACTTGTGTCTTTGTGAATGGCATGGGCCAGGCTTGTATGGCATAGATTTCGGCCTCCTGGTGTTTGACTAGGTCTCGTCTATGATTATCCGAGGTAGTTCCTATGGTGTATCTTAGGTGGTAAGTCTCACTGTAGGCTAGCTTGCACTTTTTGGGGTTAGCTATTAAACCTGCTTCCTGCAGAGAATCGAAATCTTTCTGAACACATGTTAAGTGGCTTTCCCAGTCTGGGTTATATATGACCTCATCATCAAAATAGGCAGCAGCATAACTTTGTTGAGGTCGGAGAACACATAAGCCATTGAGCCATAAGCCCGTGAAGACAGAATGGTAAGTGCGTATAGTTGTATAGCCCATCTGGGGTAGCAAAGGCAGTCTTTTCCATAGATGCTTGAGATAGAGGAACTTACAATACCCTTTGGTTAAGTCAAGTGTGGTGATAAAACTAGCTTTACCCAGACAGTCAATCAAATCACATCTTTGTTCTTCCTCAAGTGCTGCATTGGTTTGCTGCCAAATCCTATTCATTTCTACAATAGTATTGCTTTCAGTAATTCCTCAATTGTAGTGGCTGGAACAACGCACTCAGCCCGATGGGGCGCGCGAGGGATAAAGGCGGCCGGTGACGATGGTTCAACAGAGAGAGAGAGAGAGAGAATGACATGCAGCTGCTCTGTCTGTGTTTATGTTTGTTTTCCATTCAGTTTATTAAAACTATTATTTAGATTGTCAAGCCGGTTCTCGCCTCCTCCTTGCCCTTAACCTGCTTCACAGTTTTGTTTTCTGTAAAAAGTTTCATTCAAATTTACAACTTAGATGCTATGATGACGTAACACTGTAAACCCTAAATACCTTTAATGACTTTAAAAATTACAATTTAAACAACTTTACTGCTCAAATATATGCAATGTTCCCTGTATGTAGATTTATCATCTTTCCTGAGGTCCACTGATAATGTTTGTAAAGTTTTTTTTTTGCAGCATAATTTTGTAATACAGTAGGCAATTTTTTCACCATTATCTGGCCCTCTGTCTGAGATGCTCGGTTTTGGCCTAAGCGCCACCCTAAAACTTCAGTTTAAGTGCCCACTGCTATGATTGGCTAACATTGTGCATCCCCTCAAATATAGCCATATTTGAAACTCAATCGACAGAGAATGAACAAGCTCAACAACAACATTATAAAAATAAATGTCAGGTTTTACACATTATGCACATCCAATACATTGCATCCAAATATATTCAACTGTTCAGCTCAAGCACGAGACTTACAATTTCTGTTAGTTCATAGTGCAGATTTCTTCATTATTAATTTTTAATGCTGTTTAGAATGTCAGGGCTGTTTAATACTAGTCCAAAACTAGATTTATCGTTGATACATTATGGGTTTTCAAACAAAAATGTTTTAAACAAATGGTTAATGCTGAATTCGCAACCCAGCCCACATATCTCACAGTGTTGGTTATGATGATCTGCATGGCGTAGAGCTTGAGACTGGTCCATGTGTAAATGGACATGCTCTGCACTGTTCTGTCTGTTAAGCCTTGAGCCGCACTGACTGATTCAGGTAGAGCTGTTTCCTTTTTAGTTGGAATGATTGCAGTTTGATATTTCTCATATGCAACAAAATGAGCACTCAGTCAGAGAGTCGTCCAACTTTGTTTTTGCACTAGTGCAACCTCTAGCAAAGTTTAATCGCACTGTTAGGAAAATGTTTCCAAAAATGCAACCATTTAGTTGCTAACTGGAGCCCTGCACATGACGCACATATGTATTCCAAAACACGCTTTGAACTAAATGCGCACATCCATTTTACTGTATCATCCTGCACTTAAAAATGCACATAGCTGGAATTGCATCAAAACGGTCAAAGATGTACAGATGGGCAAAATAAATGTTTGTTGAGCAGTTTGTGCACTAAACAGCAAGAGGCAGCAGCTGAATGAAACCAAATGGCATCTCCTCTTCAAGCCCCATACACACTTACAGTAACTTTATTCCTTGATGTTGTTGGCGTTCCTACTGCTGTTGCTCAAATGTTAGCGCAGATTTTATATATATATATATATATATATATATATATATATATATATATATATATATATATTAGTTTTCTCATCCTTAAAAATGCACAATCTGCAGGGCAGTTTTTATTTCAGATTAACTGCAGCAGTGCTTATCACATCATATCATTAACAAGATGAATTAACTATCAATGATCAAACTCACTCAGTGTGCCAACATTTTTCTTTTCACTTATCATTTTTATTATATAATGTACATGTATGTGGTTACGGATTAATCATATTGAACAGTGAAATCACTCACAGAAACTTCTCCTTTGTTTTGTCTAAAGTTAAAAATTTTCTCAAATTTGTTGTGTCACATCAAAATCTAGTCATCAGTGGTCGCGGTCCCTTGTGTTGCCAGAAGTCACTTGCTCTCATTGAAAATGAATGGGATTGTGGCGCTTTGTCACTGCATGTGTGTACAGGGCTTCAGAGTAGTAACTTGACACCATGTTTATTAAAAGCACCATGAGATAGATAACAACAATCAAAGATGTCTGTCTATTGTATGTTTATATACAAAAATAATTCAAAACAGTCCAGATGGTCCCCTTTGATGTTCAGATTAACAATTTTTAGTGATTCACATATTTGAACATAGAAAAACAAAACATATATACACATAATCAACATTAACCCCACTATTGCCCTTCCTCCTCCCAATCCCCAATCCCACCCTGGCACACACGCAAAAATTTAAATAAAGAAAAAATATATTAATAATAAACCCACATCCATAAATGACATATATCTGCCCCATTTCTCCATGAACAAGTTAAACTCCCCCATTCTTCTAAATGACCTTTCTTCAAAGGCCACCACTCCCATCTCTGAGCACCACTCCTGAAATTAGGGTGCTCCAGCTGACCTCCAACCACTTAAAAGTATCTGCCTGGCGACCATGACACTGGTTAAGACCCAGTGTTGATGACCACCCCATCGCCCAAATTACAGACAGAGTCTGGGGCAAAACGATACCAGAGTGCCCAATACATCACACACCAAACTCTGAACCTTCAACCAAAACTCCTGGATTTTAACACACCCCCAAAAGACATGGGCTATGCATCCATTCTCTGATTGGCATCATCAGCAGGTGGGTGTGTCTTTAAGACCAAGTTTATCCAATCTAGAGGGAGTCCAATAGAACTAATATAAAATCTTGAATTGCATTAGAAGCGCCCATGCGTCTCTAAATGCAGACTTGACATTTTTTAGAATCCTAGCCCACTCTCCCTCCTCCAATTCCAAGTTTAAATCTTTCTCCCATTATCTCTTGAGAAGTTGAAGCTCCATCCTCAGACTCTTGAATTAACAGCGAGTAATACACTAATACCTCATGATATTTTCCAAAAGCAGTAATCACCACTCCCAGAGTATCTGCCACTTTAGGGGGGGTGTATGTAGGGCTGGGCGATATGCCCCAAAATATTATCACGAAATAATTTTTCATATCGTTCGATATCTATATTTATCAAAATATACATTTATATTTGCATATTGCAAATTTTTTTGAATATTCAAGTTGGCTGAAGAAATGAATTTTTTTTTTAATCCTAATCAGTCAAAATAGTCACTACTAATCTAGAGTTTATCAATCGAGTGCAGTTGGATATGAAGGTTAAAAGACCCATCTGTTAATTTTGAAGCATAATGACATAAAGACTTGCCTAATCATTAGCAAGGCAGCTAACGTTAGCAACTTCATGCAGTCTGAGAAAGCCGAACTGCTTGCGTTTTTGGCGACACACACCAGAATGTCTAGATGTAGAACATTACTCAAAAGCTATCATCGATATTGTGGATTTATATTGCGATAAATATCAAGATCATTTTATCATCCAGCGCTAGGTGTATGCTATTCCCACAAATAGTACAGAGCAAGTGGCGCAGCTGTACCTAAAAACTGAGATCTGGGGATCCCAAAATGTTGAAACAAATATTCAAAGGATCTCAACACACTACTCTCATACAGGCTCACAATCAAACTCTGACCAGCAGAAAGGGGACTTATTAATTCATAATTTGGGATTCAGCCATAATCTCAAGGAAACATTTAGATAGATATCCGAATTAAACACTGGACACTTTTGTCCATACGTGTACAAATGCGAGATAACGGGGTGTAATTTAACTTCTCCAGTTAGATTGATAAAAAGGCTTTGCAATGGAAAAATAAGGGCAAGAACTTACTGTTCAATGCAAAACGTCTCGGTTACATATGTAACCTCTGTTCCCTGATGGAGGGAATGAAGAAGCGACACTAGGGGTCTCTCTTGAGCGCCGAAAGATGCCTCTGATCTATGAAAAAAGGCCAATGAAAGTTGGCGAACAGTATATGCATACCCCGCCTCCGGACACACGGGTATAAAGTCGAGGGAAATACACTCATTCATTCAGGATTTTTCTGAGGAGCCGGGAGTGTTCCGGGCACCTCAGCGGCTTGGCTCAGCAACGTGGCCGGGAAGACACTGGAAGAAGCGACACTAGGGTCCACTTCAAAACTCGCCATGCGCTGAGCCGTGTACGTGTACTGCTGACATAGAAGCGGGCAGGTATTCTATGTGCACAAGGTATCGACTGTGTTCAGGCTGCACGTACTCTTCCCCAATGCCCCAAAAAAGTTGTCAGAATCCTTTTGGTTACCCTAGGGGGGAACAAGGTGACGCTCCCAACTAGGGAACGGGCCAAGCCTGGCTGGGCCTCTTTTCTCTCTCTGTTTTCTCGGCATGGAGCGAGAACAGCTGGGGCCCTTACCGCATCGAGGGAAGGGGGTCTTACCAGAATTCCTATTCTTTCAGGGGGAAAAGACCCTGCGGAGGCCACACCCACCCGACAGGGGAGGTAAGGTGGCGGAATACATCACATGGCCTCTTAGGTCGCATGTGGAAAAAAATGGCGCGGTGGTAGATCCCACCTCAGGGAGGGGGGAGTTGCTACAACACGGTGACCGGAGGGCAGCGAAAAGGCTGCCTAAGGGAGACGTGGGTCAGCTCGTAAGGTGAACGTACCGCGGAAGTACACACAGGAGGAGTCCGCGTAGGAGGCCTGACCTGTGGAGCACCTATTCCAGTAGGGGTAGCCTGGGGTACCCGTAGTGGACTGGGCCAGCAAGTTCCTCCGCTGAAATGCGGACCCAAAAGGGCTAGGGAGGAATCAACCAGGGACCTAAGAGGGTCTCCTGGGAAGAAGGCGCACTGTTTTACCTCGGCCGAGGGAAAAGGCGCTGGAAACAAGTGATTCACCCGGTCAGACCGTCGACGTGTACCGAGGTCTACGGGCTCGGACCTGAGAGAACACGGGACGAGACTGACTCAACCCTGAGATTGTAAAATCTCGCAAAGGTGTTAGGTGCTGCCCAGCCTGCAGCTCTACAAATGTCTGCTAGGGAGGTGCCCCTAGCCAGTGCCCATGAGGATGCCACGCTCCTAGTAGAGTGGGCTCGAACCCGCAAAGGGGGTGGCATGGCCTGTGTGTGATAGGCCAATAGAATGCAGGCTCACTACCTGATCTCTGAAGGGCGTGGTAGGAACCTTGGGCACATTGCCCGGTCGAGGTCTTAGGATCACACAAGTGTCTGCCGGACCAAACTCCGGGCAAGTGTCGTTAGTAGAGAACGCTTGCAAGTCCCCGACCCTCTTGATGGAGGCGAGCGCGATCAGCAGGGCCATCTTAAGGGAGAGGGCCCTGAGTCCAGCTGATTCAAGTGGCTCGAACGGGGATCTCTGAAGACCGGCGAGGACCACCGAGAGATCCCAGGATGGGAACAGATTTGGCCGGGGGGATTTAACCTCCGGGCACCTCTTAGGAACCTGACGATTAAGTCGTGCTTACCCAGAGACTTGCCGTCTACTGGGTCGTGGTGCGCTGCAATAGCGGCAACATACACCTTCAAGGTGGAAGGGGACAGCCTCCCCTCCAACCTCTCCTGTAGGAACAGGAGCACCGACCTAACTGCGCACTTCTGTGTGTCTTTTGCCCAGGAAGAACACCAATTCATGAACAGACGCCATTTCAGGGCGTAGAGTTGCCTGGTAGAAGGGGCTCTGGCTTGGTTGATTGTGGCTACGACCGTGGGTGGTAGACCAGATAGATCTTCCGCGTCCCGTCCAGGGGCCAGATGTGGAGGTTCCAAAGGTCTGTACTTGCGCAGCCCCACCGGCCAGCTGTGTGCCAGTGCATCTGCCCTGAGGGGAGCCTCTGAACGGGCGTAACAGAGTGGGCAGTGGGAGGTGTCTCGGGAGGCAAACAGGTCTACCTTGGCCTTGCCGAACCGTTCCCAGATCAGCTGAACCGAGTGGGGGTGAAGCCTCCACTCTCCGCCAGGCAAGCGTTGTTGTGACAGCGCGTCCACTATCACATTGAGGTTGCCGGGGATGTGAGTGGCGCACAGTGACTTGAGTCGCCATAGAGGCCAAGCTGGGAGACAGGGGCATCGAAGAAGCGAACTTTGTCGGCCTCACGCATCTCAACCAGGTTGAGCCAGAGATGACGTTCCTGGACCACAAGGGTGGCCATCGCCTGCCCGAGTGCCTGCGCGGTGACCTTTGTGGTTCTGAGGGCGAGGTTGGTCACTGAGCGCAGTTCCTGCAGCACATCAGGGTCAGGGCTACCCTCATGCAGATCCCTGAGCGCCTTGGCCTGGTGGACTTGCAGGGATGGCCATGGCGTGCAAGGCGGCCTGTCCAATGGCGCTGTAGGCTTTGGAGTTTAACGAGGATGTCGTCCTACAGGCCTTGGAAGGGGGTATAGGGCGCCCGCGCCAGGTGGTAGGGTTACCGGGACAAAGATGGAGCGCAACCACCCTATCCACTTGGGGAATCGCCGTATACCCGTGGGCCGCCCCGCCATCGAGGATAGTGAGAGCGGACGAGCAGGGCTTTTGACGAATGGAGAGCGGGGCTCTCCATGAAGACATCAGCTCGTCATGCACCTCCGGGAAAAACGGGACCGGGGGGGGGGGGGGGGGTGGCTTAGAGCGGCGCCCAGACCCCAGGAACCAGTCATCCAACCGTGACGGATGTGGGGAGGATGGAGGGTTCCACTCCAGCTCCACACTGACGGCGGCCTGGGCAAGCATGTCGGACATCTGTGCGTCAGCCTCAGCCTGTGCATGCTGACCCGAAGGCGGCAGCCCAGGGGAGTGGTCAGCATCAGACGCCGCGCTCTCCGATGGAGCGGTGAGCTCATCCACCTCAAGCGCCAGAGGATAGGCAGACCGGCCCGGAGGTGAGTCACCGTTACCTCGAGACTGGACAGAGGTCAACGAGCGTGTCAGGGGCGGGTGGTCCAAGGGGGCGTACCCGGCGGAACTACACCCGCTGCCCTCCCCAAATCGCCTCCATCGCCAGCCGCATCGCCCTCAATCCCATGGGAAGAAGTGATACGGGGGGCGGCTGGAGTGGCCGCAACGTTGCCATGGTCATGCTCTCGCAGTGAGAGCATGAACCATCCTCAAACGCTGCCTCTGTGTGATCGGAGCCCAGACACACGAGACAGCGCCTGTGGCCGTCTGAAGCGGAGAGCACTCTACCGCATCCAGGAACTACACAGGGGTTGAATGGCATCTTTAAAAAGACGCGTCCTGAAAAGGACGTTCAACACCGCTGTGTATTGCTCTTTTAGAGAATTAAACTCTTTTACAGAGAAAATTGCTCTTTATATAAGGAAAACTCTTTTAACTCTGCGCTGTTGAAGAGCCCAGGGGCAAACTGCATGCCGTGCAGAGAAGAGAAAAGCCGCTGAAGTGCGCCGTAGATCCAACAGCAAAGCAGAGCGTCAGAGGATAGAAGCAGGGTCAGTTGTGTCTTTCGAAGCTGGCTGCACACACGATCATCGGCTCCGAAGAAAATGACTGAATGAACGAGCGTATTTCCCTCGCCTTTATACCCGTATGTCCGGAGGTGGGGTATGCAAATACTGTTCGCCAACTCTCATTGGCCTTTTTTCATAGATCAGAGGCATCTTTCGGCGCTCAAGAGAGACCCCTAGTGTCGCTTCTTCGACACGATGTCGAAGTGAGCGACAGACGAGGAACCATGGATGGGCTCTTTCAGGTGGAAGCGACCAATGAGCCAAATGTCTGAGACCGTATGCATAATAATAAAACAAAATCTTGGTTTGGCCTAGCCCACCTTTGTTAATTGTCAAAATTTACTCTTAACTAAATCAGGCAAATTTGCTGGGAATAAAATACCCAAATAATTAATGCCGTATTTGGGCCACTGGAAGGTACTCGCCAGGAAAGTCATTACTGGGCAGCACACAGTCAGAGCCAAAGCTTTGGATTTAGACCAACTGACTCTGTAACCTGTGAACTTAGAAAAGGACTTAATAATTCTGTGGAGGCAAGGCATATATCTAGTAGGGTCAGAGACAAATAATAAAATATAATCTGCCTAAAGAAGTTGTTTATGTGCCATACATCCCGCCATCACCCCTGGAAAATCATCCTCCTTTCTTATCGTGGCTGATAATGGTTCCAGGGACCCTACCGGGTGTCCCTATCAAGAGTAAAATAATCTGAAATTAATCAATTTGTTTGTACTACCACTACAGGGTGTCTGTAAAGCAATTTATCTCTACATTTCCAAAATCTTAAAAAGATAATCCCATTCTACCATATCAAACCCCTTTTTGGCGTCAAGTGAGACAAGTAAAAGTATACAATTTTCAAACTACTTAAAAAAGTACAATTCCTGGGAAAATCTACTGAATTACAGTAACGTGAGTATTTGTAATTCGACATTTCACCACTGATAACAATGAATGGGATACCACAGCAAATAAAAGTTTGGTTTATCATTTTGGTCCAACATCAAAAGTAAAATGCCACCATTACATTTCCACAACTTTCCAAATGAAGAAAAAAATAGAGAGCGATGGATTATGAAAGTCAGAAGAGAGAAAAAAGGACCTAAACATGTTGTGTGAGAAACATAGAAGTAGCAAGAGATTGCAGCCAAACACAAATGAATACTCCTGAACCTATTAAGCAGATTAATCTAAAATGTGTCCTTGATACAGAAACATTCATATATTTGTTTTTGTAGCTTTTGTTCCATGTCTCGAGTCAATGCACCATGACATTTCCATTGTTAACACAAAACTGTGATCAATATTTCAGACAAACTTATCGTCATCTTTTGTTTTCTCTTTTTTTTCATCTATGAATTCCCATCCTCTATGAATGATTAAAATGTGTAGCATGGGCTTTGCAAAAAAGCACATTAATGAGAGGGGTGCTCACTAATATCACTATAACACTCATTGTTAATATTAATATCAGTGTAAACATGAGTCAACAGTTTTTTCATACCTTGATAATTAAATTGAATACTCAATAATTGTGCATCTTAAAATTACTGAAGGTCATGTCACCTCCTGATAGAGACTTGCTTAATATTGCTGACACACATGCATTATAGAACATTCTATCCTTTCATATCTGTCTTGTCTCAATTATTTTGTAATGTTTTTCTATTTCTTTCTTTCCTCATAGAGCAAAATAAATCCTCAAAGAAACTCACAGGAATACGAGGTGAAACTGTCTTTTCTTAACAGTGGGCTCTGATATTCTTTATTCATTTGTCATTATTTCAGTTTATATCAGTGCTAAGCAGTGTAGTTTTTAGAAAAATAAATGAAATTAGAAATGTCTGATAATCATGCCAATCTGTTAAACATTTGTCACATTTGTGTTTTAAATTTTAATAAAAACACCACCTGCTTCTATTGATTCATGTGACTTTTTTATAATAGATGATTTAACAGAAGTTTTTTTGGAAAGTCACAAAATCAACATGAAGAAGGAAACTGAACATGTTATTAATTGCAAAAGGGAAAATGAAAAAGAACATCTGATGGATATTTACACAGAACTCTTTATCACTGAAGGGGATATTAAAGATGTCAATCGTGAACATGAGAATATGAGTACTGACAGTCTTATCAAAACCCCAAAATCAGAGGACAAACCAATCAACTGCAATGACATATTCAGTTCACTGGGGGAAAGTAAGAAGAAAAATATTGTGCTCACCAAAGGCATCGCTGGCATTGGAAAAACCTACTCTGTGCAAAAGTTCATTCTGGACTGGGCAGAAGGAAACGCCAATCAGAATATAGACTGCATGTTCCTGCTTCCTTTCCGAGAGATCAACTTGATAAAAGATGAGTTCAGTCTACATGAGTTTCTACAGGAATTTTATCCTCCACTGCAAGAACTGAAGGATACAAGGTTGTATGAAAGTTGTACGATTGCTTTTATCTTTGATGGACTAGACGAGAGTCAATTGCCTTTGAATTTTCAAGGCAAATTGATAACGAGTGTTGAAAAAAAATCAACTGTAGATGAACTGTTCACAAATCTGGTCAAGGGGAAACTTCTTCCATCAGCTCTCATCTGGGTGACCTCACGACCCGCAGCAGCTAATCAAATCCCTCTTGAGTATGTGGGTTTAATCACAGAGGTGCGAGGATTTACTGACAAACAGAAGGAGGAATACTTCAAAAAGAGAATCAATGATAAAACTGAGGCCTCCAATGTGATCTTACACATCAAAGCATCTCGTAATCTCTACATCATGTGTCACATTCCTGTGTTCTGTTGGATCTTGTACACAGTTTTTCAGTATTTACAAACTAAGAACAAAAAGAACAACACCGACATGACACTTACTGAAATGTACATTCACTATGTGATCATACAGATGACTATAAAGAATCAGAAGTATGATAAAAAAGCAGAAAGAGATAAAATAAATATCTTAAAGTCCAATAAAACTATGTTTTTGAAGTTGGCCAAGCTTGCATTTGAACAACTGAAGAATGGAAACATTGTGTTCTATGAGGAAGATCTGAATATTTGTGATATTGATGTGAGTAAAGACACTGAGTGCACAGGAATGATCACTGAGATCTATCAGAAGGAATCTGGAATTTATGAGAAGAAGCACTTCTGCTTTGTGCATCAAAGTGTCCAAGAGTTCTTTGCTGCACTGCATGTGTTCCTCTGCTACTGGAACAAGAACACGGATGACCTCGATTCCTTCTTAGGGACAACCCAACAAAAGGTTGAGAGTAAGTCAAGTCAGCAAGAAACAGTTCTTTTGTATGAGTTACTGCAGAAGGCTGTTGATAAAACCATACAGAGTCAGACAGGACATCTGGATCTGTTTCTGCGTTTTCTATTGGGCATTTCACTGATATCCAATCAGGAACATCTCATAGGCCTGATCGAAAAAACTGAAGACACCAAAGACAGCCAAATGAAAATAACAAAATACATCAATACAAAAATCCAAACATTGAGCAGCCCATATGAAGCTTCAGTGAACTTGTTTCACTGCTTAATTGAGCTGAAGTATCATTCACCATATGAAGAACTCTGGAGATACTTGAGTTCAGATGCAAATCAAAATAGAAATCACTCCTCTTCAATGTGTTCAGTGTGGGCGTACATACTGCTGATGACAGAGCAGTTGCTGGATGAGTTCAATATAAAGAGGTTTCCCACATCACCAGATAACTACGAGAGACTAATGCCAGCTTTGAAATGCTACAAAAAAGTCATGTGAGTAACATATTTTATATAAAAAACAACATAACAACATACATAATTATATGTCTTGAACAAATATTCTTTTTTTTATAGATTTGATGGCTGCCATTGCCCTGGCCAGTGTTGTGAAAGTTTGGCTGCAGTTCTACAATCATCAAACTCTCTGATAGAGCTGGATCTGATTAACAATGACCTGAAGGATTCAGGAGTGAATCTGCTCTCTAAGGGACTGAAGAGTAAAAACTGTAAACTACAAATACTGAGGTTTTCTTAGTGTTTTGCACTACAGTTATATTATTATTAAAAAATATAAACAGTAATCCCACTGCTTACATTTAATCTGTGTAATTACTGTGTTTTTCGTGTTCTGATCAGACTAACAGGCTGTAGTCTCACTGATCAGTGTTGTGAAAGTTTGGCTGCAGTTCTACAATCATCAAACTCTCTGATAGAGCTGGATCTGAGTAACAATGACCTGAAGGATTCAGGAGTGAATCTGCTCTCTAAGGGACTGAAGAGTAAAAACTGTAAACTACAAATACTGAGGTTTTCTTAGTGTTTTGCACTACAGTTATATTATTATTAAAAAATATAAACAGTAATCCCACTGCTTACATTTAATCTGTGTAATTACTGTGTTTTTCGTGTTCTGATCAGACTAACAGGCTGTAGTCTCACTGATCAGTGTTGTGAAAGTTTGGCTGCAGTTCTACAATCATCAAAATTTCCGAGAGAGCTGGATCTGAGTAACAATGACCTGAAGGATTCAGGAGTGAATCTGCTCTCTAAGGGACTGAAGAGTAAAAACTGTAAACTACAAATACTGAGGTTTTCTTAGTGTTTTGCACTACAGTTATATTATTATTAAAAAATATAAACAGTAATCCCACTGCTTACATTTAATCTGTGTAATTACTGTGTTTTTCGTGTTCTGATCAGACTAACAGGCTGTAGTCTCACTGATCAGTGTTGTGAAAGTTTGGCTGCAGTTCTACAATCATCAAACTCTCTGATAGAGCTGGATCTGATTAACAATGACCTGAAGGATTCAGGAGTGAATCTGCTCTCTAAGGGACTGAAGAGTAAAAACTGTAAACTACAAATACTGAGGTTTTCTTAGTGTTTTGCACTACAGTTATATTATTATTAAAAAATATAAACAGTAATCCCACTGCTTACATTTAATCTGTGTAATTACTGTGTTTTTCGTGTTCTGATCAGACTAACAGGCTGTAGTCTCACTGATCAGTGTTGTGAAAGTTTGGCTGCAGTTCTACAATCATCAAACTCTCTGATAGAGCTGGATCTGAGTAACAATGACCTGAAGGATTCAGGAGTGAATCTGCTCTCTAAGGGACTGAAGAGTAAAAACTGTAAACTACAAATACTGAGGTTTTCTTAGTGTTTTGCACTACAGTTATATTATTATTAAAAAATATAAACAGTAATCCCACTGCTTACATTTAATCTGTGTAATTACTGTGTTTTTCGTGTTCTGATCAGACTAACAGGCTGTAGTCTCACTGATCAGTGTTGTGAAAGTTTGGCTGCAGTTCTACAATCATCAAACTCTCTGATAGAGCTGGATCTGATTAACAATGACCTGAAGGATTCAGGAGTGAATCTGCTCTCTAAGGGACTGAAGAGTAAAAACTGTAAACTACAAATACTGAGGTTTGTGTCTTTGTTAATTATGTTTACATGTTCATATGTGTAGTTTCATAACTAGTTTGACGCAGTGTTTCTTGGTTGTTGTCATATAGGGTGCTCCAAGCTTCTTCTTCATCTCACTTGCTTTTGTCTGTTCATGTCAAGGGTGTACAGTAGATTAAGCTTGAATATTGGGTGGGTTGGATTGTGAAGCATTTACCCATGTTTCCTTGGATCATGGTATAAATCAGTGTTTCCCAATCAATATGCCATGAACGATTGTCAGGTGTGCCATGGAAAATTATCAAATTCCTTTTTTGAAAAAATTCCTTGTTCCCTTTATCTTGTACATAATTTCTATGACATGTAAATTTATTTGTGTGTTTATTTTGTATTTATTTTTAACAAAAGCATTAGTGCAAGGCCAAACAAGTGAAAAAAGCAAAACAAAATTATTATTAATCATGTTAATAATTTAAAAAGATTGTTTGATTTCATGACATTGCTGTTATCAATGTTAAAACCTTTTTCATTTAAATGTTAAAAAAAGTATATAAAAAGTTGTAGAAAATAATTTTTAAGGTTTAAATTCAGACTGCTTAAATATGCATTTAGAGATGTTTCCCAGCATGTTAAAAAGTTGTTCACATTTTAACTAAAAATATTTGGTGTTGTACCCCATTTGACCCTCGTTAGTATTAACTTGCTTCATTTGTGAAACAGAATTAAATAATAAAAGAACGAACAACAGCCAAGTTGTCCTTTATGAATAAAAATAATGGCATGTTACAAAATGTTTACCCTCAGCATTTATAGGCAAAAACTAATAAATAAATGTACAATTTCAATGTTTTGTAAGTTGGAAAGTCAAATTTTTTTGAGAATGACCCATTTGCAGTTTGGGTCAGTTCCTCACATAAACCTGCTGTGTGACTTTAGAAAACATGAAACACAGCACATATGAACTACTGTTTACAGACACAGTTATTTACTTCTTTTGGAAAGTGAAGTGTGTTTTAAGGAGCACACTACTATTGAGCACTAACAGAATTGTTACTGAGAGAATGTGTTGTTAACATTTACATTTATGCATTTGGCAGACACTTTTATCTAAAGTGACTTACAGTGCACTTATTACAGGGACAATCCCCCCGGAACAACCTGGAGTTAATTGCCTTACTCAAGGACACAACATTCTGATTACCAGTTATGTGCTTTAGCCCGCTATACCACCACCACATCCTGTTAATGTTAATCCTAGTTAAAGATGCTCATTGTTGTTCTTGTAATAAGTGGTTAAATGTTCAAATGAATGGTTAAAATATTTGTATTTAAAATTAACAAATATAATTTGTTTTAATGACATTGCAAGCATAGTCCTTTAAAACAAATAAAAATGTGCTTGAAAATTCCTTGAATTTCACTTTGAAGCATCTGTATGAGCCCTGTATAGTAAAATGTGTGTATCGTTACTTGCCTAATAGATACCCCCTAAAAGAGCTTAATGACCCCTTTTCACTGTTGTTTTTTGTAGATTATCTGGTTGTATGGTGACAGAGGTCAGCTGTCGCTCTCTGCTTTTAGCTCTTAAGAGTTCAAATGTGTGTGTGTGTGTGTGTGTGTGTGTGTGTGTGTGTGTGTGTGTGTGCGCGCATATGACTCTCATCATCTACAGCATCCCACGTCAGAGAATGAGGAGGCTTACCGCAGCCTTCGCTCGGAAGGTTCGGAGAGCCGTGAGGCGCTGCAAGGATGGTTGGTGGTCGCGGGTTTCTGAGGAGATGGAGTATGCCTCAATGGCCCACGATCACAAATCGCTCCTTAATTCTATCAAAAAAGTTACTTACAGCGCCACACCCATTACCATCATTAGAGGACAGAATGGTGATCCAATTTACGACCCCCAGGAACAGGTTTGCAGATTTGCTGAGCATTTCTGTGAGGTCCTGAGGGAGGGGAAGACCCTGAGCCTGGAAAACATTGTGGGACAAAGTGGGGATGACCCTGCAGGGGCTGCGGTGCCACAAATATTGGAGGAAGAAGTCGCTCCCTGTGAGTGGCTGGCTGAGATGCCATCTTTGGAGGAAGTACTGAAGGCGATCTGGAGCCTGAGATCAGGAAGGCAAGATGATCTCTCAAGCGAAATGCTAAGGGAGGGTGGTGTTTGTGCTGATTCTGCTGGACCTTTCTGCAGCCTTTGACACAGTCAACCATCAGATCCTACTTTTCACCCTCTCTAAACTGGGCATCACCGGAACTGTGCTTGGCTGGTTCAACTCCTATCTCTCAGGTAGGTCTTTCAAGGTAGCCTGGAGAGGTGATGTATCCACATCAGCCACATCAGTTACTTACTGGGGTACCTCAGGGATCAGTGCTTGGGCCACTTCTCTTCTCCATATACACAACGTCATTCGGACCCATCATCCAACATGGTTTATCTTACCACTGCTACGCTGATGGCACTTTTCGTACCACTGTCTCCTTAATATGATTCGCTTATGTTTTTCCTCTTTTGTAAGTCGCTTTGGATAAAAGCGTCTGCAAAATGAATAAATGTAAATGTTGTGCACAGACTGCCCTACATGACATCATAACAACAGTCTGGACCACTGGGCGGGTTCCGCAGGATTGGAAGGATGCTCTGGTGGTCCCTCTCTTTAAAAAGGGGGACCGCACAGATTGTAACAACTATAGGGGCATCTCACTCCTCAGTGTGACGGGAAAGGTCCTGACAAGGATTATTCAACACCGTCTTGCCAGGCACGCTGAGGAGAGGCTTGCAAAGCCCCAGAGTGGTTTCAGGAAAGAGCGGTCTTGCACAGATGCCATATTCTCTGTCCGTCTGCTACAGCAGAGGTGCAGGGAATTCCAGCAAGACCTACATCTCTGCTTTATTGACCTGGTCAAGGCCTATGATACCATCAGTAGGCCTGAGCTCTGGGTTGTTCTTCGTGCTTTCAGAGTCAAAGACCTGCTGCTCGTGATCATTAAGGACCTTCATGATGGCGAGTGGGCCCAGGTAAAACTACGTGGTCGGGAGTCGGAGCCATTCCCTTGTCACCTTGGAGTGCTCCTCTGGCTCCCACATTATTTAATATCTATTAAATAAACCACGTGGTTCATAAAGCCTTTTGATGGCTGTACCGGAGGAATTTCCATCTGGGTCAGATATAATGGGAGGTTGATCGATGCCCGGGTGCGGTCAAGGGATGGCTCCCTATTGGTCAATCACATTATGTATGCTGATGATCTGGTGATTGCTGCTCACTCAGAGGAGGAGTTGGAGGCGCTGCTGATGATCCTGGAGCTCGCCACTAAGAGATGGGGCCTTACCATCAGCCCAACCAAAACTAAGCACCTGCCTGAGTATTATGTACCATCGGACACTCCACCCCCACAGCTCCCAAATGGTTATGGGGCAGTTGTGGAGAGAGTGGAGTGTTTTCCATACCTGGGCAGTATGCTTTCGACCAGCTCCGGTTTGACAGCAGAGGTCTCACTCCGAATCAGTCGAGCGGCATTAACTTTTCATCGGTTGCGTAATGCTGTGTGGAAGCTACCCAGTTTGTCGCTCCGCACAAAGCTTCAGGTATTCTCGGCCACGGTCATTCCCTCCCTTCTCTATGCTTGCGAAAGGTGGACCCCCCTAATGGAACATCTTTGCCGGTTATAAACATTTAGGCTGGCCTTCCTAAGATCCATCCTGGGTTTAACTAGGCTGTATTGTGTGAGGAGCTCACAAATCTTTGAAAGATTGGTGAGCTCCTCCGGCAGGCAATGTTGCGTTGGCTGGGTCATGTAGCCCACATGCCCGGCCATCGCATGCCTAAACAGCTTAGATAGAGGGGGCTAAGCAGGCACGGCAGGGGCTGGAGAAGAGATTGGAGTGATGTGGTACAGGAGGATGTGGAGCTGAGTGGACTTGCCGATGACTGGTA